>CM053788.1:336947053-337484553 GCA_028749045.1 Cupressus sempervirens
ATAGCACCCAAGAACCATCATAAAACAAATCCAAAAGCATAAACAATTCACTCGCCTTCCAAAACTGATTGAAAAAGCAAACTGGGAGCAGATGTGAAATCAGACAGGTGTTGATTGGCAGTGGAAACATCGATTCACACAACTACATTCTGACTGGCAAAATTTTGAGAAAAAAAGTCTCAGACCAGTGAATTGAATAGACTGATTCAGGTTGCAGAAACGCTGATCTTCATAGACGCTGACTCAGGCAGAAACACTGGTCTAGAAAATTGACTGAAAATATAAAGGAACAAAAGCCAAAATTTAAGCCAACACCAATTTACGACTAGTAAATATCTAGTTCCACATTGGGTGTTGAAGATTTTAGCTGCGATAGAGATCTTTGTCTCTGATTTTCTGATTTTTATAACCATTAAGGTCATCTTCAGCCGAAGAAGATATTTGAGACAATATTAAATATAGAGACATGTGTCATATGTCATGCAAGAGGCATGCGTATGAAAATATGAAGAGTTTTATATTTGAAAAGTGAAGAGATCTTCAATTATATAATGAAGAGTCTCTCTATTTTGTATTTATAATTTTATATTGTATCAAGGGAAAACCATTTACTCAAACATTTTCTTGATCAATAAACAGTGATATTTATGTTGTGGCTGGGCTTTTCCCTTCAAGTGGAAGGGTTTTCCCAGGATAATCTTGTGTCGCTCTATTTTATTTTTGCTCTTCCTTTTGCTGTTTATCATATTTTTGGGTTAAAACTCAACACCAGGGAGTGTCGAATTACATAGATTGAGGCCATAATCACTTGATTGCATCGATAAATACATCAATAGCGTAAAGGAAACTAAGCTACAGATCATAGCATTAGGTCATATTCATATATCAAAGTACAAGATGAAGGAGATACATTCAGCCCTCATGCTCATAATCTCTGTCTTTGGAAGAGTATGCCATCTCTACACCAATCCCTAGTAGTGGTCTAGTGCAACACCACCCTACCATGTGGAACTCTTAGGCCCAACCCACCGTGCTTGCAAAGATAGTGAGCAGGCCACAAACACAAGGCAAACACGCAAGGAGTGGCAAATACAGTACCAAATAGCCTCATAAGAAAGATACAATGACCCAATGCAATACACATAGATGCAGAATACAAGATACATGGAGAATACTCAATGTGTAGACTAACGTCCAAAGCACAATCACAATACCACATATCACAACACATCAAGATGCTACTCATTGCTTCTAGACCTAGACATGAGAGTACCAACCATAGGGAGTATATCTACTTGTTCAAGTCAATATTGACATTTGGGGCTCAATTACCATTTACCACCTGCTCGGGTCACTTATCTGGGGATTCAATGGATTCCACTACCTACTTGGGTCAATCTTTGACATCTAGGAATTCCAAATTATTCTTGTTTAATGTTTAAGTGCTCTTCAATCATTATGTTTTCTCTTTTTAGGAAACTCCTTCACGCTTCTACTATGGCCAGTTTTGGGTCGGGGTCCATGTAAAGGAGCTACTCACATGCCTACTTAACAATACCTTGTCCTATGGCTCAACATTGCATGACGTAGAGCAAACAAGAAGCTTGTCCACTTGTCTATACCAAGGACATATGCCATAAAAAAAGCTTGTCATTTACTTGGTCCACACCAAGGACGGGAAATCAGGGACTTCGTTCACTTGATCTACACAAGGACGACATGTCCCAAGGATTGTCCACACGGTCTACACTGAGGACCAAACACAAAATACATCATCAATATGGTCTATTCCAAGGACAGTAAACAAATGAACATCAACAAGCACAAGGCAATCATTGGAGGAAAAATCCACTCCAAAACCACTTGAGGCATGCAAGCCAAGTAAACACAAGCATAAGCCAAATAACACATCCCTCAATGGGCCATTTCACCAAGAGCATGGATTCCCATGGAATCCGTCACACATCTTGTAAGAACACGAGGAAGACTCGCAATGTTCAAAAGCAACAAATTATTCAAATTTCGGCAAATTTGGCGAAGCGTTGGAAATGGCATGTTAGCATATAACAGGTAGATTTGAATGGTGATATCAAATATCTAGAATGTCCTCAACTCAATTTGTTCCACAATCTTATTACAAAGTTGGAGTACTACAACCTCCAATCAACCAATCATGCCAAACAAGTTTTGGGCAACAAGTAAAACAAGGCGAGCTCAAAACTTCCCAAAGTCGAACATCATAAAAACTCACATAAGTAAAACCCATTTTCTCTTAGGCACCCAACATCAAATTTCTACAATAAAATCTCATTTATGGGCACATGGAAATTTGAGTAGCATAACAACTTAGTAACTCACAAAGTGGGAAATGCATAAATGTTCATACAACCCAAATGGGTGATGAAATAAAGCAAGATCACGAGGGAATACTAATTCTCATTCCACTCAACTAATACTATTAATTTCATTTGATTAAATAAAGTAAACAAAAAATGGTGAGATGCCCTATCTCATACCAAATGGAGAAAAACCCAAAAAGAAGAACGAATTTCCAGAATTCAATGGAAATGAATGAGATCTTCGGCAAAGCGGAGCAACCTTGGCAGGAATCCAAAGAGCTGCTACTCGCAAAGATTTGATGCCCCAATCAAACACAAAGTGCAAAAACATGATTGTGTCCAATCAAATTTGGAGCAAAATCCAAATTCTCACAAAAGACCAAAGTGAGAAGTCATTGAAAGGAGTTCACTTTTCCAACATAAAGGCACTTTCAAAAGTGACTTTGAAAATAAGTCACTTAAATAATTTAAGTGAAGTATTGACTTTCCCCAAAAATGAGTAAATCAATCCCAACAAAATGGAATTCAATTACGACAAATTAGCTGATAAATTAAATATTAAATTCCCCAAACACATTAAATTTGCATTCAATCAAATATCTTGCACAACTGCAAATTTCTAAATGTACAGCTCTGGCAGAATGTGTCTGTGTAATATCCTTTCTATGGCTGTTATCAAAACTTTATGGAATATGTGCTAACATAAGTCGATTTCATAATTACAAAGAAACTTTATGTTATTGGCGACTCAAGAAGTTATTTTTGCGTTGACATAAATAGCATTGTTTACAACAATAGATAGAAGATATTAACTGAAAATGCAGCAAACAATGGAAGGGACTTCTAACTCACTTAGGAAGACCTCTTAACACACAGACATAATCTTGATACAAGTAAACTTGGAGTTAGCGTACAGACCAGATTTCATCAAGAGGAGGGTACCGTGGTTGGGAATCAGTCCACACTTTATGAGATATTAGAATTTAAGATAATTTATACACAACACATTATTTGACTTTAACACTTTGAAATAGTGACTTGTCAAATAATTATAATCACCATGTTATGAACACTATCATAACATATATTATGATCTCTAATTGTCCAAAACAGTATCTAGAGTAATCATATTGCATTCATTATCAATGACTTCAAGCATATTTGGAACAAAACTATCATAATAACAAGCCTATTATTTGCAAGATCGTCAACTTACAAAGATTACCTTCTATCTGTTCGTTATCATGGTGTTTGGCAAAGTCTAGCCCAAAGTACCATGATAACAGGTCTACCATTTATAAGATCGTCGTCTTATAATGGTTACCTTTTGTTTATATATGTCAATGAAAGATCACCACCTTTGATTACATATCATATGTTAAATAGTACACACCATGTACCTAGTCAGAGGGTTGCACAAAGGTTTTCACCTCAATTCTATCTCATAGAGAAGAACACATTACAATAAATTTTACTTATTTCTCCTGATAGAGAATATCATTCACAAAGGATTGTACCTCAAAATTCTCCCTCCAAACAATGATCCTGGGAAGTCTAGTTACTCCCTTAGAGACTCTCTTCACCCACGAATTCTTGTCAGACTCACTCTGAATGTGATATTAGTTTTTTGATTTTCTAGTGTTAAGTCATCACTTCCTCATGATATACATAGAAGTAGGCCCATCAACATTATGCAGTGACACAGAAGTAGTTTTAGACTCCCTTTGAGTATTAAACTTTTAAGTTCCTGTGTTGTCTTCGAAGAAGTGTCATACTCCCTCTTAATGTAGAAGGATACTCATAATTTCAATCATTAAAGATATTCACTTCAATATCTGGATCTTCAAACGACTAATGAATTCTTGTCTACACAATATTTGATAGCATGTGTAAAGTACCAACCTTCTTTTCCCCCAAGAACATCCTCAGACGAGTACTTATTTGCCCATGAGGGTCATGGAACATCTCCTTACTAAAGATGATTCAAGTGGGAATGAAACATTGGTTATTATCCCCCCCACAATGTAAATTTCCCATTCTTATATCTATGATCCCATTCTTATATCTATGAACACTTTTGCATCACATCAAATTTGGCGACTTCTTTCTAAGTTACAACTCGCTTTTTTCATCCATAGAAGCTCCAAACATTCATTAAGCTTAATAGTAGAAGCAAACACGTCCTTCCATTTTCTTGAACTCATCCATGATTCTTAATCTCCCTCTTTTTTCTTGCAAGAACATTCTCGGAAGAAAGATGAGGCAAAATAGCTCCTACAACATAATTATATTTCTCATTAATATTATCATGATTCACATTGTAATTCATTAATCGTTATATAATTTCCAATATAGTATAGATCAAATAAATGTAAAATTTAAATGAATATATAAATATATACATATATTTAATATATATGTTTTAATCTACACTTTTAATATATTATTTCCATAAAGAGAAGGTACAAATAATAATTTGCATACCTTATCGGCCCCATTTTCCATTACCTTAGAATTAATTATTACCATTTATATTCTATTTGCAAGAACAAAATATCTAACATTCTAATAAATATTGTATTTGCAACAATAAATATACATACTATTACCTATTTATAATCGTTGATTAAATCAATTATTCCACTAGTTGATGCGCTACCAACGTCAGTCATACGCAAGCACAACAATGTTTGCACATGAAACAGTTAGAGGACACGCTGCTTCGACCTCCTCTTTTATGAAATTGATGTAATCATATCCCCTCACAGAATACGCATTTGCACTTGCAGTCAACTACTTCTCAGATAAGAATTTCCTCTCTACCGAATCCAGTAAAATCGAGGCATCACAATCATCGATTGAATCAAATTCACATTATTTTGGTGAACAATATAGATTGCCGCCTCTCCATATCTTCTCCATGGTGCTCAGAATGGGCACTTGCAAGGAATAATCTGGTTTGCAGTTGAGTAGTTGATAAAAGAAATTATGCTTCCTAAGAATGCAATCATCCTTCTTTGAAACCCTCACGTGGCTTCCTAGTATGTGCCATGAATTAGAGAAGAATCTCATGCACAACCCATGATTTTCAGCAGAGAATAATGCCCAGCAGTGGTGACAATAGCGAAAAATTGCACCAATAATGACGTCCTCAATCCAATGTACAGATCGCCCTTCAATGGCATCTTAAACATATGTCATTTGGTAATTAAAGTGCCTAGGAATTTAGACCAAACACCAACCTTCCAGCTGCCCAACTTGTGGTGTCTAATTTGCAGATAATTAAGATGGCTGAATTTTAGAATACTGGTCACCCAGTTCACAGAGATTTATGGACGCTTATTGTAGAACAATAATCACGAAACAAGTTCTCCATTGCATTGTCTTCCACCAACAGTGATCATAGTATAAGAAGCCACCAAATTCAGAATACAAAAATCTTTGTATATGTTGTGATTCAAAATCTTTGAATATTTACTGCAGTTGAACTTATTTGAGACGATTATCACATACAAGTTTGTAGATTGGCTCTGATACCATGTTGTTTTTCTAGGGCCGTTTCTGCAAATGTAGTAACATTGCCAATGTGATTGATGTGTTCCAAATGCAGATTTGAAGACTCCTAAATAAGAGAGGAGGAGACATGTCTCTATAGTTAATCATCATTAGTTAATAAATAACCATATGTATAACTCATCTTTAAGCATATATATATATATATATAATTCTTATCAATAATATAAGACATAAAATAATGTTCATATAAATCATGAATACAAATACTCAATGTAATGAGTATATCACTTTGATTGATGCTATACATCAACAAATTAGATACTCTTTGATGGATCTGTTATGCAGCTTCTTTGCTTTGATCTCAATCACCTCAGTTCAAAACCAGCTTCCCTTCCCCATCAAGTGGGGGCAATCCAATGGAATGCACTAAATGCTGACCAATTGCCTTCTTGAGGTAAGGCACGTGGAAAATGTTATGAATTCTACTATCATCTAGCAAGTTCAGCTCATAAGCAACCTCTCCAACCCTCCAAGTAATTTGATAGGGACCATATAATCTAGGCTGAAGTTTTTCGGACCCACTCTTCTTCAAGGAGCTCTATCTATAATGTTGGAGACGAAGGTAAATCATGTCCCCTAACTCAAAATTCCTCTCTATCCTATGGTGATCAGCGTGCATCTCTTGATTGTGAGCCTGAAAAATGTTCTCCAGAAGAGATCTGAGAATGTCCTGTTGATCCTGTATCCAATCTCCAGCTAGTGGTGCTCCGCTGTCCTATAAAGCCAGATCTACAAACGACAGTGGTTCGCTGCCATAGAGAGTTCGAAATGGTGTCATCTAGATGGACATGTGGTAGGAGTTGTAGCAGTACTCCCTTAGATATAACCATTTAACCCAAGCTCTTTGTTGCTCCACTACATAGTTCTGGAGATAACCCTCCACGCATTTGTTTACTATCTCAGTCTGCCCGTCCGTTTGTGGGTGGTAACTTGTGTTGGGTGCCAATTTTGTACCTGCCAATTTGAATAATTCTTGCCAAAAAGTGCTAAGAAATTTGCTATCTTTGTCGCTCACAATGGTTCGAGGGAGACTGTATAGAGGAAAATCCTTTCGAAAAAATAACTCGGCTACCTAAGAGGTTGACCAATCTGCCGCTATAGCATAAAAGTTAGCAAACTTAGTCAATCTATCCACAACCACAAAAATGGAATCTGTGCCCTGCACTCTCGGCAATCCTGTAATGAAGTCCATGGAGATATTCTCCCATTTCTGTGCTGGAATAGTGAGAGGCTATAATAATTTGGTTAGAAACTCGTACTCCGACTTGTTCTGCTGACAAGTCAGGCATTCTCTGACATACTAAAGGACATTGTCCTTGAGGCCCTTCCATGAAAACCTTTCTCTGACCTGCTTATAGGTTTTGAATAAACTTGGGTGTCCCGATGATGGTGCATTATGAAGAGTCTGTTTAATTTTTTCCTTGAGCTTAGACTCTGGTATGAGATAGATGTTATCCATACAAAAAATCACATCATCGATTACCTTGTACTTGCTGTCCTAGAGCTGCCATCCATGATTTGACAAGCTTGAGTATTCATAGAATACTCAACTAGTAATTGAGGCTTCCAATCTGCCGATATCTCTAAAATGACACAACACTGCTACTGAGGGTCTTCTGGAAAGTGCATCAAAAACTATATTGTTCTTACCCTTGACATACTCGATGTCAAAATCATAGGCCTGAATCTTGCTGACCCACTTTTGTTGTCCTTCATTGAGATCCTTCTATTCTAAGAAATATCACAAGTTGCTGTGGTCTGTATTAATCGTGAATTTGCCACCCATTAAGTGCTATCTAAACTTGGCTAAAACATGCATAATGGCTAGCATTTCCTTGTCATAGGTGGGGTACAATCTCTCACTATCCTTGAGCTTCTGACTCTCATAAGCTATCAGATGTCTATCCTGCATTAGCACTGCGCCAATTCCGCTCCCTGAAGCATCACACTCTAAGACAAAAGGGTGAGAGAAGTCGAGAAGTGCCAAAATCAAGCATGTGCTCATCACCTTCTTGAGCTTATTAAAGGTCTCCTCTGCATCATCTGTCCTCTTGAATGCCCCTTTTTGTGTGAGATCAGTAAGGGGAGTTGTTATCTGAGACAAGCCTCTAGCAAACCTTTTGTAATAAGAGCAAAGATCGAGGAAGCCCCTCAAATCTGATACGTTCCTCAGAGGTGGCCAATCTAGGATTGCTTGTATCTTTTTCTGGTGTACCTTAACCCCTGATGGAGCCCAAATTTAGAAGCTCAATTTTTGTCTAAATTTAAGAGATAAGGCTAGAGATCAATGTCTCATCTTCAGATCGTAACAAAGATTACTCACCTCAAAAAGGATCTTGTTTACATACTCCTATTAGGATACTATGAAGATGTGAAATTTACATGCAAATATGAGCACAAAATACTGAATTTATACATTATGTAGTGACATAAAGGCCTACAACAACAAAATTGAAGGAGTTTGATTTGTTCAAGGCACGGTGAACAAAATGATGAGATAATTGGGTCAGTATGAATAAAAACAGATTTCATCATTCCAGTTTTGGAAAGAGAAACGAGTCTATATCTTCTGGATGCATATGAATATCATAGATGGAGTTCAGAGATTTCTTTTGTTTTCCCATGAAATCAAAACATCACAATTGTTGGAAGATGACAGACTGCTGTATGATACTTCATGAACATTTTCAATTCATTCTGCTCCAAAAATACTTTTAAATAAAGGTCATGAAGAGTACTGCAAATTATGAAGAGAAATTGTCATCCATATTGAAGCTCTGGCTTCTAGAAAATATGAAGGCAGGAGAAAGATAAAAAACATTAGTAGACAGTTCATCAACTAGTCAACACATTCCATCTTTGTTTGCCCAGGGAGCTGGCACTAAATTATATAAAACTCGACATTTCTCAAATGTCCATATACTGTCAGGATTCACTCAAGAACCATTATCATGTTGCCGCTAATGTCCATGCCATGTGTGTGTCTACAAACAAAAGAGACGGCATGCTGGAAGGCACCAGAACAAGCACACAAATTGCATCAGGAGTTGGACGGTGAAATCCGTGGAAGAAACAAAGAAAAATTGGGAAGCCAAGCAAGGAGCATACGAGTTTATGCAAAGCAACAAAAGTTTCTGTGCGTTGAACATTCAAGAATCTCTAGACAATCGGAGCATGACTATAAGAAGGATTTCGCTTCTGCAAATTTGGCCCACCTGTTTGACGGTTTGTAAGGAGCAATACATATACTCAATGCCAAACGATACCCCTGAAAGTCGAAATCATAGTCTTTCGAATATGGATCATTTGGCGGATGTAGAATTTGGAAAGAAAGTTGCACCAAGCATTCAAATCGATGTTATTCAAGGAGTTGTTAGAGGTTGGAAAATATATGCAGGAGAATGAAATATCATCGCCAGAAATATTGAAAAGACCAAGACAAAGACAAAGAGACTTACGACAAACATCAAATATTAAAATGATACTCATCTGCAATGTTCAGAAGTAAAGTGATTATGATAAGCAAAATTATCACTTGATAAAGTATATTATTAACTGTTGTAGAGTTTCCAATAATGTGATTAATTAAAGAAGAGATGCGATCACTAAGGGTTTATAATTTATTTAATTAAAACTTTGTTGTTCAGAAGAAAAGTCATATCCTTTCATAAATGAAAGGACGCCTTACTTCTATTTCCGATATATAAATATGTAAATCTATCCAACAAGTAATATTCAGACATCAAGATCCGGATTCATACATTCACAAGAAGTATATTATATTATATTGCATGGAGGAATAAGGGCTCAATATGGCTTTGTAATATAAACTCTATTATTTTATTTTAATAATAAAATAAAATGTTTGTTGTCTATTATTAAAAGTGTGGAGATTTAAACTACAGGAATAGTCCTTTGTAATTATTTTTGGAATTCTGTATACAATTTAAACGTCAAATAAGTGGGCACGATCATTTAGCATTTAAATTCGATCATCACAGACTGTGTTAAATATTTAATTGTTTCCGCATCTGTGTCCAGTTTGTCTCCTTACTAGAGGAGTTAAAGTTCAATCTGGACTAATTCAAGGTTGCGTATATATTTGATTTGTCGCATTTTGATTATCAAATTATTGGCAGTTATAAGTGTGTAAAACATTATAAAGTTGTATATGAAAATTCACTGAAGTTGACTCTATTGCTCGGATGAGCAGAGGCACTGGTCTTTCTATTATTGAAGTCAGAAAATCTATATATTCCTTCTACAAGCATCAGATCCATTATTAAAACCTTATACAATTTAAATACTCAGCATCCAATTTTCATTTTGATCGAGTTCAAGGACCTTGCCAGCCGAAGAACTTAGAAGTTTAAATTCGCTCTAGAAAAGCCTTGAACCAGACAGTCAGCGTTTGAGGTAAAGGTTTACCCGCTTGGGTGTAGCAAAGTTTGAAGTGCAGGGGAACCGAGAAGTATTCCCGTTCGTTGGCCATAATTGATTGAGAAGTCCTGTCGGAGAAGTGGCAGGCTCTTGGATTTCCAATCTGCGGTTTTGGGAATCAACAACCCCATCTGCACCAATCACGTGTCCAAGGTAAAGAATCTCAGTCAATCTGAACTCACACTTCGATTCCTTTACAAACAATGAATACTCCTCCATAATGCTAAGTACCTCAGCTAGGTGCTGTAGATGCTCCTCCCAAGTTTTGTTGAAAACCACGATATCATCAAAGAATACCAACATGCTCTTTCTTAAATGTCTTCTAGAAATATGGTTCATACATGATTGTAATGTGGCTGGTGCATTGGTGAGCCCTAATGGCATAACCAAGAACTCATAGTCTCCGTAGTGGTATCGAAAAGCTATCTTATGCACATCTTCCTTATGAACCCGTATCTGATGGTATCCAAATCTAAGATCTATCTTCGACAAATAGATTGCCCCGTGTAATTCATCTAGTAACTCATCAATGCGAGGAATAGGGTACCTGTTCTTAGTGGTCCTCTTTTTGAGAGCATGGTAATCAATACACATGCGAAGAGCGCCATCCTTCTTCTTCACCAAAACTACCGAAGAAGCAAAAGGGCTAGAGCTAGATCTGATGTGTCCCATGTCCAAGAGTTCCTTAATCGTCCTTTCTATTTCCTCTTTGTAGTGCTTGGGATGACAATAAGGAGTGGTAATGACGGGTTTGGCGCCCTCCTCTAACTCAATGATATGCTCAAACCCTCTATCAGGGAAAAATACCTGGGGGCATGTCCTCAAAAAACCTCTTGTACTTATCAAGCACTGGCTAAATGTCAATGTGAAGCTGCTGCCTTGATCCTAATGTAGCCTTAGAGGAAATGAAATAGTACGCTGCCCACTCCATGTCATCATGCCTCATCATAGCCTCCATCTTGTGAGCTGTGAGCTGAAATTACTTTAGGTTCACCCTTTGGCATGGCCTTGAGAATCACCTGTTGACCATCTTGTAAGAATTCTAGCTGCATCTTATTATGATCAACTATGTACCTACCAATAGTCTACAACTATTGTCTTCCCAACATGGCGTCTAATCCATCCAAATCAACAATATAAAAATCTGCCTCTAGAAGAAAGTCATCAAAGTGAATTGAAAGCCTAGACACTTTCCCTGTACACCTCAATCTATCGCCTCCTGCCACTCTAACTTCTAACTCGGGTATGTCATCAACTTGTAACTTTCTCTTTGAAACCCAGTGTGTGCTTATGAAGTTATGTGATGCACCTGCATCTAAAAGACGTACAATACGTTGCCCTCCAACTACACCCTTCAAGCGAAAGGGGTGACTTGTGGGATCGCTTGAAACGAAAGCTATTATAGGGGATTGTTTCGAAGTAGATTCTTTCTTCCTCTCTTTAGGAGGTTGCTCCTCACTTTCTTCCTCATTGCTGCCATCAACTTCGCTGCCCCCCTGCTGCTTGTCCTCCTCTTCTGAAAGAACCTTGACATAATGTATTTTACCTTTTCCAAGGCATCTGTGATTTGGTGTCATGGCTCCCTACAAGTGAAGCATAGCTTCTTCCCCCTGAGTTCATTCTGTGTCTCAAAGTCCAATTTGGGAGGGGAAGTCTTATGCTGATTCTTGTTCTTTTGGAACAAAGTAGAACCCTTACAAGGTTTCTTAGGAGGCTGTAGTATCAAAGAAGGTGAGTCTAGATCATGTGCTATCTTAATAGCATCATCCAATGTATTTGGTTTAAAGACCTTGACCAAACCTCTAAATTTGTCTCTTAAGCTCTCATTGAACATCATTACCTTATGCTGTTCTGTCATATCTAGAACCATAACCGAGATCCGTTGAAACTCATCAATGAAGTCATCTAAAGATCCACCTTGTTGGAATTATGCCAAATCCCTTTAATAGACCTCAATGTCCTTCCTGTCAAAATGAGTGGTCAACTTAGAGCTGAAAGTCTCGTAAAATGTAATGAGACCATGATCCTGGGCGACTGGTCAATGATGCCACCAATCATATGCTGCTTCCTCCAAATTGCTTGTGGCAAATCTAATGGCTTTCGTCTCCGGTATGGGCTTAAGTGTCAGGTAGGTGTCTAGCTTGTGAATCCAAGCTCTAGCAAATGTCTTATTGTTGCCATCGCAAACGGGGAGGGATAACTTGTTCATGGCGTGCTTCAAGTCCTTATTCTATGCCCTAGGCTTTCTATCCTACTGTGGTCTCTCTGTCTCCCTTTCTTGATTCATTTATTGAACAAAGGACAAATTCTGCTTAATTGGATCTGGGAACAGGTCCCATTCATCATACATAGCCATAACATTATCTAGAAGTAAGCCTGCTGCTGTAGGTGGAGCTACCTCCTCGGCATTATTCTTAGCAAAAAGGGAATCAGCGGCCTGTCAGTGTTCCATGTGAGAGCCTAGCAGCTCGGGGTGATCCTGCCACACTACCGCCTCTGCTGTGATGACTTCGGGTTCGCCTTTGAATCGGAGCTAGTTGTTGCATAGTCCTTGTAAGTTGCTGAAGTGCAGTAGCAATATTATTCTGTCCATGTCTAATAGCTTGCAACATTTCCCTCCTTTCCCGTTCTTGTTCATTCGCATCATGAGCCATTTGAGTGACTTGTACCTGTGCAACCTGTTCAACTTGTTCAATCTATGTGCTTGTCTCAAAGGTTAGCTCCTCATCAGCCGTGTAACTGCCCTCAATATCAATCTGATCTGACAATCTTACCTATTCAGGTCGGATGTGACTAAAATTATAGGGTTTCCTATTCATGCTATCTATCATTTTTATATTTTAACCAGACTTCAACTTCAATAATTTACCCACAAGTTGGTAAGTCATGTGGCTTTGATACCACTTTAATATCCTTTCTATGGCTGTTTTCAAAACTTTATGGAATGGCTGCTAACATAAATCAACTTAATAAGTCCAAAGAAACTTTTATGTTATTGGCGAATCAAGAAGTTACTTTTGCATTGACATAAGTAGCATTGTTTACAACAATAGATAGAAGATATTAACTGAAAATGCAGCAAACAATGGAAGGGACTTCTCAGTAACTTAGGAAGACCTCTTAAGGCACAAACTTAATCTTGATACAAGTAAACTTGGACTTAGCATACAAACCCAATTTCATCAAGAGGAGGGTACCACGATTGGGTACCGGTTAACGAACACTGTCTAAGATGCTTTCGGAATGACTTCCATCATGGTTCCGAACGTTGCATACTGGCATCACCCGAGCACCACTATACGTATAAACACTGACCGCTGAGCAAGAACCATGGAAATGTAGTCACCAATCTCCACTAGTAACCTTCTGTCACGAGGGCATTGGACTGACTGTTTTCTGAGCTGCTGGCTTCAACTTCTATCCACCAAGCTGATATCCGTACACCAATGTTTTGGGCCCAAGTACCTTTCTCTCGGGTGACTCTTCGATGTCCACCTGCCATAATCCCAAGATTTCATGCTGACAATAACATGCTACCTTTGATACCAACCTGGATAAGTAAGGTGAGATACTAGGGCTACGTTCAGCCTCTTGATTCTCCTTAAGGGGTTTCGTCCTTAAGAAAACCAGTCACATTTAAGCAATTAGGATTATCCTAAATATATTGATAAATTTCATGGTGCCAATCCCAATGAAGCTCCTTGCTTTTATAACCTCGATATGAGGGGAAATACAAACAACTAGGCAATATGGGATAAAAGCCATTTTCGTCTTTTAGTCACTTAAGTTACTTTTGTCATAAAATGACTTTAATTCATAAAGTAATTTTATAAATCATCTTTATAAAATAAAATGACTTAATTAGAGAAAGCTCCACAACTTAAATATCTCCACAATGAAACCAAATGGAATCCTGTGACTGGTTGGCATCCTCAAGATTAATGCTGTTAGCCTATCCGGATGGAAAGATAGACCAACAAGGCGTCAGAAAGCCTAGCGTGGAGAAGGGGACATTATAGTTTGGTGCTTGTTCATTGAAGCACACAAGCATCAAGTGTGGTTGCTCACAATACAAATAACTGAAGCACATATAATATAACAATAAAATGCCTAATGGAACATTGACACTCGAGTGACACTATCAGACATAAAGAATGTTGTGGCACTGGTTGTCCTATTTTCTACTACTCAATGTACATATAATTTAAATAAACATTGCATTTAAATTAAACATTTCATTTAAAAGTAAGGTATTTAAATAATCATTTATATGCATATAAGGCATAATATAACGAAGAAACCAATAAAATTGTCCTGATAACATAATCGATAGTCTTAAATGCTAAATACATCAAATATCATCATAAAACATCATGTCACATTGATAGCATCATCATGCGGATATGGTCAAAACTGTAAATAACAGCATAATCTAACCATCTATCACAGCTAAAGATACAAATGGCCAAAATAATGCATTGTCATCGAATGCATCCCATCATGCAATATATCTTGGATTAAAAGAATCATGAAATGGAATGCAGTCACAGAAGGCACTACATGAAGGGCATGGAAAAGATTTGGTGCAGCAGTGCTTGTGCTTTTTAAGAATTTATTCCCTTATGTTCATTTTGATTTGATTCCGAGAATCTCAAAACTGAAATTTGTGATGTCAAATTACACAAAATAGAACAGACAAAACCAGAAATAAAAATAAATACAAAAACAAGCTAAAAGAAGTGATTATTGTTATTTTCGACGATTCTCAATATCAAAGGTGACTATGAGCCTGCAAATCTTCTTCTGGCATTTTTTCCTTTCTTTCCTGATTTCATTTTCACTTCTCAGCTGCAAACATAAGAGTTGGTAGCAAGATATATTTTAGGGCAATGGGTTATGTGTTTTAAGTTGCAAATTTGTCTCAGCTCCCTACCCTTCTATGTTTCTAAATACTAACTGATTTTTGATTCTGCCATTGGGGATATGTATGACCACTGCCAGGGACAATCAAAGGATTTCTCATGTCCCCTGAAGTCCTGCTGTCCTGGGGACGGGCGGGGATGTTTGTCCATGTAGTCCTGGTAAAACCAATACTTGTATACTGCCTGTATGGACTTTGGTTTCTATATTGTGTGTATACAATGACTCCGCGCCGCAGTTGGCAATTTTTAATTTGACTTTTTAATATGCAATCACTTTTAAACCTCTGTAATTTGTCACATTTCTTGTTTCTGTCCACTTCACAAAGCAGCTTTCAACCAAGCAATGAAAAACTGCCTACTCTACTAATATTTATTTGACTAGAACCTAACTGATAATATTGTAGAGTCACCAACCCTACATTTCTTGGAAACTTCATCAAACCTTCACTTCTATTGACTCAGACAAGGGAGTATGATATCTGGGCACAATATTCTTATTAGTTGATTTTATTAAATGAGAAGCTTTCATTGAATTGGCGTGATAGGAAGCAATAGATTGCATAATAATTAACTTTCTTGTCTTAGCTTTCATGAGTGCAATTTTCAGTTTTGTCAATATTTATATGGAATTTAATCGACCCATTCATGCGCTTGTTTATACTGTCACTTGCATTTATGCAATTTCAATGTCTTTGTTACATTTTCCACCTGTATAAAATTTACAGGAATGCAGTCTTAGTTTATTGGTCATTTTAAACTTTGTTGTTATAACTTATTTTGAGTTCCATTTTTATATGTATTATTTTCATTGTTTTGACAACTTCTAAGCTTCTCATGATCCATGTAACCTGGAAATGATGCAGGCAGGAAGTTCTTCAGTTAGAGAATGATGTTGTGTTTAATGAGGCCATTATTGAAGAACGGGAACAAGGGATAAAGGAGATTCAGCAGCAAATTGGAGAAGTCAATGAAATTTTCAAGGATCTTGCAGTTCTAGTTCATGAGCAAGGAGTGATTATAGGTGAAGAGTGTATTTCTTGAATTAATTGATTTTGTTTTCTTATAGGTAAAGCCACTTTTTAATAAAAATTGATGATTGATTTGCTAATTCAGATGATATCGACTCTAACATTGAGAGCTCTTACTCTGCAACTGCTCAAGCTAAAAGTCAACTTGCTAAGGCATCTAAAACCCAAAAATCCAATTCATCTTTGGTAAATATCTTGTTTCCATTTCATATGCACTTCTTATTATTACAGGACAATGTATCAGCACAATATCATGACATAACATACCTTTCTCATGCAGGCATGCTTGTTGCTGGTAATTTTTGGTGTCGTATTACTCATTATCATCATAGTCCTTGCAGCATAATTGGCAATGTGTTCCCAGCGCAACAATTTAAATCTTCCTTTTTAGAAGCTTTGGCAGTCTCTGCAGATTGGTAGGAACAAAATTGGATATGTTCTTACCATTTCTTCAGAACAGTTTTTTGATGTATCTGAAAGCTGGGTTCATTTGCACCCCAATGCCGTGTAGTCATCATTTTTTCAGGTTGGACAAACGCTATTGGTTTTGTTACACATGGTATATGCTCTGAATCATTTTGTGGTGAAGAGGATATGGAAAAGTTAAAGAAGTTTGTAATATAGTTTGTTGCCATTTGATTATAGTGTGTAATTAGTATGCAAAAGGTTGCTGTCCATAGTGTTAAATAACAGTTAACATTTATAATTTGTACGATCGTAGTTATTCTGCTATTGTGAGCCACTATTGAAAAAATCCGTGTTGTGGTCTCGTGGAAGAAGAATTGTTTTTTTTTTTGTGATTTTTTAATTTATGAATGAATAATATGGTTTTCTGCATGCTACAATCTAAACAAGAGAGGTGCACTTGTCTGGTTATTTTACATATAAAATGTTCCTCCATTATTTGGTACAACCTTTGTCCATTTGATCTCGAAATGTTTTTACAATCCTCGCAACAACGAGGTACTTGCATGTTAGCAACATGAAAACATACAATGATTCCATATGTATATGCTGGTTTCTTTTGAACTTTGCAGATGTGTTTCAGTCCATCTGTACCTCATATGTCCTGTGCATCCCTATGGTTGCATTTGGTGGAACATTGTTTAGATCGTTTGTTCTACACAGAATTATTGTTGTCAAAGGCATTTCGGTTCTGCACTAAATAGACAAGCAGATTTATGTTTTACCAGATTGACTACCATGGGATTATTGAGTTTTATTTGATCAGTTAATAAATGGTCAGCCCGCTGTCGGTTGACAGATTTGAAATGCCTTACATTTTTCTGTGTAATAAAGAACTAAATGAGATTCTCATAGAGATGAATAGCAAGTTGAGAATATTTTTTTTAGTTACACGTCTATTTGAAGCTTTTAATGTAAAAAATACCAAAATTTAGCAAGTTTTAATCCTCAAGCCAAGGACGACATGATGTATGCTGATGTTGTGTGCACTTGTTTTTATGTCAATGTGCATGCTGATGTCTCATTCGATTCAGAAAATAGTGGATGTACTCTCGTTAGCAACCTATTCATGAAGACTTTCTTTAGGCTGCTTGGCATATGAGTGCATCATAAATTTGTAATCCATTCATATGGCGATCATATGGTCAATTGAGCATGTGAAAATTACAAATCAGTGAAATAAGACATTCTTATTTTGATTAGAAAATGACTTCAGTCATGATATCTACTCTAGCTGTTGCTCCACGATTTTCAGTTTTTTTTTTTTGGGAAAACGTTTGCTTCTATGTTTGGTTTGATCTTAGTAGAGCATTTCTTACCTTCAGTGTCTATTGCTTTGGTTTGGTGACTAGGATGGCTCTTTACTCGTGGAACTGTTTTTGTTTGATGAAGAGGGCAGGCTACCCTCAAACAAGCCGCCTACAATTTGAATTAAACTGACTTCATTTGGGAGAATGATGCAGAAGTGATCAAACTTCAATATATCCTCAGGTGAGAGCTCAAGTTGTGAAAATTAGAGGCGAAGACATCATATGGGGGCCTCAAATTTGAGAAGACATTTGTTGTTAGTTGGAGCAGTGTGCTTTTTTTTTTGGATCCTCAGTTCACCTATTTGAGCTTAGACCTTGACTATACTTGATCTTACTCAAGCGGTCATCTTTTCTTATGAAAATGCATCCAATTGGCTGAGCTCATTCTATGTGTGCTATTGTATTTGGTTTGGTAAGGAGATGTGCTATGCCATAAACCTAAGTTCCCAAAAGTGAAAGACTAATGAAAGCATTAAAAGGAGATGGAAAATAAGGGAAAACAATTTTTTCTTGGCACATCAATCTAATTAGAGGGCATCACGACATCATTTGCATCACAACTTTGTATCTTTGTCACATGATGTATTCTTTTGTGTGAGCTATGTTGTACACACTAATATAAAATACCATCCTTCTTTGAAGTGTCATTGATGACATATGTGGTGTAATCCTTTTGTACTTAATAAATTAGGAATAATGTTGTGAGAATTGGTGCACGGATTGAGTTGAGACTTAGAATGTATGTACAAAACTACTATTGGCGAGTATCTAGTTGATGCTAGCAGGTTTCTCCATGCCCAATCACTATCATATTGTAGTAAGTGGTTCATCATTAGTTGTTTATGAACCTTAGTACTTGGTCTTGTCACAATTTACCGTTCTTGGTGCAACATTGACTCTATTTTCTATGTGAGTGTTTTTGATTATGGTTAAAAATAGGTTTTGAAGCGACTTGAAACCTTTTAATAAAAGTGGTGATACCAATACACACAATTAGACAAGCGAAAGCATCAAAGGCCAAGACTGTAAGAGGCTACCTAGAAGATAGAAATGGAAAATGTTAGCCAGAAGCCAACAAACAGAGAACCAAATAGAAAGAAAATTGGATAAACTAAGACAAAAAGAAAAAGATTAAGCCAACTTCTTAAGAACCTTAGAAATCTCTACCTCCAACTTGGTCATGTCCAACATAGTCGTTTTACGCACTTGAGCTTCAATTGGGAGTTTTTAATGTTTCTTTTAAGATTTCCCCTAGTCTTCTTCTTGGGTCTGAAGATTTCTTGACCTTTATTTGGATCAAGCTCAACGATCAATGTCTTTTGATGCTCTCTAGCAAGAGAGTTGACTAGCCCATTCAATGTTTCCACTGTATTCTTTATGCTCTCGTTGCTTTGATTCATGGCAGTTTGAATGATGTCTTTCAAACTATTCATCTTCTCTTCCTTCTAAGACCTTTTAAGCTCATGATTCTTTTTCATTATTTGAAGGGCATCAACAAACTTTTAAAGATGATCTACCACAATTCTTCTCTTCAATCATCCAAAAATTTTGTAGTATGGTATACTAGCTCCATAACTATTTCCCATGTTACTATATTGCATTTTACTAACCACTAAGGTATCCAAAACATCTATTTTGTTTCCAAGAGCTCTCTACTTTATCTTCAATTCTTTGAGCTCATGAAACAACCATTTCGACAAGAAGGAATTTGGGCGTTCTGTCTTGCCAAACCCAAAACATCACAATAGTCTTCACAATCTAGCTTGAGATGGTGAGAGTCAACTTTAAGCTCCAATAGAGACATACCACCATCCTCGATGTGAGATGCCTCCCTTTCAAAGTGGTGTCACTAGCAACATGAGGGGAGTGTACTTGAATTTCAACCACGAGCTTTTACTCCTTGTAGTAAATCCTTTGCCTCCTATTTACCATTTTTAGGTTTTTAAGTTTTAGCAAGTACACACTCTCTAGTAGCGGATGAAGAAGTGACATCCTTCTTACCTAGAGATTTCCCATTAGCTAGAGTAGGAAAACCAATACCCTTCTTGCCCTTCCTAGAGCCACCGACCCTAATTTTAGATTTAGGGGTTTGATTTTTTTGAAGGTACATAATCTTCCTTCTCAGAATTGGTGTTCTCAGCCTTCCCTTTCCCCTAGCTTTGGCTTTAGGCTTTGGAGATCTTTTAACTTTCGAAAAAGGAACACAATTTTCTTTGCCATAATCAACTTTCTCTTCTAACCCCTCAATACTAGTATCTTCATTTTTAGAAGTAGAAATGAGACTAGATAGGACAGGGAGGGCTTTGAAATACTCATAAATCAATAACAAACCTTTGTGCAAGACATAGTTTTTATATGGGTTCTTGTGACGATATGTGCTACTAGCTTTGAGAGAGGACCATAAATAAAAAATGAATAGAAACCTTAATGTGATGCCAAAAGTAATTAAGTAGAACAAAGTTATCCAACTATTATCACAATTATAACTTAACCATATGAGTAATATAAATTGAAACCACAAGAAGATACTCATACACAATAACACCAGATATGTTAATTAGGGAAATCCTTGATTAGAGAGGAAAACCCTGGTGGGGGTGGTACTCGCAAGATGATGTACTAATATAAATGTTCCTTGTTAGAGGATGGACCCTCTTAGGAGTCTATGAATACATTCAATACATATGAGTCCCTGTTGGGAGACTTTGAATCCCTGTTAGGAGATTTCAACCTTCTTAGGAGTTGCAGAAGATAGCTGGACCCACTGCCCAAACAACTTCAAGGACAAGACCAATGAACCCACTGTCCAAATGATCTCTGTATTATTCCTTGCATAATAATAGAATTGTACTATACCATTCCTTCATCTTCCTCTATCTTGTCAACCTGACCTCTGCTTCTTCTGATTTTGTAACCATATCACAAATCTCACATCCAATAATCTTTTGGATCACTTACACGCATTTAGTAAGCACTCTACTTCTTTTTGCACTTTACACTTCATACAACGATCACAATAGGCTACAAACAAGGAAAACATCTTTCCTTTATACCATATCTTCATAATAATTCCTTGAGTCGGCCTTGAGGCTTTTCCAATTAATTATAATAAGATAATTAATTAATTACAACTACAATAGCACCATCGGCTCACAGTCTATAGAAAATTTCACATGTGTGATACTAGGGCTTGCGCTCTCGTTGATGTCATCAACTAACTATCCTCTGTCATTGCTTGACTACACATCTTCTCATTGCATCTCAGATGTAAGATAGTGGACAAACATCAAGAACTGCTTCCCTAATACTCTGTCTTTGAACTGCTCTTTGTAAATCAGGTACATCTTTGATACGTCTTTGACTTAGACTATGCACTTAACCACGTCATTATGACACTGTGCTGAACATGTCCATAATTGCACATCACTAGACAATCAAACCATTGTCCGTACCATTAAGATCTTTGTTTGCTACTTAGCTAGTCTTTACATAAACCATGCTAGGTTGACACCAACGACAAACACAGTTATAAATGCAACATGTCAATACTCTCCAATGCTTACGGTACTCCCCCAAAGTAGTATCATTAGCATTCATGCTAACAATCTCCCCTTTTGGCATTGATGGCAACATAGATGAAAAACCATCTAAGTTCCAAGAATACTAAATAGTGTTCTACTGTTGCTGCTGACTAGCATTAGTTGTCCACCTGCTAAAAGGAATCTCAATACAACAAGTGCACAACAGGTGCAAACTCCTACTTCTTAGACATCAGTTGTTTACTTTACACCAAAAAATTCACAATACATTAGATGCATATTCCAACTTCCTTTCATGAATCTTTCTAAATCTCTTTAAAGAGATATCTCTCCTTCATGCATATTCTCTCCCCCATACACAGGAGTTGTTTTTCCATGCACACTCTCCCCCACTGCTTAGGATATGTTTTTCATGCATAATCTCCCCTGGTATCAATGCCAAAGAATTCAATTTCAGAGTTACAACATACCAATTGTTAAATACCAATTGCTAATATGCTGCACCAAGTCTTCAACTAGCTCGGGTGTCCAAAGACACTATTCAATACCAAATACCAAGACTCCTTGGTGACTCAGATAATCATAGATACTCTTCCATACGGGAAGCATCAAAAATCAGTCTAGGCTAACAATAGTGCTCTGTACCACTGACTTGATGCACTCTCTGCATCATCTACTTAGAAGTAGGTAGGGGCATAACCCCAAGCATACCTCTCAAGTATTCAAATATATCTATAGGCAAAGGCTTCATAAAGATATCTGCAATTTGATCTTTAGTACTCGTATACTCCAATTTGATCTCCTTTTCTGCTGCTTTCTCTCTTAGCACATGCTACTTAATAGATATATGCTTAGTCTTAGAATGCAATACAATATTCTTAGACATAACAACTGTACTTGTGTTATCACAGTAAATGATAACAGGTTCTTCAAACTCAATTCTAATATCCTTTAGTATCTGCTTCATCCACATAACTTAGTTACAGTTATTTGTTGTTGCAACATACTCTACCTCAATAGTACTCTGCGAAATGCATTTTTGCTTCTTGCTTAACTAAGAAACCAATCTTCCTCCAAGAAAGAATGCTCCACCACTGGTGCTCTTTCTAGCATCCATACTGCTTGCCCAATTCGCATCAGTATATGCACATAGAGTGAAATCACTTGATTTGTCATATCAAATTCCATAGTTAGATGTCCCTTTCAAATAGCTGAATATTTTCTTTATTGCTGCATAATGATATTCCTTAGGATCAACTTGAAATCTTGCTACAATCCCATCCACATTTGTTATATCTAGTCTGGTGTGAGTTAGATATGTAAACCTCTAATCATGGATATGTACTTCTTCTTCTCTATTGTAGGTATCTCATCTTTACTAGATAACTTGTGACAAGTTATCATAGGTGTACTAACAGGTTTACAACTTTCCAAACCAAACCTTTTCAACAAATCATTCAAGTACTTAGTTTGAGAAATGAAAATATCATCACTATTCTGCACAATTTGTAATCCTAGGAATAACTTCATTCCTCCTATCATGCTCATTTCAAACTCATTCTTCATCTCTTCAACAAACTTATCACTTGCTTCATCATTACCTCCAAAAATGATGTTTTCAACAAAGATTACTATTATTAGCAAACCATTCTCAACTTCTTTCAAATACAAGTTATTGTCTATTGTGCCTTTAGCAAATCCAAGCTTTGCCAAATAATCGTCCAACCTTGCATACTAGGTTCTAGGTTCTTGCTTCAGACCATATAAAGCTTTTTTTAGTCTACATACCATGTCTTTGTCTTTTGATAAAAGAAAACCTTCAAGTTGCTCAATATATACCTCTTCTTCTAGTTCTCCATTTGGAAATGATGATTTAAAATCTGATAAACCTTGAACTTCTTATTCGCTATATAAGCCAAGAACATCCTTACTACTTCCATTTGAGCTACAGGTGCATATGTCTCATCATAATCTATGCCTTTTTGCTGTGAATATCCTTTGCATGCAAGTCTAGCCTTGTTCCTCACAACTTCGCCTTGCTCATTCATCTTGTTTCTGAATATCCATTTGGTTCCTATCACATTCTTGTCTTTAGGTATAGGAACTAACTCCCATGTATCATTCTTCACAATCTGATCTAATTCTTCCTTCATTGCTTGAATCCAATGATCATCTTTATATGCTTCATCTGCGCTCTTAGGCTCAACTTGAGATATCAAACATATCTCCTTATTTACTTTGTTCCTTGACATCCGACCTTTTTCTTTGCTTCCAATTATCTGCTCACGAGGGTGATTCTTTGTCAGATTCCTGTTAGAAGTAGGAGTTGAAATCTCAACTCTTATCTCTTCTCTAGGTTTAGATCTTTGCTTTCCTCTTTTCTCAGCAGTTAACACATCATTCTGCAAATTGTTGTTAGTCTCAAAGATAACTTCAACATTCTGTCTGACAATTCTAGAATTATCTTCTTCTTTATTTGAATTATAATCTACCATCTTTTCCTTAGTTCAACTTTTTCATCGATCCTTACATTTGCGCATTCAACTATTGTCTTAGTTCTATAGTTAAAACATAACATACCTTCATCACATCTTGGATCAAACTTACCAATATCATCATCTCTCTTAATGTAGCATTTGCTCCCAAATATATTGAAATACTTAACTAACGGTAATGACCAAACCATAATTCATAAGATGTCTTGTTTATACCTTTTCTGATCTGTACTCTATTCAGAGTGTATACTACTGTATTGACTGCTTCTCTCCAAAATGTATTAGAAACATCATTCTCAAACAACATTGCTCTTGTTACTTTTGCTACTGACTTACTCCTTTTAGAAATCCCATTCTACTCAAGTGTTCTAGATGAAGGTGGTTGCCTTTTGATTTCATTCTCTTCACAAAATATGTTAAAATTCTCTAGAGGTATTCTCCTCTTTTATCAGATCTCGAACACTTTATCTTAACACCAAATTCATTCTCAACTCTATTCTTAAATATCTTAAACTTCTCAAAAGCTTTATATTTCTTTTTAAGAAATGCTACCCACATCATTCTAGTTAAATCATCAACAAAAATCATAAAATACCTTTCACCATAGAATCCTCTTGTTCTAGAGGGACCACTCAAATTTGTGACATCGATCTCTAGCTTCTCTGTGGTAGTGAATTTTTTGCTAGGAAATGATACTTTCTTCTATTTAGCCAAATTCTTTACACACAACATTAGCAAGCTTTGTAATCTTAGGCAAGTCTCTGACTGCAGAAGTGTTACTAACCTTCACAATATTGTCAAAGTTTATGTGACAAAATCTTCTATGCCACAACCAACTACTACCCACTTTAGCTACCAAACATATCATTTCAGTAGGATTCAACTGAAATACATTACCTCTAGATCTAGTGCCAGTTCCAATTAGTTCACCATCTTTGTCTTTGATAATGCAGGTTTTCTCAGTGAATTGCAACTGATAACCCTTCTCCACCAACTGTCCAACACTCAACAAGTTATGCTTCAATCTATCAACAAATTAAACATCATTAGTGTTAGTATTACCATCAAGAGTAATGGATCCAACCCCTGACATATGACAGACTGCACTATTATCAACTCTAACGATACCTCCATCATGATTCTTGAACTTCACAAACTTATTCATATCTCTAGTCATGTGGTGTGAACAACCAGTGTCAATTATCCAATCACATTTCTTTTCCACTTAGAAAATTAAAGCTCTTTCTTCTCTAATTTCTCTATCAAGATCATCTTCCTTGATAGCCACAAATCCCAATTCATCATCACTTTCACTTTGACCTTTCTCATCAGATTCTTCATCTCCATTTGCATACAAACAATTTCTATCTCTATCTCTTCTAGGCTTAAACTTACCCTTATACTTTTTTTTTTCTCTCTTTTAGGACATTTAGATGCATAATGACTAAATTTGTCATAAGTCTAACATTTAAAGATTTTCTTGCCATCTTTTTCTCTTCTCATAAGAAGGGCTATTCCTTCCTCAATCTTCTTGTCTTCATCAGATCTGTTGCTACTAGCAAAGTCTCCACATGTGCCTATACTCCTTGTCAGATTAGGCCAAATGTTTAGGGCACTGAAAGCTATTTCTACTCTGGCTAGATCTCTAGCTTGTCTTAGATCTACTTTTGCAGATTCTAATCTTCCAAGCAACATTTAGTTTGTGAAATCTTTAGTGTAGGGCATTACTAGTTGAATCATCTGAGCTACTTGCTTGAATGGTGGTTTCAAAATTTTCAAGATCTTTCATATTACTTCATCTTCTTCCTTGGTTCCACCATGAGACCGAATTCTTGCAACAATTCCTGATATTCTACTAATATAACTACTTACAGATTCATCTTCCATTATTTTAGCATCTTGAAATGCATATATCTAATTTTGTAATCTCATTCTCTTTGCATGTTTATCACCTTCAGAATTAGATTCTAATGCTTTCCAAATTTCATAAGATGTTTCAAGTGACTTTACCTGATTCTACTCAATCTCTGGAAGAGCTATTAGTAGAGCTTCTCTTGCTCTAATGTTACATATGAATATATCTCTTTCTTCTTCATTGCATCCTTCTAGATTTTCTTCTTCAACGATTGTCTTCTTACTCTTTATCAAGATTCAATATCCCAGATCCATGCACAACAGACGAGTCTTCATCTTCTCCTTCCAACAATTATAGTTGGCCCCATCAAATCTAGGACTATCCTTTCTAAAAATATTTGCCATCGATCTCCCAAAGCTGTTAAGCTTATCCTTCAAGGACCTAATGCTCTGATACCAATTGTTAGAATATATAGTCTACTAATAAAACTGAGGGGGGGTGGGGTGGGGAGGAGGTGAATTAGTTAACCAACTATTATCACAATTATCAACCTTAAACAAACTTAACCATATGTGTAATATAAACTAAAACCACAACAAGATACTCATACACAATAACACCAAATATGTTAACTAGGGAAACCCTTGATCAGAGGGA
Source organism: Cupressus sempervirens (assembly GCA_028749045.1). NCBI lineage: Eukaryota > Viridiplantae > Streptophyta > Pinopsida > Cupressales > Cupressaceae > Cupressus > Cupressus sempervirens. The sequence continues at coordinate 336,973,680 of CM053788.1, forward strand.
AAACCTCAGTGGGGATGGTACCCAAAAGATGATGTACTAATATAAATGTTCTTTGTTAGAGGATGGACCCTGTAGGAGTCTATGAATACATTTAGTACATATGAGTCCCTGTTAGGAGACTTTGAATCTCTATTAGGAGATTCCAACCCTGTTAGGATTTGTGCCAACCCTATTAGGAGCTATGGAAGACAATTGGACCCACTGCCCAAACAACTTCAAGGGAAAGACCAATGGACCCGCTGTCCAAATGATGTTTGCATTATTCTTTGTAGAGTAATAGAATTGTACTATACTGTTCCTTCCTCTCCCTTTGTCTTATCAACTAGACCTCTGTGTCTTTTGATCTTGTAACCAGATCACAAATCTCGCATCCAATAACCCCTTAGATCACTTACACACATTTAGTAAGCACTCTACTCCTTTTCACACTTCACACTTCATACAATGATCACAACACACTACAAACAAGGAAAATATCTTTCCTTTATACCATATCTTGATAATAATTACTTAAGTCAATCTTGAGGCTTTCCCAATTAATTATAATAGCACTGTCAGCTCACAGTCTATACAAAACTTCACACATGCGCTATTAGGGCTTGCACACTCACTAACATCATCAACTGACTGTCCTCTATCATTGCTTGACTGTGCATCTTCTCATTGCATCTCAGATGTAAGATAGCAAACAAACATCAGGAAGTGCTTTCCAAATACTATGTCTCTGAACCGATCTTTGTAAGTTAGATACATATTTCATATGTCTTTGACTTAGACTCTGCACACTTAACCACATCATTAGGATACTGTATCAAACATGTCCATAACTGTGCATCACCAGACAATCAAACCATTTTTGTACCATAAGATCTCTTTCTGCTACTTAGCCATTCTGTACAAAAACTATGCTATGTTGACACTAGTGAAAAACATAGCAATGAATTTAACATGTCAATACTGTCTAATGTTTAGGATACTCCCCCAAAGTAGTATCAACATTCATGCTAACAATAATTAGGCTCTCGAGTCAACAAGAGGCCATTGTAGGCACTAATCAATTCGGCTAAGTGGTTTGTTTGGCTTCCACAAGTAGCTCCACAACCAAAATGAATATTCCATTTATGTCTTGTATCAGTTCCCCACACGGAGTTGACCCAAGGTTGCCCTTAGTTGCCCTATCAAAGTTAAGTGTCACCCAACTAAAAGGTGGAAGAATCTAGACAAAACCATCTCTAGAGCTCTTCAAAGGTTTAAGGGCCATTAAAATGTCCAACTAGAAGCCACCCATTGGTCATAGTCCTTATAGATCAAATTTCCTTTTATATTTAATGGGCATACTTACAATGTTTTTCACTAATGGATATTTATATTTTCCAAATTTTTAGCCTATCTCAACAAAATCTATTGTTATGCTCCTTCCATATGCCTCCAGCCACATGTGAGGAAATGGAGGATGAAAACAACTTTAAAAAACGCATGGAAGTCAGAGGTTTCCACTAAGACTAAAATCGAATTGAGATTCCATAATTGAAACACCTTGTTCCAAATGTTGGCAAAAAGGGTAGTGATTGGCAAGGTGAAGAGTAGATTCATCGTCAACCATATACAAGTAGCATCTATTAGGAATACAAAAACCCTATTTCATATATTATCAGAGGTAAGAAGTTTATTCTATAGTAGGATCAAAGTGAAGATATTCACTTTGGTATTAGACCCTTATTCTAAACTTTACCCCAAAAAATACCAGATGGGGAGCCTTTCCAGAACATGCCATCCTATCCCTTTTTTTGATACATTAAGTACAAATTGACGAACACTAAAGGGGTAGAAGATGAGGACTAATACTAGTTAGATAAACTCAACCAGTCATTCTCCAAGTAGTCACCAACAAACCTTCCAAATTTGACTTTACAGGGATAACTACAAGCCTTTTTTTATGATCTTCATTTGAACTTTTAGGAATAACATCAAAAAGAGAATTTTGAGCATAACCCGTTCAAAGTATTATCTATCAATAAGAGATAAAAATATAAGTTAATCACCACTCTACATATTTCATTTTCCTTCTCAATCCTAACTTCAATCTTTAAAAGAAGTTCTAACTTGTTTTCTTGTGTTAGAGAGTAGTTGTACATAGGGAAAATCAAGTTTTAGAATATGAAACCTGCAACCATAAGAAAGTAGTTAAATCATATTCAAATTGCCAATCGCTCAATGAAGCTTTAAAATCAATTTTTTGCATAAAAATTATGAAAACATAAAATTACAAACTTCCCTTTATTTGTGCTCATTGTTTTTGTTTCTTCTCAATAATTTTATGTTGCTCTTATGGAGAAGTGCAATAATACAGATTTGAAAAGTATGTTCAAGATAATAACATGAGGGTACTCAAAATGTGATTAACCAAAAATGGACAAAGAAGGCCATTATAAGAAAGCTGTCTTGGAAACGAATGATCACAAAATATGAAACAAACAACAAGCAAGAAAGGAAGAGCCAATAATCAACAATAAAAGCTCAATAATAATTTTTTTTTGTATATTTCCCTCAAAAAGATGAAAGGCCATTTATATAATAAATTATTTGAATAAAAAATAGAGCAAGGCAATAAAGACACTTAAAATTAAAGGCAAAAGAAAAGACAAATAAAGCATAAATAAATGAGTCTATTCATGCAAAAGGGGGCATTACCACGTAATGACATTTAATTAAATACATGTGAACATTATTTAATTGTAAATGCCAACTTAATATAAATATGATAGATGACCAAGCTAAAATGATAAAATGATAAATAAATCAAAATAATTTAAAAAATAAAGTAAAATGATGTAAAATGAACAAAAATTGACAAAAATGAAAAAAGATGACTAAAAATGGGATCGAGGGTTAATGACCATTTTTACGTGTCTACATTTTTTCCCATCTTTGAGACAAAGCGATTATGAGTGTTGTTTCAAAGGAAAAAGAAAGATTGCATTAAAAAGATGACAACTAACACAAAAAGCCAGAAGGGTGCTCCCTCAAAAAAATGGATCAAACTTGAAAAGAAGAGGCCAAATTTTGAAAAATAAAGCCATGAGCACAAGACTGAATTGAAAATTGGATTTAGTGAAGAGAAAAACAAGATAAGCCGAGAGAAAAAGAAAATCATCAGGGAAGGACACATACGAAAACAACAAGGGCAACCAAAAGAGAAATCAATCGTTTCCTTTTTGTATTAGTGCTTTGCTTGTCTTTTATAGAGCTTTTTGATATAGAAAATTGAATGCATTGTATCATGAAACCTATAAAGTTAACACAATCATGTGATCCTTTTTTAATGAGATTGAACATAATGCAGACAAGGAATGCCCTAATCCACTCTAAAAGACATACATCGTGGGCCAAGGTACATACCCCATAATTCTATGAGAACATCACATAAACATAATACAAAGCCAAAATAAAGGACCCTGACCACTCTCACCACTTAGTGGCACCCTCAAGTAGCATAGTAACACTGAAAATCATAAAATTTATGACAAAATAAGACAAAAAGACCATGGAGTATCTAGGTCACTCTCATCACTTAGTGATATCTATAGACACCTAAAAATTGGCAAAGAATTAAATAGTGCAAATTTTGATCAAGGGGCACAAATCAGAGGAAAACAATAAACTTTCAAATCAAGGATTGCATCAGGTTATTAATCAATCAAATCACCTATCAAATTAAAAAGGACCTAAATCAAATTTAAAAAGAGGAAAAACAATTCACAAAATCATAAAATGAAATTTAAAAAAGAAAAAAAAAAAGGAAAAGACAAAAGTTGAAAGTAAATGGAACATTTATTAAATCAATAAAGCCATTTACCCTCACAAAAGTGAAAATCCTCCTTTTTACATTTAAAAGAATTGGAAAATCCTCTTTTATCCTCACAAACTAAGTCCGTTGGACTCTTCCTCTTGGTACCTTATGAGATATTTAAAGTTTCACCATTATCCCCCTAGTCAAAAGTGAAATCTTGATCTTTACCCCAACCTCTTCTGAAATCCTATAAATAGGAGGGAAATCCAAGAGCAAAAGGACCAAAGGTTTAGGCATCTGCACTATAGGCACATTTAGAGTTATCATCTTTTAGCATTGTTATTATAGTGAATTCATGTCATTTTGATATCATTCTAGCATTTTTTTCATGTTATTTAGTATCATTTAGCACATGTTTAGCCTATTGCATGCTCATATCATAATATTCTAGGGTTATTATACTCATAATTTGTATTCTCACATAGATCTTGCATAGACATTTGTAGATCTGCAATCATAGCATACTCCCATTCTAGAACTGTCAATGAGAAGCTTTATAACAAGATCAAAAAACTTTCAAAGATGTTCCCAAGCTCACGAAGACCAAATCTATAATTTTCCTAATGCTGTAGTGCTTTTAAATATTGTTTAACGCTTCCGACTACTCTTTTAACACATTTGAAGTGTTCTGTAACACTTTTAAAGCTTTCTATAGTGCATTTTCCTTATCTTACAATGCATTTGTAGTATATAGTAGTTCTTTTCCATTCTTAAATAATGCATTTGATTATTCTTGTAGTGCATTTACATCTTTTTGTGACACATATGTTGTTTTCTGTAGCACATCTGATATGGGTTATTTGTCATCGCATCAAACATTTAGATTTGATTGTTGTTTGTTTGTAGACCTATTCTAAGCTGATATAAACTCTCAAGTTGCCAAAACCAAAAGGTAGGAATGAAGCCCCTCAAAAATGCGTCTAGCTTTTGCTAGCATAAAACCAGGTAAGTAGACATAGACCCTCGTCAATTAGATTGCAACATTTCCAAATTTGTAATCTAGTTTAAGTAGGAAGTTTGATCTCCTTGATCTAATTGGAAGTAGGCCTATGCTCTCAACTCACAAGAGTTGATCAGGATGCCAAACCTTCTGTGAGGGTCAGTAACAATCAAATAACAAATGAAGAAAACACCTAGCTTAATTAGAAGCCCCTTTGTCTTCTGTAGTTAAGGGCTTGGAATTGAACAAACCTTGTCTATCGTGTTTGGGAGACAAAGTAGTACAATTATGCTCTCACTCTTCTAGAGTGATGAGATTCCCAAACCTACTTTCAATTTCTACTTTTCTTGCTTTTACTAGCTAGATCATTTGGATGTAGAAGGGCTACCTAGCAAGATTTTCCTTAGTAGGGCAGGTGAGAGGGAATGCCTTCCAAATCTTGCATTCTTAATCGAATGCAAGCCAACTATGTTTGAAATATAACCTTCCTCTAGTGGTTTCATGAGAGATTGCCAAACCTCCCTAACATTGGTGGGAAGCTCTCTATCCCATAGATGTAAATTCAAACATCATTCACCAAACACTAAAACCAATAGTCACCAACTTTAGACAACCTTGTCAAGAAGCTATTTCTATTATTTTTCTAGGTGTGTGTGGGATTATTTCATTTTCATTTCTACTGCAGGTGTTTTTGGATGTGTCTGCCTTAATACATAATAATTTCAATTTTTAAGACCAAAATCCTTTCCAGAAGATGCAACAAAAAATTGATACGAAACAAAGCTCAAAAACTATCGAAAAACTTAAAATAGCACAACCAGTTCTCAAAACAACACAATTGACTTATTCTATAACACTTTCGCATTTTGAAACAATGTATATGGCTGAAACAACAATGCATTTGAATGATTAAATAACACATATGCCTTGTAGAAAAATGATTGGTAAAGTACAAAATAGCCCATTTAATCATTGAAATAATGCATTCAAGACTTTTTGTAGCACATCTGAGGAAAATTCTAAAACAAAGACTACCTGCACATGCCATTTGCATAAACAAACAATAGATTTGGACACCCTTTTTCCTTGTCGACATTCAACAAAAATTGAGAGATTCTGAAATCGACTGTCGCCATTTTCTTTAAACAAACAATTTTCTAACTCCAACAAAGATTCTCGTTACTTTAGCCCCACATATCAAGCTAAAAATGACCGGAAGCACACATCCGTTCCCTACTCGACTTCAAAAGAGATTGAATTTTATCATTATCAACACTGTCAAACATCTTTTTCAAACATAGCTTGTTGCTTAATCAGCTACAGTCTAAAAGAAACCCTCATATTATCAAAATGCAAAAGAACTATAGGAATCCCATCTACATCTCATGCCACTGTGTAAAACTAGTGTTTTTGTGAAACCAAAATGATCACCTATATGAGTATGTGGAAGAATAGCCAAGAAAACTATGAATTATACACAATCTTCAAACCTCAGTGAGCCTGTTACACCTACCAACTATTCCTCAAATACAACTACCCATGAGTCACCCTTCTTCAACCAGAGCTTTGAGCCCTCTTTCGAAATGGGTTTATCCAACACCGGGATGAGAAAAGTATCGAAACCAAAATCAAAGATTTTTAGAAAAACCTTTAGCTAGTTGATATCATGGAAAATATACTCAAAAAACACAAAGAATGCTACTTGCTAGGTTTAGCACAATGAGGTGCAAAATTACCAACTGATTTTGACATTTCAAATCTTAAATGAGATGAAGAAGAATCACCATTAGATATTATTACACAGAAGTTACAAGACTTACAAATAAAAATGGAAAGGATGAAAAGAAGGAGAATCCAACCTGTAGAATTCAGCCTTGAGAAGGTGTATCCCCTTCCATTCAACAAAAGTATCACCTTTACACCTTTCTCGTAGAACATGCAACTACCAAAATATGATAAGTATTTTGGTACATCCAATTCTCAAGATTGCCTTAGACAATTCTATACTCTAAGTATGGAATTTTTCCATGACACAACTTACCTAATGTGACTATTTCCTAGAAGCCTAGGAGGGAAAGTCATGGAGTGGTTCTCCAAGCTACCCTCCAACATTAAGTCCTTTGATTAAATGACCTCAATTTTCATATCACAATAATTCTATAATATCAAAAGGGAAGTTACTATGATTGATTTATGCAATACCAAACAACTCCCTAAAGAGTCATTCAAACTCTTCTTGCAAAGGTGGAGACATACTTTTGCAAAGTACCATAGAGATATCTCAAACAAGGAGAAGACAAACATCTTCATCAATAGCTTCTCAAAACCAAGGAATTACTAACTGCAACTTCAAGATCCTAAGGACTTTAAAACTACATTAGAAAATGCAGCCAAAGTAGAAGATACCCTAATAAACAATGATATCATCAAGCTATCAAAAGATGGCAAAGGGTTCTCAAACAACTCTCCCCAAATGCACAATTCATTTGATCAGTTAGTTGATAAGAAAAAGTCATGGTGGAGAAATAATAACAAAAACATAGTTAATGATGGGTTGGTTGAAGCTAATCATGTTAAACCACAAGCTCAACCCCATCCAAACCAACAATATCCTATCATCAATAATACCAATGTGAATACTAGACAAAACCCACCTAGACAAGATGATGTTCATCCATTTTATCGATGCAACATGACTACTCCTTCAATGTCAAATAAAAAAGTAGCCTATAATCAAGCTCCTCCCCCAATAGCATACCAATCTTTAGATATACCTAAGGAATATACACCTATTGGGGTGTCATATGAGAGTGCATTGCAAACACTCTTAGTTAATGAACTCATTGTACTCCCTAAGGCCAAGCCCTATGAGCCACATGTTTAACCAAAATGGTGGAGTGACAAGCACTTTTGTGCCTACCACTAAAATAGGGGGCACTTAACCAACAACTATTATGCCCTTAAAGGAGCTATACAAAAATTGATCAACTATGGAACTATTGAAGTGAATAACCTCCGCAATAATGAAGGCCACATAGGCTTAAAAAAACTTTTTATGAGTCATGAGAAGGGTGAATACTCTAGAGAACATTAGAACACACCTTCCAATGACAAGGTTAATTATGCTCATCATTACAATAATACTATCAACATGATCTCTGGATTTGATGATGCCATAAATATCATAATAATTAAAGACAAAAATAGGAAATAATCATCAAACACTCTTACTCAAGGTCAAGCCTCTAAAGTCATTCTACTAGGGCCCATAACTAGTTCAGACCATGCAACTACAAGTTTTATTGTACCTAAATTTATTCTAGTTAACCAGTTACTAAAAACTCCTGCCCACATTTCTTTCTTTGAACTACTACAAATATTGCTTGAACATAAGGAAATCCTTACCAAAGCATTAGTATAAAATAACATGGATGTTAGTAGAATCTAAAACATGATGAGTAACCTTGTCGCCCCTTATTTTGTATCTTTTTTAGCACAAGATGACATGTCTGTCATTCATCCACAAAACTCTCCATTGCACATTGAAGTGTTTATTCATAGAAATAGAGTTAAAAGAGCCTTGGTTGATAGTGGGGTAGGACTAAACATTGCACATTGAATTTGGTAAAAGCCCTAGGATATACAAAGGATGATGTGGACCCCAAAAAGAAAATCACCATTAAGGCATATGATGATGAGGAAAGATCCTCCAGGGACATGGTCATTCTATCAATAAGGGTAGGCCTTGTTGTAAAGGAAACTATTTGCCAAGTCCTAGACTTAAAATTGACCTACAACATCTTGTTAGGTAGGCCATGGATACATGACATGTAGGCCATCCCATCCACCTACCATCAATGTTTAAAATTTCCTTACATGGATCAAGAGTTGACCATACTAGGAGATCAAAACTACGCTCAATACTGTAACACTTTGGTTCCTCACAATAGGGAAGAGGTGAATAGTCCAAAAAATATTGCTAGACAAACCACATCAGTTGATACCTCCACATTCATAGGACTAGACAACAACCACTTATCTACATAAACTAAGGGTAAAGAGAAAGTCAATTGTTTCAGTTCTTCCGTTCCTTCACCATCATCATCAAAAGACTATAAACAATCATATTATGAGGAAATGGATGGGCTAATTATAGAGTTTGATAGGAAATTCAAATTACAATGCAAAGGCATAGGAAAGTACTCTATCTCATTATTTGATCCTCCACTCTCTCCAAGATCTCACTGTAAACCATCTTCAACCAGTATGCCCTACCACACACATTTTGTTAAAGAAAGTGGTGAGCCTTCAAGTTTCGCAGAAGAAATCAATGAACAAATACAAAATATTGATATTTCCCCTCACCTATATGAAAAAGGTTTTGATTTAATGAAAAATATGGGATATATGGGCGTTAGTCCTTTAGGGAAAGGGAAAGGCATCGTCGAACCCTTAGTAGCACAGTTCAAGTCTAATAGATCAAAAATATGGGTAGGTTACTTTGAACAAGACAATGCATGATCACTTCCAAGTCTCATTCTAAACACAGTGATTCCTCCTCTTCCATCTTGGTGTGGGTGCCCAAAGAAAGAGATGGTAATAACCTGAAAGAAACTAACACCAAGAATGTAAACCTATCATTCATTGATTTATATCATCTAAGAGAACCATCCATGGACACACTTAATATGGAGATGATGATGATTTCACCAAGTGGGAATTTTAATCATTATTTGAAGAGTCCATTCATGAAAAATATGTGATTTTGTTCACATGCCCACATCCAATAGTTTCATTGCACAAGGATCAACATCTTGTTCAGACTTTACTTCACCGAGAGCCAACACACATTAGAACAACTTAAGGTCTGATACAGAATAGACATGTCACATCATGTCATATGAGGATGAGGAACCTATTGATGGGTTTCAATTTTAAACTTTATTTCCTAACTTCTTTCTAGTAGAAGTCAAAGATGAGTACTATGAGCCCACTCGTGAGCTCTACTTTTCCTAATACTTTAGAGGAAGCACATGTTATAGACTGATATAATGTATGAACCATCAAATGAGGTCATGTCTTTAAACCCTACCAAATCCTATCCATATTACAAACCACTCTCCTCAGTCCATCCTGAACTCATTAGCTGAGATGCAACTGACCCTCACCATCTTCTCAATTTTGACACTAACCATGATGTTTTCATTTACCTTAACATGGTTGAACCATCTCATTCACAAAGAATAGGAGAAATGCACATAGATGGGTCTGATATCAATCATGCCTGTCATACCAGAACAAGCTAAGAACATGAAAGCATTAATGACCAACACCAGGTTATAGTTGATTTTGAGAAAAAAATTAAAATAAATAGAAATGACGCATTGAATGGTGAAAACCCAACTGTGGCACCCACGAACGAGATGATTGATACCTTACCTGAGTACTCAGAGGAAAGTCATCTATCCTAATTGCACCTATAGAAAAAGTCAACATTAGAATAGAGTAGGAACCAAGGGTAATCCATTTGGCACAATATTTAAACATAGAAGAAAGAAGCAAATTCATTTGCTTCTTCAAAGAGAGGCAAATAAAATTTGCATGGTCTTACGCAGACATTCCAAGGTTAGACCCAACTCTAATCCTTCATCACCTCAACATTTCTCTAGAGGAAAAGCCAATTAAGAAAAAAGCTAAGGAAAATGCATCCCCACATAGCCTTGCTAGTCAAAATAGAACTAGAGAAATAACTCAAAACTAACTTCATCTGAACCTTAGCTTATGCATCATGGATCTCAAATATTGTGCCTATCTCAAAGAAATATGGTAGCATACACATCTATATTGATTTTTGGGATGTCAATAAAGCATTTTCTAAAGATGATTTCCCCCTTCCCAACATCGACATAGTTGTGGATTTAATAGCGGGCCATTCAATGTTTTCACTCATGGATGTATTTTTAGGGTACAACCAAATTAGGATAGCACTAGAGGATCAAGAGAAAAAAACCTTTTACTTGTGCATGGGGCACATTCTGTTGGAATGCCATGCCTTTTAGCCTAAAAAATGTAGGGGCCACCTATCAACAACCATGAACACTATCTTTCATGACATGATACACACTTTCATGGAAGATTATGTTGATGACCTCCTCGCCAAATCTCATACCCAAGAAGATCATCTTCCTATCTTGGACAAGATATTCACCTGCCTAGAAGCATTCAAAGTTTGGTTAAACCCTAAAAAATTGTACTTTTGGCATGAAATATAGCAAACTCCTAGGATACATTATTTCTACCAAAGGGATTGATCAAGCTACAATCAACATGCAACCTCCAAAGAACTCGAGTTAGTTGTGTTCTCTCTAGGGAAGACTTCAATCACTTCATTGCTTCATCTCTCAATTAGCAAAAAACTATGCACCTTTCACTCTCCTTCTCCACAAAGACATAATTTTAAAATGAGATAATCAGTGTCAAATGGCCTTTGATCTACTCAAAAACTACTTGATGAATCCACTTGTGTTGGTGCCTCTGATACCACATAAACCATTATTTCTCTATATCTCCCTAACAAATAAATCAATTGGATCCCTCTTGGCACAGGAAAATGATCAAGGAAAAGAAAGAGCCATTTATTACATCATTTGAACCTTGGTCAATGATGAGATGAATTAGACTTTTATTGAGAAGGCACACTTGGCTGTAATTTTTCCTTCACAAAACTACTCCACTATCTTCTGACACATAAAGTTAAGCTCATCTCAAAAATTAACCCTCTTAAGTATCTTCTTAGCAAGACAACATTAACAGGTAGATTGCCTAAATGGGTAATGATCCTGAGTGAGTTTGATATTAAATATATCAATTGGGAAGCTATAAAAGGACAAGCCATCTCTGACCAATTGGTAGATGCACCCATAGAGAGTTTGAATCTTATCATAGCTGACTTTCTAGATATGTACATTCTTCAAATAGAACTGGTCACTTGGAAGTTCTACTTTGATGGTTTTTACACACACCATGATTCAAGTGTTAGTATTTTGTTCATTAAGCCCCTAGGCGTTACCATCCCTAAGTCCTAAAAACTACTTTTCCCCTATACAAACAACATGATATAATATGAAGCCTTGGTTTTAGGCCTCAAACTAGCCTTAGAATGGAAGTTAACAACACTAGAAGTTTATGGGGATTCTCCGCTGATCATTAGTCAGGTTATAGACATATATCAAATGAAGGATGAAAAATTTATTTCCTTACAAACATACAATTGACACCCTTAAGACATGCTTTGTTCACATTACTTTTGAAAAAATTCCTTGAGATAAGAATAGAGCAACATATGCTATGGCCACCTTTTCCTCCTTGCTTTAGTTACTAGATCAACATGAGCAGTATGAGTTCTTAGTAGAAGAGGTGGTTCAACTTGCATTTACTCAACCTGATTCCATCATTATCTTCCATTTAGACACATTCAATTCTCTTTGGTATGACTCACCACCACCTACCTTTGCAATAACACCATTCCCTCTAACCTCTCATGAAACCAAAGGTGTAACTTCATGTAACAAACCTTGCATTACACTTTGGTGGCTGATACGCTATATAGGAAAGGTCTTGACGATAATTTGTTTAGATGTCTTGAAAAGGATGAGTCTACAGTCACTCTGCAAGAAGTCCATGTAGGCATATGTGGGTCACACTCCTATGGGTTTACACTAGCAAATACAATTCTTAGGATGGGCTATTTCTAGTCAACCATGGAAAAGTATTCTATTGACTATGTTAAAACTTAAAAAAAAGTGTCAAATCCATGGTAATCTTATTCATGCACCAACACAAGAACTCAACCCCTTGGTCACAACATGTCCTTTTTATAAGTAGGACTTTGATTTGATTAGAGCCATCCAGCCACCTTCCTTTGATAGACATATATGGATTATCATCACAATTGAATATTTCACCAAATGGGTTAAAGAGGCACTGCTTAAAAAATCTATGGGAAAACAAATATCTTCATTCATACTAAATCATATCATTTTTTAGTTTGGCATACCTCATGCCATCCTTAAAAATAATGCCTTATATTTTAAAAATAAAATAGTTGATGAGTTATGTGATTTTTTTTACATTATACACCATTCATCATCGATCTATTATCCCTAAGGCAATGGCCAAGCAGAGGTCACCAACAAGAACATTATCAAAATTCTTAAAATAACTATCAATGATATTGGTAGAGATTGGCATTTACAACTAAATCCTGCCTTATGGGCCTACAAGACAAGTGTTCAAATGCCTACAGATGCCACAACCTTCTCCTTGGTTTATGGTTATGAAGCTATTCTTCCATTACAGGTTGAGATCCCATCTTTGAGAGTTACCCTCTGTGATATCCTTATCAGATGAAGACTATAGAGTGGCCCATCTAGAGAAGTTAGAACTATTAGAAGAATATCAATGTACAATGCATGAGCATCTCAAAGTGTATTAGAATAGGTTGTCCAAACACTACAACAAAAAGGTGAAACCCCATGTTTTTCAAATTGGAGACCTAGTTCTCTGAGAAAACCCTAAGAATTGGGTAGCTAGAAAGAAGAAAGGAAAATGGGAGGCCAATTGGATTGGTCCTTACATCATCATAGAATCCTTTGGAATTGATACTTATATATTTTCAAATTATGATGGAGAGGAACTAGAAAATCCCATCAAAAAAATCCATCTCAAAAGGTTCTATGTCTAAAGCTTTGAAGAAGCACCTCGTCGCTGAAAATACCAAAAAAATCAAAACACCAAAAAAAAAAAAAAAAAAAAAAAAAAAACCACCAGTACAAAAGGAATGCGAAATATCAACTTTGGTTTAAAAGGAGCAAGAGATAACACCTTTGGACTTCCCTAAACAACATAAGTCCTTCAATGTATAGAGACAACCAATCATGGCTTAAACAACCCTCTTAGAGACAAATTTTGATTTTTTGTGTCCTCTTCACTTCATATTGCCACCCTATGTAGCACAATGGATTTAATTTGACACATACCCAATTGAGAAATACTTGTGGGTTACAATTCAATAGTTAATGAGCATTAGACATAGTTCACTACAAAAGAGACAACTAACAAAACAACAACAAAGGGAAGACATGAAACTCAAAGGAAATAGGGAGGCGAATTATGTTGTAAGACGTCAGAGACATGAATTATAGGAAAATCAATGCACATCTCAAATATCTATGATAACCAATCATTCCCAATACCCATTTTAGCCTTCATCAAATCCATTTGAAGTCCCAAAGATCCTTTGTTGCCTCCATGGTCTCAATTATAGCCCTCCGAGTCCACTTTTAACCATTGCAACCCATTTTTGTTCTCCTTGACTCTTTATGTGCTCCAATGATGTCCCAGTTATCTCCATATTCCAAAAAATCTCACTCACATCCTCCTTCCAATCCTACAAGTTCTAAAAATTGTCAAAAACATTCAAAAATTGTTAAAAGTTGCCAAAAACATTTAGAAGTTGTTTAAAATTGCCAAAAACATTCAAAAATTATTAAAAATTGTCATAAAAATTCAAAAATTGTAAAAAAATGCCAAAAACATTAAAAAATGGTTAACACTTGTCAAAAACATTCAAAAATTCTCAAAAATGGTCAAAAACAGTCAAAAAATCTTGAAAATATCAAAAATAACCCAAAACTAAGGCCAAACATTGGAAAACTCATCCCAGACAGTCTATTTAATTTTTCATAAATTATTTTTGTATTTTTCAAACTGATGATCTATTGATTTCATGTTGAACTAGTGTCCATCTATAATTGCTGCTCCTTCAGGACAAGTTTGTGTACCTCGATCGATTTTATATGAAATCAATGGTGAGGCCCATTATATTGAAAAATATTTAAATATTTTGTGGCATATTTTATTTCCCTATTACCTTAGGAAAAAATAATAAACAAGAACACCCATTTATTAAGAAGCAGTATAGTTATATCTTGAAACATCTCGCTAGGCTTTGGAAAATCTGACACAATGCAAATAACTAATAAAGTCCCTGCAGAGTCCCTTATCTTTGGTCCTGTTAAGAACAACAACTCCTAACATATTTCTAGTCTTATTTATGTTGCAAAGACCATGATTATTCTAGAAACCTTTCAACAAATATACCAATGCTATTCCAAAAGACCCAGATATCCATCAGACTCTTTCATCATCATCTAATAGGGGCTCAGAATCAATAAGCTTACACTTGAGAGACCACAATGCCCTCAAATTATTTTTAAACCCTCAATGTCTTTTTAAGCCTCCAAAAATCCTTTGTAGGTCTCCTTTTTAAGGCCCCATTAGTGCCTTTTTAGGCTCCCGTTAGCGCCTTTATAGGCCCAAACACTTTTTAAGGCCTCATAAGCACCTTTTTAGGCCCCAATGCCTTGTTCAAGGCCCCTCTAACACCTTTTTCAACCGCTAGAGCCTTCCATAGGACCAAATGCCTTTTCACAGGCACTATGAGTATTTGTCTCATCACCTACCTAGAGAAATCTGAACTTTGGCTTTCAGCTTGTCTACAAAGGCTATCAATATATACAAAATTTTTCCTTGCAATTCATGGTTTAACACTTCCTACTTTTTTTCACCTTGGGCATTGTGGCTGTCAAAATATCACACAATTTTGTACTCATATTTTATTGAGAGCCCACACCAACATTCGGTTCCCACACATAAGTGAAGGTCAATCTTCCTCTAGTTATCCCATTGTTCTCACTTTATGAAGATGGACAACCTTCCAAATATTTGCAAACAACTCCAAACACATCCAAGTATTCCCAAAAATTTCAAAAATATCCACATGTTCCTAAAATACCAAAAACATCCAAAATGTATTCACAAAATATCAAAAACAGATATGACAATGTTTATTATACATTTTCAATTTTAGCATGAGCCATAGTTACCCCTTTTGCTTGCCACAACAAAAAACACACTTTTTATTCTATTATGGTGGCAATGACAATATTACATTCAAATAACATCTGGTAGATAATTTATTCTAGCCTCCCTTGTAGAGTTGTAGGACATGGTGTTTGATCAGGGGCATTTTGCAAACCCAGTTCGAAAGGATGAGGTCCCTAACATCAATCCCCCTCGCACCCACACAACATTCATGTTAATTAGGAATCTTCCAATGTGCAATTGGGCATTTAGTATTTGGGTGAATTCCTTATCCACAAACTGAGTCTCTTATCACTTCTCATTCAGGAGAGACTGATGATAAAGTCCCATATAATAGGTAGCTTCTAGGTGCACTTTCACAGTCTGTTGCATATCAACAAACACATTCTCCACTAGCTTGTTTATCCCTAGTATAGTGATTGCTCATTGGGCAACATCCTGCTCCTATTGCATCTGGTTAGTCGCCATCCTCCAACACTCCACATCTAATTTTGCTTCATGCAATCGCTACTATAATTGCCTCACCTTTAACTCACTCAATGTTAATCTCTCATGTAACTACAATGATAGAGTATTTGATTTTGTAATAGCCCCCCTAAAAGACTCAAACTGCACCTGCAATAACACTAGTTCATTCTATGCACTCTTCAAACCCACTTACACCATTTTCAGTGATTCCTATAGTCTTTGCACTCGTGATCACTCTGCCTATAGGCCTACATAATTTCCCTCTACTTGTAACTATTCCACTCACAGTTCCACTTCCAACAACTACACTTGATCTCGTTCAAAATTCACTACCCCCTGGAGTTACCTAGCTTCTATTGGCACTCCATCCTTGTCATCTTTCTCCATCAATCCCAACAAAAAGGTGACTTCTTTCTTTGCATTTTCCACTGGGACTTTCTCCATGACTAGCATTTTCCTTTAATCCACCACCTCACTTTTCACCTATGCTCATCCCTTTGCTTCTAGCAGTGGTTCCACCATACTCAATCCACCCCCCTCTTCTTCCATTGACTTTTTCCCCAGAATCTTGAGGCTAATCAACTAACTTACTACACTCATTAACTCCCCCAAGATAACATCCTCTACCATTCTTTGAGCTTTTCCCATGGTCTTCTCTAGAGAATCCATTCCCCCCACCTCCAGTGCTGCCTTTGACATGCTCTTTGTTACCACAGATAGACTATTCTCTTCCTACATCATCATTTTATCATCCTATACCACTTAAAAAACCTATTTCCTTGCACTCCTTGACAACATCATTAATACTAAAAATGGTGGTTCTTCCACCTTGACTCTTGAACCCTCAGGTTGTGCTTGCGCTAGTCTCACCTAACTTGATTCATCCTGCTCACAAACTTATTCTTGTAGTTCTAACTGATACACCTATTCTCTATAGGTCTACCGAATGCACTTTGACCTCCATCCTTTTTTCACCCATTCTCCCTAGTTAACATCACCTTCCTATTGCAACTAATCTAGTGAATCCGAAATGATTTCACTTACACACTTCCTTAGACTTCTCAATAAATTCAATGGATGTGCTATGCCTTTCACCAAGCTTCCTTTTGTCTGCATATTATCCACCTATTTATGGCCATTACTTACCATGCTTCACACTATCCTAGCCTTGCCACACATTTGATATCTGCATCCCATTTCCATAGTACTAGGTACACTTAGTACTCAGCTCTGACATACCTACACCACAACATTTACCGACACATATCTTCTACCACAATCACTGGATCCCATTGCTGAATCACCACTAACACATCCCATGCTTTTTTGCCCAAATTCTAAAATGGTTACTTCCAAAAGGAATTGAACAAACTTGACACTATTGCACACAATTTTCAGCACAAATGGTTTGCCAATAATGATTTTTCCTACTATTATGAACTTCTAGTACCTGGATGATGTACTTGACTAGAGGTACCAGGATGAAGTCATGATATTTCATTTGCCCTTAGTTTTTCACTATTTTTCTCCAGTGATCCTTTGATTTTACACATTATTGGTGTCTACTTGTAAGTTCCTCCTCTCATCTAGAAGGCCATGTCTACCTCAACCAGTTTTGCAGATATCTTAGGTGAGGTTCTTTATCTGACATGTGACTATTTGCCTTCCCATTTTCATTTACTGTGGCTATAACTTTTGTTTTAATAGTTGCCTTATCTTTCATGTACATTGCTTGTGTTTCATTGTACTTCTTAGCATGATACAATATTCATATCACCATAGTTGAGCTAGTGGTGGTTGTACTAGGTCACTTTTTACTAAATGCTCTATGATAACAGTTAATTTGAATCTCTTTACAAAAAGTGACAGTTAGTTGCATTCATCTAGTTCTCATTTCATCTTGGGTATCTTAAAAACAAATGGTTGGCACATCAATCATGATTACACAAGAAATCCTACCCAACATCATTCCACAGGCCGACAACATAATTTGACATAAGGAGGGATGAATAACTAGGGCTAGAGGCACACCCAACTATCTAAACCACCTTGCAAGAGTTAACACAATGAAAATACAACACATAAAATAACAACCAAAGGAGGAGGAAGAGAAAAAACTTATTGATTCATCAACTAATTAGCATACATGCCTAACTATAAGGCCTTCTGGGTTACAACCATATACAAAATATATTCAAGATCAAAGATCCAACATCAAATTCATAGCTTCAGATACATATGTAACAAACTTTCCAAACTTTCATGTTTTTCTCTAGAATCCCTCCAAAACTAACTCACTCTAAGCCTAAACACTCTATATATGCTTTCTAAAATGACTTATAGATCATTCTAGAACATTACATAAGAGGAAGGCTGGCCCAATAATAGTTTAGACACATCCCAAGAAAAAATCTTAAAATAAATGTCACAATCAAAATAAATTCCATAATTTGGCTCACAGAAATTACATCCAAATGCTGACACTTGGCATAAACAAGAAAACTTGGCTCATGAAGGGTCACTCAGCATACACTAGGTAACTTGACACATGAAGAGTCACTCAACATACACTGGGTAACTTGAGACATGAAGGAACACTTGGTCAACACTAGATTGCTATAGTAACTCGACATCCACTAGAGCTATAGTAACTCAACATCCACTAGAGCTATAGTAACTCAACATCCATTAGAGCTACACTAATTTGGGATCCATTAGAGCTACAAAAACTTGGCATCCATTAGAGCTACATTAACTAGATATCAACATGCAGAATGAACACAAATAAGCAGGATAATAAGGCAACCCAAGAAGCTCCTGCATCAGACAATTGGGGTTGAAAGAAGTGATTCTCCTAAATAATTGAGATGTCACAATCTAAGTTGAATCCAAGTCAGATTGAGAAATCCATGAAGCATCTTCAATAGGCCTGTTCTTCCAGTTTACCAAATATTCATAGTAATCTTTTCCTCTTGTGCTCTTGCCAACTCTTTGATCGAATATCTGTTTAACTTTTTCAATCTACTTCTTAGGATAATCTTTTGATAAAACTTCATCATCTAACTCACGATACTTATACAAATCAACAATATTGAATATAGGAGATATATCAATGTCATTAGGTAACTCAACTTCATAAGCATTACCACTATCAAACTTCTTCAAGATCTTACAAGGTTCAAATTTCTTCATCTCTAGCTTACCGTATGTTCCAACAAGAAATATTCCTTTTTAAAAATGAACCATCACCTCATCACCAACTTAAAAATCATGATGTCTTCTAGACTTATCAATATTCTCCTTATACTTTTGATTACTTTGTTCTAACCTCAACTTCACTTCCTTATCCAAAGACTCCATAAAATCATAAAATTCTACTCCTACAACACTTCTCTTTTCTTCACCAACAACATCTCTCACATTTGATATACCTCTACGGTACATTCTAGTAACAATCTCAAAAGGTGTTTTCCCTATAATCCTATTCACATAATTGTTATATGCAAACTTAGCTTGTGCCAACACTACTTCCTAATTACTTGTCTTATCTCCAACTAAACATCTCAACAAATTACCCAAGCTTCAATTCACAACCTTTGTCTGTCTATCTATCTATAGATGGAATGTAGAACTAAACTTCAACTCGATACCCATCTTCTTCCACAAAGTCTTCCAAAAATAACCAACAAACTTACTATCTCTCTCAGAAATAATACTTCTTGGTAATCCATGCAATCTCACAATCTCTTTAAAGAAAAGTTCAGCAATATGCTCAACATCTGATGTCTTCTTACATGGTATGAAATGAGCCATCTTAGAAAATATGTCCACTACAACAAATATAGAATCATACCCCTTCATTGTCTTAGGTAGTCCAAGAACAAAATCCATACTAATGTCACTCCAAGGTTTCTCAGGAACAATAATAGGTGTATACAAAACAATATTCTGACTCACTCCTTTTGCAACTTGACAAACTCCACAACTCTTTACAATTCTCTGAACATCCTTATACATTTGTGGCCAATAATACTTCTCTTTCAACAAACTCAATGTCTTATTAATTCCAAAATGTCTAACCAATCCATCACTATGCTTTTCCTTAATCAGATTCAACCTCATAGAACTTCTAGGAATACACAACTGAATACCTTTGAACAACATACCTTCTTGAATGAAATACTCATCATACTTACTTATGTGATATGTTAAATTTGGTGCTTTTCACTCTCTCCACACCTCAAAAAAATTAGGATCAACATCGTACAACTCTTTCATTTCATCAAAACCAAGAAGTTCAATCTTCATTTCAGTCAAAAAAGAACGTCTTCTACTCAATACATCAACAACTCTATTAGTAACTCCACTCTTGTGCTTAATCACAAATGTAAAATTCTGAAAATACTCAACCCACTTCATATGTCTCTGATTCAATTTATGTTGACTTACCAAGTATTTTAAAGCTTTATGATTAGTATACAACACAAACTCCTTAGGAATCAAATAATGTCTCCACTTCTTCAATGCTTGAACAATAGCATAAAATTCTTGATCATACACAAAATATTTCTTTTTAACATAATTCAACTTCTTACTAAAGAAAGCAATAGGTTTACCTTCTTGACTCAATACAACTCCTATTGCACTACCACTTGCATCACATTCAACTTGAAATACCTATTGAAATCAGACAAAGCCAATACAGGTAATTCAACAACCTTTTGTTTCAAAGTCTCAAAACTCATATCAACTCCATGTGTCCACTTAAATTACTTTTTATCCCCTCTCATTGTCTTAGTCATAGCATTACAAATAGAGCTAAAATTTCTAATGAACTTTCTGTAGAAACTAGCCAAACCATGAAATGATCTTACCTCACCCACATTCTTAGGTTTAGGCCATTTCAAAATTGCATTTACCTTCTTAGGACCCATTTTCAATCCATTAGCTAAAATCACAAATCCCAAGTACACAATCTCCTCTTGCATAAAAGAACACTTTTTTAGATTAATCAACAACTTTTCCTCTTTCAACCTTTGCAATACTTGTCTAATATGCTCAAAATTTTCTTCCTTAGTCTTATTGAATATCAAAATATCATCCAAATAAACATTCAAAAACTTACCCAAGAATATTTTCATAACTTCTTTCATCAACCTCATGAAGGTACTAGGTGCATTAGTCAAACCAAAAGGCATAACCAACCATTCATACAAACCATCTTTTATGTTGAAAGAAATCTTCAATCATCACCCTCTTTAATTTTGATATGATGATAGCCACTCTTCAAATCAATCTTGGTAAAATACTTTGCTCCACTGAAGCAATCCATTATGTCATCCATCCTTGGCATAGGAAACCTATATTTCACTATAATCTTGTTAATAGCTCTAGAATCAGTATACATTCTCAATTCTCCATTCTCCATTCTTTTTAGGTGCTAAAATAGCAGGTACAACACATGGACTCAAACTTTCTCTGATCAAACCCTTTTGCAACAACTCATGCATTTGTCTATTAAATTTTTCATTCTTTGTAGCGGTCAATCTATATGGTACTTTGTTCGACAAATTAGCTTCAGGAATCAGATCCATCCAAAGACTTATACTTCTCATTGGTAGTAAACCATCATATATATCCTCTACAACAATCTCTAAATATACTCATTCAATAATTTTTTAATTTCTTCTGGTACTTTTTCAATACTACTAGCTGTCACTTGGTCATCACTGACTGGCACTTAGTTAACATTATTTTTTGGCACTTGGTTACTATTGACACAATTCGGTCTCCTTGGAATTATAGCAAAACAAACTTGATTCTTTTTCATTTCCTTTTCAAATTGTTTCCCATAAAGCATGCAAATTTTTACAGTAGTACAATTAACCTCATCTGAATTTTCAATTAAAAGCAACAATATTTGTGTCTTCCCATTCGCCCAAAGAGTATATTGATTCAATCTTCCATCATGCATAGCATATCTATCATATTTCCAAGGTCTACCCAAAAAAATATGACAATAATCCATAGGCATAATATCACATATAACTTCATCAAAGTAATGTCCAATCTTGAACTTCACAAGGCATTGCTCACTTACCAATATCTTATGCTCATCTTTGATTCATGAAACATGATAGGGTTTAGGATGCTTCAATCTCTATGATTCCAACTTTGAAACCATCTCTTTTGGTGCCAAATTTGTAGAACTTTCACTGTCAATGATCACTTTGTAACATTTTCCAACCATCTTACATCTTGTCTTGAAAAGACTTCTTCTAAACATAGGTTCCTCATCACTTCCTTTATTACATAAGGTTATTCTCACCATCATATTTTCTCCAACTTCAGGTCTACTTGGTGAACTCTCAATGTCTCCTTGAATCACAATATTTCTATTATTCTACCCACTTTTAGAAGATCTACATTTGAAAGATCCATGTATTTCTTTACCACATTTGAAACAATTGCCATGGAAACAACCTCTAGGATAAGAATTACCTCTTCCTCGATAAGATCCAATAGCTCCTTGGTAAGAACTACCACCTTTCCATTTAGTCTTTTCTTTTTCATCATTCTTCCATTTAAGTTTTTCTTTATCATGCATAGAATTGTTAGATATACCACCTTCTCCATAAGATCCACCTCTACCTCTCTAGAATCTACCACCTCTACCTTTTTCTCTTTGTTCATGCTTCTTTGTCAAGATATCCTCAACTTTCAAGGCATATTGATATGCTTCTTCCACACTTTCCAACTTCAAAAAACTTATTTTATCTTGAATTTCAAGTCTCAATCCATTTATGTACCTTTCAATTTTCTCAACATCATCATTCACATGTCTAGATCTAATGCCCAATCAATAGAATTCCTCAGTATTCTCTTTCACAATCATGTCCTTTTGTTTCAAATTTTGCATGTTTCTCAACAAGCTAACTTGGTAATCAGTAGGAAGGAATTTGTTCTTTACTTTGATCACCATCTTTGGCCAAGTTTTGATCTTCTCCTTTCCTCTCCTTTGTCTATTAGTTTGCAAATGCTCCCACCATAGTGAAGCATGACCTTTCAACCTAGTAACTACAATCTTCACTTTCTTATTATCAAGAGTGTTCTCATAGTCAAAGAACTTCTCCATATTTGAGATCCAATCTAACACAACATTGATATCCAATTTTCCATCATAAGGAACAAATTGTACAAAAAGCTTTGAATTTTTCCAAGACAACACTCTCAACAACCTTGCTTTAGCTTTTTCTTCTTCAAGTTTTAGATTAGGGTTTGGTGCTACTACTTCATCATCACTTACATCATCTAGATGCACTCCTCTCATCTGGGCTATCTCCATAGCATCTAATCTGGTTGCAATCTATCTTAGTGTATCTAATGTTGCATTATCAACATTTCCTCTACCTTGAACCATCTTTACAAATTAGGTTCCTACAAGATCATAACCCTCTACAAGTTATAGGTCAAATTTGTAGATCTACAACCCTACAACCCAATTCACTTAGGGTTCTATATGATCCAATCACCACAAGGATGAACCTCAAGCTCTAATACCACCTGATGCAAGGAGGGATAAATAACTAGGACTAGAGGCACACCCAGCTATCCAAACCACCTTGCAAGAGTTAACACAATGGAAACACAACACACAGAACAACGACCAAAGGAGGAAGAAGAGAAAACACTTATTGATTCATCAAATAATCAACATACGTGCCCAACTATAAGGTTTTCTAGGTTACAACTAGATACAAAATATATTCAAGGTCAAAGATCCAACATCAAATTCATAGCTCCAGATACATATGCAACAAACTTTCCAAGCTTTTGCATTCTTCTCTAGAATCCCTCCAAAACTGCCTCACTCTAAGCCTAAACATTCTATATATATACTTTCCAAAATAGCTTACAGATTATTCTAGAACATTACATAAGAGGAAGGCTGACCCAATAATGGTTTGGACACATCCCAAGAAAAAATCTTAACATAAATGTCGCGATCAAAAAACAATCCTGCGAGTCAGCTGATAGAAATCACGTCCAAATGCCGAAACTCAACATAAATAGGAAAACTTGGCACATGAAGGGTCACTCGACATACACTAGGTAACTCAACACATGAAGAGTTACTTAGCATACATTGGATAACTTGGCACATAAAGGAACACTCGATCAATGCTAGATTGCTACAGTAACTCAACATCCACTAGAGCTACAATAACTCAACATCCACTAGAGATACAACAACTTGACATCCATTAGAGCTATAGTAACTTGGTATCTATTAGAGCTACAATAACTTGGCATCCATTAGAGCTACAATAACTCAACATCAACATGCAAAATAAATAAAAATTAGCAGGATAACAAGGCAACCCAAGATGCTTTTGCATCACAATTTAGGACTAGTTACCCAATGATAGACAACAACATCGACATCCAAAGTGAGCTTTTTGGAACTCAACTATTATGGACTTCACCTCATCACCATGCATTCACTTCATTATCCCATTATATTAATTTCACCTATTGCATTGCATGGCCTTTGAATCTCAAACAATTCCTATCACTATTTCCTCTTATCGCATTTCATTCCTCATTATACCACATCATCTACTACATTACATGACCTTAAAATCTCAAACAATTTTGGTCACTATTAATCACATTATTTACCATATTCTATGCATTCATTATTCCACCCTTCTTACTCACACTTCCTTTGTGAATTTCAAATCTCAAAAGTGAGGTTACATCTTTTCATATAATTTCATCACTGGTATCCTTTATTTCTCATTGTGTCCTCATTTCATCCATTATCATTCCCAATTTATATTTCTTATCCATTTCTTATTTACCAACTTCATTTTTGTTTCTTTTTATATTCACTTCCTACTTCACTTTGTTAGTTTATTTCTCATTTTTCATTTTTACTCTATTATTTCATCACATGCCATCTTCATCACATATCACACATTAGATCCTTCCTTTTTATTTTTACCATTTCCTTCCATTTTTTACTTTCATTTGTATCATTTTCACTCATTATTATCATCTCAATTCACATCTCATTTATACATTCCATTAAATTTCATTTCCTCTGTCGTCATCACATTTCATTCATTCATGTCATTACATTTCATTTCATCACATTTCATTTTACCACATTACATTTTTATCACATTTCATTTTATTACATTTTAGTTCATTTCATTCCATCACATTTCATTTCATCACATTTCATTTTACCACATTACATTTTTATCACATTTAATTTTTCCTTTCTTGGAATTTCATTTCATCTATTGCATTTCATCACATTACATTTCCTTTTATCACATGTCATGATTACTACATTTCATTTAATCACATTGCACCACATGTAATCACATTATATTTCATTTAATCACATCACACCACATTTAATCACATTACATCTCATTTCATCACATTCCATTTCATTCACCTATATTTCATTACATTCATGCCATTACATTACATTTTTGTTCATTACATTTCATTTCATTTATGCATCTCATTACCTAACAATTTCATTCACACATCTCATTAGCACATTTCAACCATACATGTCATTTACCTACTTCATTCACTATCCACATATCATGCTATCCTATATACTACATTAATCATCCACAATACATCAACATCTACCACTATCATATCAATTTAATCACAACGTCTCATACACACAAGAGTCCATGATACAACAAGTGCAACATCAGAATATCTCAAAGATCGGATAATCATATATGAAAAGGATAGTATCAACATGAACATCAAAAGGTCCCAACATGTATCAACATAAACATGAAAAGGTCACAAAGTACATCCACATAGACAACAATAGGTCCTCATCAATGATACACTTGATAAATCAATAAAAGTGCGATACAAAATGATAGACAGATCAACCTTGTGTCTCAACATCTACATCATCTATTTGTATATGATTTGGAGGTCCCTAATTATTGGGGGAACTGATCTCATATTGAGAAGCCTACTCTATGGTACCTATCATTAGTGTGATAGGTACGGTTGTGGTCATCTAACTAGTCGTAGCCCCATCTACCCTCAGTGGAAGTGGTGACAGTGGTGGCCTTGGTGTCATTGCAACTATAAAAGCCCATACAATACTCATCAAATTGCTCATCCATGCCTCCATGGAACTCATCTAAGTTTCTATAACTAATGACCCAACTAGTCTCTCTGGTGGTAGATGCCCTTGTGGTGGCACTTGTTGCTACCCTTGTGGTTATAATCTCTATGCACCTAAAGTTAAAACTTGTATCCATGACCTCAGTCGTTGAACAAACTACACGTCATTAGGTTTTTGGAAATATAGATGGAGTAACTGAGAGGGATGTGAATCAGTTACCACAAAAAAAAATCCACAGATCCCTTAGATGTTTGATAAACTAGTTACTACTATCACTCAGTAAACATACAAAAAAATGCTGTAACTTGGTAGATGTAGTGTATGTTAACTTATTACTAATTTTAAAAATTCATAGTGATTAACATGCAACCATAAAAGAAATAAAATGAACACATGAGACACTAGATTTAATGTGGAAACCCAATATGGGAAAAACCACCAAGTAACTAGTTACTGATTTTCACTTTTTTGAAGTGAGCCCTGTTAGGAGCCAACCTAGTTAAAGTTTACAAAACACATTGTTAGGTGTGACCTTGTTAAAAGATTTAATCACCCTATAAGGAGTGGCCTTGCTAGAGGTCTTTAGAAAAATTCAATAGAATTGTCACCTTGTTAGAGGATTTAAAAATGGCTGTTAGACCAACTCTGTGAAGAGATTTAGGAATCATTGCTACAATGGTGAGAAAGTAACAATGAAAATGACCTGAATGAGATGCAACTAAATTGGTGATACAGATATATCTTCTGCTCCACTAAATCCTCTTTGATCAAATAAAACTTTGCTGCTCCTCAAGGATACTTGACCATCCTTCAAATTTTGCTCACACTTTCTTCTTCAATCAATACACTTGCATGTTCACTCATTCATACATTAGAATTCTCAACTTGACCTTCCATATATACCTTACAAATTGTCAACTCAACTCATTTACAACTTACACTTACCAATAATCATTACATTAGTTGGCTACAATCATTACATAAAATAATTAAACTTTATTTTCCAAAACAACAAAATCCTTCATTGGTTGACCTTGCTCGGTAAACACTACTTCAGAACTAATTTATTGAGTTAACCAATAGAGGCTTGGTTAACACTGTGAACTCTGCAAAATCTTTTGGAGATTGAGTAAATTCGATAAACACTAACTTTCCTTTGTTAACCTTGTGAGCTCGGTTAACACTGACTTCTATCACAAAATCCTTTGATGCCTGAGTTAGCTTGGTAGAAACTATTTCCACAGAGTAATTTCTAGGAATGCTTGGTTGACTCTAAAATTTTCTTTGCTGACCAATTGAGCTCGGTAGACACTAATTGATTACTAATATGACATTGTAACATCAAATATAACACACAATTTGACAATTGTATCCAAAAATCTCCCTCTTTGGCATTGATGGCAATACAACATGTCATAGCACAATGAAATTTGCAAAAAAGTCTTTTTTTGATAGAAATTTTTTCCCTCTTAGATTTTATGCCATAAACTTCTCTAATGCTATAATCTCCCTCTGTAAAGGAATTACATAACTTCTTTTCCAAACAAAAAAATCTCCACAAATAAATTCAAATTTCAAAAAGATATGATAGTAAACTCTCCCTCTTTGACAATACATGCCAAAGACAACACATACCAAATGGGTATCAATGTACCTTAAGAACTAATTTATATGCAATGTTCCCATGGCTATGCTGCATCAACTGATAGATCTTCAACTTGGTTCTTGTGGATACATCACTAAGACTTTATTTTAGTGAACTTTAGATAGGGGAATGACCCCTAACTTACCTCTTAGATACAAGAATGCATCCTTAGGTAATGGCTTGGTGAATATGTCAGCAATCTGTTCTTTTGTATGGACATATTCCAATCTGATCTCCTTATCCTGCACCAATTCTCTGACAAAGTGATACTTTATAGCAATGTGCTTGGTTTTGGAATGCATCACTAGATTCTTTGATATGTTAATTGCACTTGTATTATCACAAAACATAACAACTGGTTCTTTAATCTCAACCTTCATGCCTTCCAACAACTGTTTAAACCAAACAATATTAGAATAGTTCACTGCTGCTGCAACATACTCTACTTCTATTGTGGATTGGGATGTGCAATTTTTCTTTTTTCTTGTCCAAGATACAACCCTTTTTTTAGAAAGAATGCTCCACCAATTGTACTCTTTCTGTCATCAATGTTTCCTGCCTAATCAGCATCAGTAAACACTTTCAAGTCCAAATTTCCTCTAAATTTATACTACAATCCATACTCTTCAGTGCCTTTCAAGTATCTCAAGATCCTCTTGATTGCCATCATGTGATTTTCTCTCAATTTTGTTGAATATCTTGCCACTATACCAACTACAAGAGAAATATTAAGCCTTGTATGAACTACACACTGTAACTTTCCAATCATTGATCTATATAAGGTCTGATCTACCTCTTTTGATTCATCTTTGGTAAGCTTTAGTCTAGTACACATGGGTGTTTCAACTAGTTTACAATCTTCCATACCAAACTTCTTGAGTATCTCCTTGATGTATTTAGACCAAGTGATGTAGATACCATTCTTGCTCTGCTGAATCTAAAGACCAACAAAGAACTTAATCTCACCAAACATAGACATTTAAATTTTTTTATTCATTTTCTCTAATTTTTTTTTTTATAGATCATCATTTCCTGTAAACAAAGTATCATGCACAAATATTTCTGCCAAAACAATCTTGTTATCTAGTCTTTCCTTGATGTACAAGCTACTATTATCATTAGTTCTCTGGAGACCAATCTGAATAAGATAGTTATGCAATCTCTCATACCATGCTCTAGGAGCTTTTTTCAGACCATACAATGCTTTGTGTAGTTTGCAAACCATGTCCTTCTTGTCTGGATCAAAAAAAACTTTAGGTTGCTCAATGTAGACTTCTTCATCTAGAATACCATTGAGAAATGCAGATTTGACATCCATATGATATACCTTAAATTCTTTGTGTGCTGCATATGCTAATAAGGTCTTGACACCTTCCAATCTTGCAACAAGAGAAAAAGTTTCCCCATAATCAATTCCTTCTTCTTGAGAGTAGCCTTTACACACCAATCTAGCTTTGTTTCTTGATACTTTACCATCTTCATTCAACTTATTCTTAAATACCCACTTTGTTCCAATCACATTTTTATCTTTAGGCTTAGGTACAAGAGTCCAAGTTTTGTTCTTCTCTATTTTCTCTATCTCTTCATTCATAGCCTCAATCCAACTTTAATTTTCCAATGCATCTTTTACATTTCTAGGTTCAAAATTAGCAAGTAAACAAGTACCTTTTAGCTTAATTCTTGTCATAGTACCTTCAGATTTGTCCCCAATAATCTAATTTGATGCATGATGTCTCCTAACATACTTGAATAATATAGGTTCCTTGCTTCTTGAATGAATTTCATTTTCATCCTCTTGCACTTCAACTTCAGGTTTTGGTTACTCTAGCTTGGTAGGCATTGGCTTGGTAGCTTCAGACTATGACTCGAGTCCTTGTGACTCTATTGAAACTTCTTGCAACTCAGTGATTGAGTACTCGGGAGTAGAAGTCTCCTGATTGATAGATGTACCTGGCACTATGTCAGGTTCAATGAAAAAAAATCTCTTGTAATCTTTTGGTTCCTTTTTGCTTTCTTCTTCAGTCCTTTCTACAAACTCATCAACTTTCACATGTACACTTTCTATGATTTTGTGAGTAGACAAATTCAAACATCTATATGCCTTACTCTTGCAAGAATATCCCAAAAATATACCTTTACCACCGTTCACATAAATTTTTTCTAGATTCTTTCAAAATGTAACATTTACTTCTAAATACTTTCAAGTAACTTACATTGGGTTTATAGCCATACCATAATTCATAGGGAGTTTTGAATGAGTCCTTTTTCAGCTATACTCGATTCAAGGTATGAACTGCAGTGCTGATAGCTTCCTTCCAGTATTTAATAACAATGTTTTTTTCAATCAATAGAGTCCTTACACAATCCATGATAGATCCATTCCTCCTTTCAACTATTCCATTCTACTCATGAGTTCCAGGAGCTAATACTTGTCTTTTGATTCCTCTTTCAATGCAAAAGTTATTGAATTCATGGGAAATGAATTCACTACCTCTGTTTGATCTTAAAAATTTTAGTTTTTTCCCTATTATCTTTTCTACTCTGGCCAAATACCATTTGAATTTCTCAAATGCTTTTGACTTCTCTCTCAGATACATAACAATCATCATTCTAGAGTAGTCATCAATAAAAAGAATGAAGATTTTTTTTCTAGTATAGCTCTCAATTCCAATAGGTCCACACAAATCAGTATGCACAATTTTCAAAATATCTTCAAGCTGATAGCTTTTAATTTTAAAACTAGTCTTTCCCATCTTACCAATTTGACAATTCTTGCATAGACCAACATTGGGTTTCTTCAAACTAGGAATGCCTCTTACTTTTTTGAATTTTCTTATCTTAACCATGTTATCAAAATTCACATGACATAACCTTCCATGCCATAACCAACTTTCTTCAACTTGAGCAATAAAACATGAGCACTCACCAAGTTCAAAATAAAACAAGTTAGCTTTTTTTTGTATGCCTAATCCAATCAACTTTCCTTTGTCATCCAAAAATCTTGCATTTCCATGCATGAATTCCACCTTGAATCCAATAATTATTAGTTGTGCCATGCTCAACAGATTATTTTTTAGTCCTTCAACCCAATAGGCCTTATCACATACAAGCTCTTTGGTTAATGAGATTGAGCCTCTTCCTTTTATGCAACAAGGTTCATTATTTCCAAACCTTACATTGCCACCATCATAGTCTTCAAAATGTTCAAACTTAGTTTTGTCACTAGTCATATGATGAGAACAACCATTTTCTATGATCCATGTATCATTTTTTCTCACATGAGAGATAAGTTCCATCTTATCTTCCTCATCATTATCAGATTCATCTTTCACAATAATGTAAACAATTTCATCTTCACTATTATCAAAATCCTTAGAGTCCTTAGACATGTTTTCTTACCTTTGTCCTTGAATGATTTGAAATCTTTCTTTCCATTGCACTTGTGACCTTTCTTCTCATCCTTGTTTTGCTTGTTTGGACACCTAGCAACAATATGACCAATTTCCTCACATGAAAAACAAATTAGGGGAACCTTACCTTTTTATTTTCCTTTGCGTCTAAAATATTTCCTTGCAAGTAGAGCTTCAACTACTTCAAGATCACTGTCAAAACTTTCTTCTAATTCTTCTTCACTTTCTGACTGAGATTCTTTTATTTTCTTCCCTTTTTCCTTGAGTGAAAGCTTGGTTTGAAATGCTGATTCAATATTCTTGGAAGCTAGAACATAATTGTCATAGTTATCTAGCTCAAATGTAGTTAATCTTCCTACTATGGCCTCCAAATTTATCTTATGATTTGCTTCACATATTCTTTCTTGAATTGTAGATACTCTAATTACATAAATGGGAAGCAATGTTCTAAGAACTTCACTTACAACTATTTCCTCTTTGATATCTCCTCTAGAAGCTTTGATTGCACTAACACTTTCTTTGACTCTTTCAACATATTTGGCAATGTTTTCATCTTCTCTCATTCTCATCTGATCAAATTGTCCTCTTAGACTTTCTACACTAGCTCTCCTCACATTGTCATCACCTCCATAGATATATTTTAGCTTGTTCCACATTTCAAAGGCAGTTTTGTAGTCCTTGATATCATCAAATTCTTCATAGCTTAGGGTAGATGCAATGTCTATCATCATGGTGTTATGAGGCTTTTTCTCAGTAATGTCATTAATAGATAGTGTACCAGAAGGAGTTGTGTATTCTTGATTAAGGTATTTCAATCTTGTATCTCTAATGGAAGCCAGATAAAGTCTCATTAGTCCCTACCATGTTGAAAAGTTATCCTTGTTAAGCCTTGGAATTTTCCTTTTGTAAGACATCCCGATCTTTAGCTTAGATCCTTTAAATCCTTCCCACAAGCACCAAAATCTTTGATACCAATTGTTGGAAATATAGATGGAGTAATTGAGGGGGAGGGGAGGTGAATCAGTTACCACAAAAACAAATTCACAGATCCCTTAGATGCTGATAAACTAGTTACTGCTATCACTTGGTAAACATAAAAATAAATGTTGTAACTCGGTAGATGAAATGTATGTTAACTTATTACTAATTTTAAACATTCACAACATGCAACCATAAAAGAAATAACATGAACACATAAGACACCAGATTTAACATGGAAACCCAATATGAGAAAAACCACCAAGCAACTAGTTACTGATTTTCACTCTTTTGAAGTGAACCTTGTTAGGAGCCAACCTGGTTAAAGGTTACAAAACACATTGTTAGGTGTGACCTTGTTAAAGGATTTAATCACCCTGTAAGGAGTTTAGAGGATTTACAAGTGACTATTAGACCAACTCTGTGAAGAGATTTAGGAATCACTACTACAATGGTGAGAAAGTAACAATGAAAATGACTTGAATGAGATGCAATTGAATTGTTGCTACAGATCTATATTTTTCTCCACTAGATCCTCTTTGATCAAAGAAAACTTTGCTACTCCTCAAGGATACCCGACCATCCTTCAAAATTCACTCACACTTTCTTCTTCAATCAATACACTTGCATGCTCACTCATTCATACATTAGAATTCTCAACTTGACCTTTCATATAAACCTTAAAAATTGTCAAGTTGGCTCATTTACAAGTTACAATTACCAATAATCATTACATAAAATAGTTAAAATTTATTTTCCAAAACAACAAAATCCTTCATTGGCTGACCCTACTCGGTAAACACTGCTTCAAAACTAATTTTGTGAGTTAACCAACAGAGGCTCAATTAACACTGTAAACTCTAAAAAATCTTTTGGAGACCAAGTGAACTCAATAAACACTAAATTTCCTTTTTTAACCTTGTGAGCTTGGTTAACATTGACTTCTACCACAAAATTCTTTGTCGCCTGAGTTAGCTTGGTAGAAACTATTTTCATAAAGTAATTTTCAGGAATGCTCAGTAGACTCTAAAATTTTCTTTTCTGACCAACTGAGCTCGGTAGACACTGACTAATAACTGATATGACATTTGTGTAACATAAAAGACAACACACAATTGGACAATTGTATCCAACACGAGAAACCTTGCCTTGACCTACTTTGTCTTGCTTTGATTCACATCATCTACTCACTAGCTAGACCCTAAACCACTTTCCATACCTCCCCTCATCCTCACCCCCCCTCAGCCATATATCCTTCTCTATCTCTCTACAGACCTTTGTACTGGGCCCCATATGATGATCCTCGACTATGGTAACATTGCTACTTATCCTCACCCTCCATATCTCCCCTGTATCCTTGCTCCACCCCTAGCTCTTCCTCCATCTTGGCATCAACCCATACCTCTCCCTTGTCCACCCTCATCATCCCCATCATCCCCTCTACTCAACTAATCCTCAATCCTAGGTATTGGCTCTATAGGATCTATATATTTTAGGAATAGATGCTTGCAGAACCATTGTGCATAATCTCCCTCTATCCCTATGTCTACCTCCCCATCTCTCAATGCCCATACATACAGTGTCTCTTTCATCTACAAAAATGCCTCTTGATAGGCCTCATACTCCAAGGTTGGCCCCTATGCTAGCCTCTCTACCTAAATTCATGCATAATGTGTTGATCCCTGTAGCATGCCCTACTATTGACCAAACTGTCTCACTACCCTCTTGAAGAAAAATCTTTCGATAACTAAGGGCACCTGGCCAAGTAAAAATCTAAGATAGAAGAAGTATACTAGCTCATCATCATCCTTGGACCATGCCCTAGTAAACCTATATGAGCTCCATACTATCTCATCCATATCATTCAACATCCATCACCAATACTTTGTCTTTCCCAGATGGGGCTACATGATTACACTTGAATAAGTTTATATGTATGACATTGTACACTCGAATGTGTCCCACTCTAAACCCTTTTATCCAAATGATTCCATGAGTTTGGAATGCTTGGATGTCGGCTTAGATCTCCCTATCCATGGAGTGCAAGAGAGTATATTTCAAGAATAAGAAGGCTCTCAGATGAGCCTTAGAAATACTCTTCTTGCTAGTAAACCATGCAATGAGAAGTTCCAAAGACAAGATGTAAGAATGCAAATGTCTCAAAGAGTTTCTCAAGAATGCAATGCAAGTATGGAAACTAAGCTAAGATGGGAATGCAAAATGTAGCTATGCTAAAACATGTATAAGAGTGTTACAACCCAAATATTAAGCTATGTGAGATAGATTATTGCAAAATAGAAGCTAAACTAATATGCAACATGAATCTAAGCTAAAATGCTATGGTATGAGAGAATGTAGACAAGAAATAGAAGTTCTCCACAAAGCTCCAAAGAAACCTGTTAGAAAACTTACAACATAAAAATACTCAAAAGATGGATGCTTTGAGGGGGAAAGCTCTCTCCCTTTTAAAGTTGTATGGATAGTAGAGATCAAGATGAAGATGGTGGATGATCAATAGTGGAATTTGAAAAGAGGAGTGATCCATGTGCACACACAAGTCAACCAATAGAATATAAGTTGACTTGTCATATAAGACAAAAGTCATAAAGCCTTTTCTTTTAATTGTAAAATAGAAAAAAGACTTTATGTGTGCACATTAAGTGAGTTAGAAGAATGGGGTCTTTTATTTAATTAAAAGTAGACATGTTCTTTTAATCAAATAATGAACTTAGCATAGCATAGTCAAACTATAGGTTATAATCAAATTGATTGATTATTAGCAATTTGGTCTAGGTAAATGATTAAATTAATTTAGCCAAAATATTGAGAAGGGGGCTAATAGTCTAGATGACCATTTTTAGGTGATTAAATTTGCCCCTATTTGACTAATGTGTGATCGATCTGGGAACACATAATGTCAAAAAAAATAGAAGCCAAGTAGGTAGCAATAGAAATAGATATATAATTCTGAAAAATGAAATACAGAAAGAGATAGAAAATCTTGAATGTAAAGTCCAATAGTGGTAATACTAAAAACTAGGATAGAGATGATGTCAAAATTCAAGAAGAATACTAACACCTAGCAAAGCAGAAAGATCAAGAGCAAGTGAAAAGATCAAGCAAATGCTCCTAAGAAGTAGATAGCTATAGCAAGTATTGATAGACTATTTCTGCCCCCTTGGGATCAAAATCAAAATGAAGTAAGGGGAATGCAAAAATGAGCTAGATATGAATAAATCAAGATATAGCAATGTCTAGGATGATAGATGAATGATTAGAACCAAAAAGTGACTATAAGAAATCGATAGAATGCCCTAGTTTGACCAAAGTTGATTGTGAAGGATAAATGATAAAAATTAGGTCAGATCAAGTAGAAAGATGATTTACACATGAAAAGGTGAATAGAAGTAGATATGAAGCATATAAATGATGAAGACATGAAGAAATGAAGATGCCCCAACGATGATTCAAAGATTAGACCTCAAAAGGTCAGCTAACTGCTTAGAAAAAGGTAGAATTTTAAAATGCAATTTTGACCATCAAAATGAACTTAGATTTCAATTTTGATCCTAAAAATGGATCCAGGACATCAAAATTAGCCAGGGGTGCAATTTTTGCGCAATTCTGAGATGTTTGAAAATTAGGTCAAAATGAGGTCAGAAGCTATAAAAGGGGCCCAAGTGTCATTTTCAAAAATCATGTCTTTTGTGCCTTGTGGAGAGCTTTTGAATGGTTGAGAGGTGATGATGGCTTTGGCAAACATTTTGCTTCACCGACACCATTTCGAGCACAGCTGGTTGCACAATCGACCAGAGCAGTATGGGGTGCCGGTAAGTAGCCACTTTTTTGTCATGTTTTTGAGCTTTTTTGGTGTTTTTTCACATGTATGAAGGGTATTTCACAAAACATCATGCAATACTTAAAAAGTATCGCACGACTACTTTGTAAAATGTCGTGCGACAAAATTTTGCAAATAAAGTGTCGCACGACTATTTTAGGTTCTATCGTATGGGACATACCCATATGTCGCATGAGTCAGTGCAAAATGTCGCATGATATAAATGTGTCGCATTACTTTAATATAAGTATCGTATGATACTATTTTAGAAAATTGTATCGCCCTCAGTGGAAAAAAAGATCGCATAGATGCATTTTGGCATGTTTTTATGAGTTTTGTGCATTATGATCATGTTTTCAATATGTTACTAATGTTTGCATGTTTTTTGTTGATAGGAGGTATTTTCGGCATTACATATCAGAGCCCCCAAGGTGGTGGGGCTACATGTTGTATGCCTTTTGGGTGATGCTGAGTAGGCCGCTATATCTGCTATGGGTTTGCGATGGGTCATACGGATGCCCCATATATGAGCAAACTAGGGGTTACTGAATGCGCTAGCTGAGTGGTGGCACAGTGAGCATAACACCTTTCATTTATTGACTAGAGAGGTGTCTATTACACTGGAGGACATGTATCACATCTTGCAAGTGCCATGCTATGGCAAGCTAATAAGTTTGTCCGATTGATTGATCATGTTTTAGCAAGTTGATGTTGATGCCAGTGATACTGATATCAAGTTTGGTGATATGTCATAGGCGTACTATGATTAGACTCGGACATAGGGGTGAGCATTTATGTAGTAGATGTTCCAAGATGTGACCATCCTAGAATATTATTTGAGTTAGGAATGACTAATTGATGATTATGGTGCTGGCTACCCTATGCTGAGTTTGTTATGTTCATTGGTTGCTCAGGCCTTGGTGACTGACAAAAGCCAAAAGGGCTTCCCAATGGGATGGGGCAGATTGGTGGTGGATTTGATTGCTCAACTGCGTAGGATGGTATGGGGGCCGGTGATCCTAGCCGATATGTATCATGAGCTCCATGAGATAGCATACCATTATGGTGGTTTCTGTGCATGTGGAGTAGTGCTAGCATAGATTTGGGCTTGGGAGCACATTGCGGTGATCTGACCATGGGTGTAGCCACGAGAGCAGAGCCAACCTTACATTTTTTGTTATAAAGGTTTTATCCCATAAAGACATAGTGGGGATGTGACCTATTATTGATAGCTATTTGATGAGCTAAAATTTTTCACATGGTGGCCGTATCGAGAGTGCCAGTGGTGGTTAGACTCATGGGAGCTAGACTATATGTGATATAGTAGGCCATTGGTGGGTCAGAGCACAAATATAATAGAGCAATTTGTGATTAGCCAAGTATGGCGATAGTTTGTGGAGTGATAGGGGATATCGGTGGAGATGACCACCTATGCTTGGATGCACGTTAATGAGGTTCTAGGATGGTTACCAATGCTGGACTATTAGACATCAGTACAAGATACAACAACTCTAGTGGTGACTCCCTGGGATTATGACCCATATGTGGCAGATGTGAGGGAAGATATGGTATACCTTTATGAGAGGCAAAGGCACCCATTCCCATGATTTATAAAGCCTGATGCACTACCTACGAGAGGTGGACACAGAGGGGGTAGAGGTAGGAGATGGATGGAGGTTGGAGAGGGAGCCCGAGCAGGGATGAGGAGGATACAGGCATAGGTCACAAAGGAGATGGAGGAGGAGGAGGAGGAGGAGGAGGAGGTGCCACTGCGGTGATGGTGGGCAGCACAGGGAGAGGAGGAGCAGGCAGAGTAGCTAGCGAGGGCAGAGCAAGGGTGGGTAGAGCAGCCAACATGGGGAGGTGATGACCAAGATGTGAGGATCCATGCTCTGGAGGTAGAGCTATAGATAGCTCAGGTAGCCATTGCAAGGTGAGACTAGCAGTTGATAGATGAGCAAGCATAGGTGGATGAGCTCCAGAGGAAGTGAGACACTGCCAGGTGAGAGACACCACATCATGGTACACATGCTACTTATTATTATGCCACGTATAGGAGTGTGGTGCCACCAGGGTAGGGACTTCCTGATTACTCAAAGTGAGCGGGCAGATCAGGGGGTGCGGTACAATTGCTAGATAGGAGAAAGGCTCCACCACTAGGGACACCACCTCCTCCTACTGCAGAGGGTGCTAGTCAGTCATAGGCTGATAGTTTTGATATTTTGAGTGTATAGCGTGTATTTTTGAGATGGATATCCAAATTTTAGATCTCATTTTGTATATGTACAGTGACACATTGAGATATATAAATGAGATACTGGATTTTGATTTGGCAATTTTGTGTACTTATCTCAAATGGATGTTTTAGCATTTTAGTTTTCATGTGATGTTTTAGTTTTAGTTTCTTACCCATGTATGCATTTGCTTGGATAGTTATGCTCATGTATCTCTCTTATGTGTGACATTTTTAGCTCTTATGTGTATGATGTAGGCTTTATGTTTATGTGACACTTGGATAAATTGAATGTGATATTTAGCTTAACGCCTTATGATGACAGGATAGCAAGATAGAGATGAAATGAAAGCTAAAGAAGATGAAAGATAAAGAAAGCAAAGAAGAAATAGTTATCTGAAATGTCCACAAAAGGATGAAGAGAGAGCTGTCCCCACATGCAGGAATGGAAGACTAGACAAAAAGAAAAAAAAAGGACCTAAAATGCAAGCTAAAATGAAAAGTGGTTTACCGGCAAGAAGCACATAACATTTAGACTCTTAATTTCATCATGGAGTGTTTATTAGGGACATCATGAGATCATACAACCATCACTAGTATAACTATGAGGATATGCATATGATCAATATCAGATAGGTATGTGGAAATCCAATCTAAGCATCAGAGACATGTAAGTCAAGATAACTACGTGAATTAGATTCCCTAAGTTTAATTTAGCAAGATTACACCTGTATAAGTGCCAAGATAACCCTCGAGTGCGGTCTTGTGAAAACAATCAAGGATGATACATTTATAAGTCAAAGTGTCAAATAGGACAAGCATGAATGCTTAAAACACTATAGACAAATAAAGTATACCCACAAGAAGAAATCAAGAAAACATGCCCTATGCCCCCAGTCTTCTAGTCACTGACATCCTTGAAATACTATTAAGGATGGAACATATAGTAAAGAAATCATCATAGACATCACAAAAAGTAGATAAAGATAAACATAGCTCAGTTGTCTAAGTGTTAAAGTGCATGTGTGTAAGTCACTTGGCCATTTCTTCAAGACTTGATTCTGATAGTGAGAAATATCATGACATCAGAGACTATAGGTAAACTATCTAAAAAGTGTTGAAAAATAGCTGATGTCAAGGTGGGGGAAGTGAGAAACACTATTTTTTGAGTTGTCAAAGAAACCCTAATGCACAAGAATACCTCAATAGGCTAAGTAGCTATGCCCTCGAGACAAGGACAAGAAACAATTCCAAGCTAGGAAATGTGTAGTGAAATGGACGATTGAGACTGATAGACATAGCTGCAAGGGTTTCAAGTAGCGCCTATTTCCAAGTTTTCACCACTTGATAGATTTTTCAAGACCTTTTTCAAATTTTTTTTTTTTTTGGTGATACATCAAAGCACTTATTGCTAGGCTTTCACTAAGATGATCTTTTTCAAGACATTTTTTGATTTTTAGTATTTTTTCAAGATCATAGATATATGCAAGATAACTGAGTAGCAAGCCTCTAAGCATAGAACTTCTTCAAATGTAGGATATTGATAGGCTCTACAAGCTCTTCCCCTTTAGGAGTAGACAACTGATAAGCACCAGACCTGAATGTTACTGTGATAATGTAAGGACCCAACCAGTTAGGTTTGAATTTCCCTTTCTACTCTCGATGTTGCTGATTTTTTGGATTCTCTCTAAGAACAAGTTCACCTACTTGAAACTCACGAGGGTGAAATTTCTTGTTATACTAAGTAGACATGTGCTTTTGATAAGATCTCATGTGATCAAAAGTAGCCTTACAACATTCATCAAGAGTCTTTAATTCCTATACTCGCATAGCTCTATGGTCCTCATCAGTTATCAACCCATGTAAGGAGACTCGTAAGGAGGGGATCTCAAATTCTAATGGGAGGATAGCCTCAGAGCCATAGACTAGAGAAAAGGGTGTGGCCCCTATAGGAGTAAAAATGGTAGTTCTATAGGCCCAAAGTGCTAGATTTATCTGTAGGTGCCAATCTCTCCCAAACTTGTGAATTGTGCGATGTAAGATTTTCAACAATGTTTTATTGGAAGCCTTTTCTTGACCATTCCCTTGAGGATAGTAAATAGAGGACTAGCGTTGCTTAATTTGAAACTTTTTGCACAGCTGTTTTAAGTCCTTATTCTTGAACTAGCCTCCATTATCCATAACAATAGAGGATGGGATACCATATTGGAAAATGATGTGATTTAGTATAAACAAGGCAACATGTTTTCTTGTAGTAGCAGATAATGGTAAAACTTCAACCCATTTAGTGAAATACTCTGTTGTTGTGATGATGAATTTATGACCAGTGGATGAGCTTGGATGAATCTTTCCTACCAAGTCAAAGGCCCATTGTTGAAATGGCCAATATGTCACAGAAGGGATTAAATCTCATCCAGGAGCATGTATCAAGTTGCCATGGAGCTAATATTTTTGATAGGACTTTGCATAGTGCATAGCATCAAATTGCATGGTGGGCTAGTAATAACCCATCCTAAGTAATTTTTGGGCAAGTGCAAGGCCATTAGAATGTGCCCCACAAATGCCATCATGGAATTCAAAAAGTGCCTTCTCAAACTCTTCTAGCAGCTAGACCCTTCCTATACAAGTCACCAGAGATCAAAGTGTAATGTGAAGCATTACAAAGGAGTTGGCATTTTTTGTTGCACATGAGGGCTTCAGGTATGACTTGATCACATAGGTAGGAGAAGATAGCCACATAGCGGGAGGAATCATGACCCATAATAGTGCAGATCACCTAGTTATCTGAGGAATCATAGGTAGGGTGATGTAGTTCTTCCACCAGGAACTCAAATCGCGATTCATGTTCTTGTAGTTGGAGGATAGATGCTAAGGTGGCCATAGCATTAGCAACCTTGTTTTCTGCTCTAGGAATTTGTTGGAAGGTTACAAAGGTAAAATAATTCCTTAGAGAATCTATCAACTTCTTACAAGGGATCAACTTGTCATCCTTCATTTGGTATTAATTGTTTACTTGGTTCACAACAAGTTGAGAATTGCCATAGATGTGTAGTTCAATTATTTTCCATTCAAGAGCCATTTTGATCCCATTTGTTAATGCTTCATATTCTGCAATGTTGTTTGTACATGGGAATAGGAGTTTGTAGGACTTTGGGATTGTATAACCATGAGGGGAAACAAACAAAACACCAGCTCTAGCCCCATTTTGAGTATGAGACCCATCAAAAACATCTTCCATGTCCTCTTAGTAATATACATGATTGAGGCATCTAGAAACTCAATTTGCATAGGTGTTGTATCTTTGAGTGGAAAGTCAACCAACTGGTCAGCTATGGCTTGTCCTTTGATTACCTTACATTTGACATACTGAATATCAAATTCAGAAAGAATCATCATCCATTTAGCAAGATGACCAGTAAGTGTGGCTTTACTTAACAAATATTTCAAAGGATCTATCTTAGCAATCAAGTGAACTTTATGCACCAACATATAATGTTAGAGCTTTTGAGAGGCAAATACTACAGCAAGGCATGCCTTCTCTATACTTGTATAGTTTATTTCATAAGCTACCAAAGTTTGACTGATATAGTGTATGGCTCTTTCTTTACCCATCTCATCACTTTGGGCTAAGAGTCCTCCGAGAGAAGAATTCGTAGCTAAAATATATAGAATCAAAGGTTTTCCCAAAATGGGTGGCATCAAAATTGGAGGTTTTGCCAAGTAGCCTTTGATTTGATCTAAACTGTGTTGACAATCACTGTTCCAAATATGGGTAGATCCTTTATCTAGATTTTTATTGAAAGCTTGAGCCTTATCAGCCAATTGAGAGATAAATCTTCTTATGGATTGTAGACATCCTTGTAGACTTCTAAGCTAACTGATATTCTTTGGTGGAGGCATATCCATGATAGCTTGGACTTTTTCAAGGTCAACCTCAATGCCTTTTGCTAAAATGATATACCCTAGCAATTTCCCATAAGTGACACCAAAGAAATTTTTTTTTGGATTTAGGCTAAGTTGAAATTGTTCCATATGGTCCAATATTAGACTAAGGTCTCTGAGATGTGTGTCTCATTTTTTATATTTAGTTAGTGTGTGATCAACATAGTTTTCCATGTTTTTATGCATCATATCATGAAAGATGGTTGTCATTGCTCTTTGATATGTAGCACCAGCATTTTTAAGCCCAAAAGGCATGCCATTCTAGCAAAAGGTACCCCATGCACATGTAAAAGTTGTCTTTTCTTGGTCTGCTAGAGCTATTTTGATTTGGTTATACCCAGAAAATCCATCCATGAGTGAGTACATCTCATAACCCGCAGTCATGTCCACTATCATATCGATGTTTGGTAGTGAAAAGTCATCCTTGGGGCATGCTTTGTTGAGATCTCTGAAATTAGTACAAACTCATATGGATTTTTCATCCTTAGAGACAAGTACAATGTTGGAAATCCACTCTACATAATCAGTGGCCCTAATGAAGTTTTCACTTAAGAGTTTTTCTAACTCAGCCTTGACCAATAGGGCCACATGTGGATGCATTTTTCTCAACTTCTGTTTGATAGGCTTGACATTTCATGAGATTGATAAGTAATGCATGATGAGATTTGTATCAAGCCCTGGCATATCAGAGTATGTCCATGCAAAGTTGACCTTCTTTCTTGAAAGAATTGAGCAAACTATGTCTTTTCTTTGTTTGACAAGGACTAAGCTACATGAATAATCTTAGGACATTCTTTTGTACCCAAGTTGATAGGCTACATAGGTTCAATGAGAACTGAAGATCTATCCTAGAAATAGCTTGGTAGACTACCAAGTACCTCATCCACAGGTGCCTCAGGGAGGTTTTCACCATTAGATACGCCTTAATTTTTACTTTTTTGAGGATCAGACATTGCCACAATGTGGTTTTTGCCATCTGATTGCTTATTTCTTCTTTTAATTTTTTGACTGAGGTACTTGATATCTAATTCTATCATGTTAACCGTGGGTTTTCTGGTGGAAGAAGTGATGGGTTCAATGGCATTCAGGTACCAAGTCATCTCATAGTCATTTTGGAAAGACCATATTTCAGGTCTTTGATTTTGAAGAGACCAATCTATGAGATCTAGGTGAATTAGTGAGAGAGAGGTAAAAGTTTCAATGT
The DNA here is from genome assembly GCA_028749045.1 of Cupressus sempervirens. NCBI lineage: Eukaryota > Viridiplantae > Streptophyta > Pinopsida > Cupressales > Cupressaceae > Cupressus > Cupressus sempervirens. The sequence continues at coordinate 337,017,315 of CM053788.1, forward strand.
GATTGATATGGAAGGATTCATCTCTGGTGACTTGTGAAGTCAAGCTTATAGAGAATTTTGCAAAGGAGTCCATCTTAGGAATAGACCTAGAGGGACTAGCATGATCCATTGAGACATGTTGTGAGTCAAACTCATCCGACCCTATACTAGACCATTTGACTACATTTGGTTGGGTTGTATAGGCATGAATTACATCCACCCTTAGCTTGCAAGATGTGTTCGAGAGACTTTACCACTCATACTCATGAGAATCTATATTCTGATCTCTAGCTTTGACATGAGCAATATTCTATCTAATTCATCCTCTATTTGTGTCCTTAGGAGTAGATTCTTCTTGTTCCTATTATTGGGAGGTAGAAGCTTCCTCATTATTATTAGTAGTCAATATTTCTTCTCCCCAAAGGAGGGAAGTGAGAGGGACAAATTCTTTGTCTTGTGAAGTGGAAGAAATTACGGGAGGGTCATCACCCTTCGATTTGCTAGACATGAGCAATCTTCAATCACATGTTTGTATATCATTATCTAGCCCAAAGCCTAGACCAGTAGTGTCTCGATTATCACAACCTTGAGTATGACCAGTTAAGGACCCATGGCCCTGATAGCCCATTTTTGTTAGAAATTTATAGCCTTTTCCATATCTTTTAAGAGAAATAGGAGTAGTCACTGTAACTTCCTCGTCTTCCTCTTCTCTATAGATCCAATCCTTAATGGCCTATTCTTCCTTTTCTACTTCTAGAGGTATTGATGATTGCACAAAAGTGCCAAAAAGTGTCATAGCAGAAGTGGAAGGCTTCTTTGCTGTAGTTGGTTTCCCATAGGACCGAGGGGAAATTGGTAAGGCAGCAATAGAGTCCAAAGTGTACTTTCCCATACCAAGGCTCATCATTTTTAGTTTTTGTTCACACTTTGTGAAAGATGGTGCTAGCTCATGAGAAGAGTAGTTGTGTAAGACCAACATTTCAGTAGCAGACAATGTATTAATGGACATTGAGTTGTCACCGGGGACAACTATCTTAGTACCATTGAATGGGAACTTGATGCACTGATGGTAGGTAAAGGGCATTGCTTGCATGTCATGAATCTAGGTCATCCCAACAACAAGTTATATGCAAGAGGTATATCTAGGACCTGGAAGACAACATCTTTTTCCACTAGACCAACTTGAATTGGTAGCACAATTAAACCCTTAGAAGGGTGTTCAACCTCATCATAGGCTTTTATGGTGATCTTTCACCTAGGGTCAATGGAAAATTTTGAAATGCCCAACTATTGTATCACATTTAATGAGATAATATTTAACCTTGCACCATTGTCTATCAGGACTCAACGGAGGCGAGTATGAAAGATTTGAACTTCGACATGGAGACCAAGATTATGGGGATGACTAAGAGCTCGGTCATCTTCTTCAAAAAAGGTGAGATATCGAGGCAAGGAGATGTGGTTCACCATAGCTTGGAATCATTCTGCATCAATATCTATGGGAATGTTGGTAGAATGTAAAGCTTTCTCAAGGATATCCTTGTGCAAAGGAGATAACTCTAGCAATTCGAAAATGGAGATTTGTGCTTGTGTGCATTGTAGTTGGCTAACAAGATCATAGTTGGAGATCTTGGAAGTAATTGGTTGCTTAGATGATGAAGCATTTTTAGGGTCATGAGCAACTTTTAGGAAAACCTTAGATTTCCCCCTACTAACAACATTAAGTGGTTCACTCTAAGAAGATGAAGACTCAACCACTCGGAGTACCACCTTGGGTCTAGTATCAGTATGGTCTTGAGGAGTGGATTGTGTCCTTAAGACCACTTTTGGTCATTCATCTTTAGTGTCATAATTTGGCCAGTTTTCATTGTTGGAGCTTGCCATACATATGTATTCAATGGGCTCAAGCATGCCTATAACATTATCAGTGTTAGCATAAGCATAACTGATTTTGGCATGATGATTCTTCTTGACAATTTTTGAGGTTTCGACCTTCTCATATTCTAGCAAGGGTTGTTTAAAAGCTTTGTGGTCAGCATTTTTAATGAGGCCATCTATGAAAACTTTTCCTTCCTCAATGAGATCTTGAATTACGTCTTTAAGCTAAAAGCAGTTTTCAATGTTATGACCCTTGCTTCGGTGATAACTGCAAGTGTAGTCTTCTCTCCACTATGGAGGTCTAATAGGTGGATCATAAGGATGAGAGTTGTTCGGTAAAGTAACCAGTTCATTTGCAATCAAAGTTTTTAGAACCACCTCATAAGGCTCAACCATAGGCATGTAAACATGTCATTTCTTGGTAAACTTAGAGCTCTTGTCAAATGTTTATGGTTTTGAACTTTCTGGTTGTTTCACATCATAGATGGTGCTAGAAAGGTTAAATGTAGGTTCCTTGGTCTTAGGAGTGTCCACTACTCGATCGTTGACAACATACTTGTTCTTATTCCAAGGTTTTCCTTTGTCTTAACCATTCCTATTGTTACTTTTGTCTTTGTTTATAACAATGTCACCTCTTTTGATAGCAACATCCTCAATGTGATATGCACTTTCCACCATGGCATTGAAGGATGTGAATAACTATTTTCTTAGATCAAAGTATAACTCAAATACAAGCACATTGACATAAATTTCAATTTTTTCAGCCTCAGGCACTTGTTGAGGATACCGAGAGTATAAAGATCTCCATCATTAAAGGTACATTGCAAAATGTTCTCCCAATTTTTGTTTGATGTTGCATAAGTCTAGCACAGTCACAGGATGTTGAATGTTGTATGAATATTGCTAGATAAAGTGTTGTGCAAGTTCATCAAATGTTTTAAGAGGAGGACCCAATTTTGTAAACCATTCTATAGCTTGTCCTCTTAGACTCCTAGGAAATAACCTCATAAGAAAGGTGTCTTCATGCATAAAATCCATGCTAAGAGCATAGAAATGTCTCACATGATTGTGAGGATCACCATTTCCATCATATTTGTCATATTTAGGAAACTTCTATATCTTTAGGAAATGGTAGCATGTAAATACTTTTATCAAATGGAAGAGCACAAATTGATTCAACAAATGATGTCTTAGGTGGCTCTTTTGAAGTTTGCAGATGTGCAAATTGTTTCCTTAGTTCCTATATTTCTTCCCTCAAGATTTCAGGCTTAGTGGGCTCTCATTTTGGAATTATATGCTCAACATCAAAAACTTGAGGGAGTTTCTATCCCCTTGCTGCCATGTATCAGAAGTATTGGTCTCCATTTTCCTCTAAAGCTCTAAGCATTAGTTTTTGGGCGAAGCCATCTTGTTGAAATTTGATCACATCTTTGCTAGTTACTTCTTCATCACTATCATGATGGGATGGTTTAGGTGGTGAAGGACATGTGCCAGTGGTAGCTCTAGGAGTCCTTGGTGGCATGTGATTACCATCATTATTCTCAAAAGGATTTTGAGGAAAAGTTATTTTATGTCCTTCATAGTGTACTTGATTTTCAGTGTTGACTTGTTGGTTTTCTCTTTCCATAGCATATATAGCCTCCAAAGTCTTTTGAGTTTCACGTGCTTGTTCTTCTAAGTGACATTTAATTTCATCAGGGTGCACCATAGTGACTATACCACTTGTATCCTTGGGTGTCTTAGAGGGTGTGCAAAACGGATTTTCAAAACTATAAAGTGGATTATGCCTAACATTAGCTATTTGTGTTTGGGTAGACTTGGGATATTCCACACAAAGTTGTTTGTGAGGACACTTAGGTGGCATCTCCAATTGCCTAAAAACAAAAGGGGTATGATTACCATCACCACCTTGATGTCTGGTTGTGACTGGCATGTAAGGATTTGTCTTTGCTTAATAGGATAAGAGAAGTATGTCAAATTTGAAGCTATCACAACAAAGATTAGTCACTTGTCAAAGTATATCAGATGGATTGTCAAACAACACTCAAGAATTTACAGCAATGGTGACTCGAGCTGAGTAGGCGAGCAAGAAGCTCAATAGTGAATAGCTAGAAGAGAGGTAACTAGATTTGATAAGTGATTCATCAAGGATGTTTTAAGACTTACATTCAATAGACTAAACTCATCTTTTCAACTTAGGACAACTTCTTAACATACAAATGTATGACCAGGACTTAGGAGATGGAAGTGATGAGACCCTAGATTAGAAAATCAAAACATAGACCCTATTTTGGTATCAAATAGTTCTAGGTGACACTTTCTCAGAGACCAGGTGATAGTAGGATAGCATAAAAATGTCGTACGATATAGTTTGAAACATCAGGGTGACTCTTTTCTTGAAGGTGATAGTTCGCACAAGTTGGTGTGATAGAACATAGTATACAAAGGTGATATAACTCACAACATCAGGGCGATACAATTTTGGAAAAATTCTATCGTACGATATTTCTTCAGAGACTAGATGATAAAGTGCTAGTTTGTGTGTACAAAAGACCAATTTTGACTCCAAAATTTGTGTTTTAATCTCGATAGCCAGGTGGTTTTTTGAAATCAGATAGTGTACATTTTAGTTCGTGTTAGTTATCAGCAAGGTTTGTAAATAGTAAGTGTTTTGACATGTCTTCAAATAGTTGATCAAGGGTAACAACAACCTTGTCAACACACACTTGTGATATTAGAACAACCTTTCTACCAATATTACCAAATTTTTTATGTTGTGAGAACATTAACATAGGTCAACACATCCAAAAATAGTAGCCAAGCAATCTACCTTAAGGTCATGGTTCATTACTTGACAACTTGGCCCACACTTGATGCTCCTTCACCTCACACCAAGTGGTTACCCACAAGAGATATTGGCTTTTTCATAGAAGTTCCATAAGCACAACTAAGGGAACACATATGGTGAGTGTAAAATCTTGGGGTGATCCAGGTAGTCCACTAGGATTGATCCTCACACCAAGAAGTTGAGCGATTAAAAAGGGTAGTTACTAACTTAGGGTGTTTAGATAGGGCTTCTGTTCATAGTGTTCCTCTTGCTCCCAATTATAGGACATCCCACCTTGCGGTGGGTAACAAGCCTCGTGGCCACAAGAGCACCTTAAGCGTTCTTTCCTAGTGATCTCCCTATGGTCAAAATTCGATAAGTGATCACACTAGGTGAAGAAAAACACTATGTCTACCAAGGTTTTGTGTCTTTGGTAGCCTTGAGTTTATAGTGCGTTGGAAGAGCTGAGTAATTTTCTTGTCCCCACTTGGGTCGTTCCTTTTAGGTTGTCTGAGAGAAGGCTTGCTAAAGGATCTTAACTATCAAAAAATGGATCTACTCTCAAGAGTCTAGATTTTTGATTCACCACAAGGGTGAAAAGCATACTCTCCTATCTCGATTGTTTCCCCCAAGCATGCCAAGGAGTATCAATTACCCCTTATTTTCAAAAATCCAAAGACAAGTCCAGATTTTTGATTCACCACAAGGGTGAGAGCATACTCTCCTATTGCCAAAGGACCCCAATTACAAGTTTTAATGTGCCTATGAAAGATAAAAAACTAGTATAAGCCACACATTGAATAAAAGTAAACAAATAATTTGGGGTTTTTATGCATTGGGCAGCCCTGCAAACAATGGCTAGTAGCCCTTGTGCATTTGAAGCTTTGACATGTAGTCTTTTAGGCAATGCTTCACGTTTTCAACATGGCAACCTGCGACCACAACCATTAGCACCATGGGTTAGCTTTAAAAACAAAAGGGAAATCTACAAGTAGACCTCTATAAAATAGTTTAGGAGCCTATAAAAACCAGAAACCAACCAACAACCCTTAAAAACTGACCCGAACACCTCAAATAGCAAGCAAGTCTCTGTCAGGTGATGGTTTTTTTGCTGGAAAACTATCATACAATACTTCTCAGCTTACTGAGTGACTTAATTTCTTTATGCAGTATATTACCTTCAGCCAGGTGATAGAGTTGACTAGAACAAGGTGACAATTTTTAGTATACTAGTGTGACACTATTTCCACAAAAAGTATCACACGATAGTACTGTGAACTATTGTATGAAACTAGAAAATGTTGCCTAGAAATGTGACTATAAATATAAATAAAGTACAGACAACGAGCAGAAAAATGCAAAAAAAATGAGAATGCAAAGGATAAAACCTAATGTTTTGCCCCATGGTGGGCACAAAAAATCTACACTCGAAAGTGTCTCACTCTAAACCCTTTTATCTAAATGATTCCATGAGTTTGGAATGTTTGGATGCCAACTTAGAGTTCCCTATCCACAGAGTGCAAAAGAGTATATTTCAAGAATAAGAAGGCTCTCAGCTGAGCCTTATGAATACTCTTCTTGCTAGTAAACCATGCAATGGGAGGTTCCAAAGACAAGATGCAAGAATGCAAATGTCTCAAAGAGTTTCTCAAGAATACAATGCAAGTATGGAAACTAAACTAAGATGAGAATACAAAATGCAGTTATGCTAAAACACATATGAGAGTGTTACAATCCAAATATTAAGCTATGTGAGATAGATTATTACAAAATAGAAGCTAAACTAACATGCAACATGAATCTAAGCTAAAATGCTATGGTATGAGAGAATGTAGACAAGAAATAGAAGTTCTCCACAAAGCTCCAAAGAAATCTATTAGAAAACCTATAGCATAAAAATACTCAAAAGATGGATGCTTTGAGGGGGAAAGCTCTCTCCCTTTTAAAGTTGTACAGATGGTAGAGATCAAGATGAAGATGGTGGATGATCAGTGGTGGAATTTGAAAAGAGGAGTGATTCATGTGCACACACAAGTCAACCAATAGAATATAAATTGACTTTTCATATACGACAAAAGTCACAAATCTTTTTCTTTTAATTGCAAAATAGAAAAAAGACTTTATGTGTACACTTTAATGGGTTAGAAGAATGAGGTCTTTTATTTAATTAAAAGGGGACATGTTCTTTTAATCAAATAATGAACTTAGGATAGCATAGTCAAACTATAGTTTATAATCAAATTGATTGATTATTAGCAATTTGGTCTAGGTAAATGATTAAATTAATTTAGCCAAAATGTTGAGAAGCAGGCTAATAGTCTAGATGACCATTTGTAGGTGATTACAGACATAACCTATGGCCACTGATGCACACATATCAGCCAAGTAATATTGAGGTTCTCCCATGTCCATATTTTTAATAAGACTACACCTAGTGATAATGACGAGGCATCAGAATACATAACCTATTGCAAATCATGATATAAATGGGCCTATATGCAGCTGCCCCATGAAAACCTCAGTGGCTAGTCAATCATGTCTTGGATAATCTAGCCCCATCCCACTGGACATCCCCATCCTCACCTATATGGCATCTAAAATCCCCCTATAAATCCAACCAACACAATAGGAAATGGCTCATACTGTAGCATCTAAAACCAGGATACATTCTCATCCTCGATATAGTTTTCACCAAATACATCTTTGAATACTGCCCTATCTACAGTCTGATCATAGTACACAAGGTCTTCCACTTTAAGAATCTTGATAATTTGGTATACATCCTTTGGAGATATCATCATCTCTCCTAGTGACATGTGGAAGGTGTTGTGTTCTAAGTGTCATTGCTTGGCCATAGCTGTCAATAATCCTTTGTTCACCCATAACTAAGACATCTATAAAAAATAGGTGAATCCACATCTATTAATAACCTATTGATACAACAAAAAAAATCTACCAATTAGCTCCAATTTCCATGGGTATAATCCTCCCACCATGAGCTTGTACCCTCATACCTATTTCATTAAAAAATCAACCAACAATGACATTTTTTCTCACAAGTGATCTTCATACATCAATCAAATGTCAACATCTAGCTACTCAGCTAATGGTTCTATCTTGGACCAGCCATTTTTCTTATCTGTATCTTGAGCTAGACATTTTTGTTTTCCCTACTCTATATCTTGAGGGGGGGCATTTTTTTCTATCTTTCCAACATTGTCATAGTGCTACTACAACATCACTTTGTGACTACATGATCCTTATTGTTTGCTTGTTATGAAAACCCTAGCCTTTTTCATTATCATACGCTCAATAAATGCTACACAATATATTTCTTCTATTCAACTCATCATTACCATTATTTTCACACACGAATGCATTGCAAGAATAATTTGTGCTATTTCCTAATTCATATGCTCTAATACATTCATCGATTATGCTATTAAAGACATATGTGCTACTGAACTCATCATAAGCACTATTTTATTTAGTCAATGAACTATTCAATGTGAAAGCACTAGCAAAGTATTGATATGTGCTATTTACACACACAAAAGTTCTCTAAGAGGTAAAAGCCCTAAAACATCTGTCATATATGCTCTAATATGACCCTATTGATTCATTCAACCTAATAAAACCTAACAAATCAAATGAGCTATTTTACGCTTCATATGTACTACAGTATACATCATATGTGATAAAACATTCAAATGCACTTCCAAAATCTATGCATGTGCTATTTGTTTCATATATGCGCTATTTCAATACAAACCTAGGGTTTCATATGTGCTATTTCTTAACATAGATGCACTAGTCTATTGGGCAGATGCACTAAAAGATTATAAATATGCTAAAAGAAATAGTAAATGCACTAAAATATCTAAAATACCACATTCATGATAGAAATTCACACATAAATCAAAAAACTCATGTAAAAATTCAAAAATCTTAAAAACAGAAGATTTCAATGACCCACCATGGCACTATAGTCAACTAGATGCTCATACCTATGACCCCTCTCTAATCTATGCACTTGTAAAGGGACCACCATCCTCACTAGCTTAGAGCTCCAAATCACCAAAAGTCAAAAGGGAGTGTGAAAGTGACAAGGGTAAAAGGTCTTTTGACCTATTTAACCCTACTTTGGGGCATTTATATGACATTTTTTACCTTACCCAATTAAGGCTTTTTTGCTCATTTGTTCTCGAATTGGGTATTATTCTAAAAAGAACTTGGTCACCACCATCTACCCCATTTTTACTATCACTTATTTTCATCCATATTTTCAGAAATAAAATTGGAATATCCATATTTTTTACACATCAATTTTTCCAATTTCATTTTTGAGGGGGTAGTATACTAGGGCATCAATAATTTTCAAATATAAAAAATTTTCTACCCTAGCCAACATTTTAACATTAAATCAAATTGGGGCATCCAATCAAATTATCCTAAATGAAGAATTTTAAAATATCAACATTGAGTCAAACATCAAAATCAGACATCAAATCATCGACAATCAAATGAAAAATTATCAATAATCAGGCATCATATCAACCTTGAGTCAATCAAATATCATTGATCAGACATTCAGTTATCAAAATTTGACTTAAAGATAGAAAATCAAGATGACCTTTGAATTGATATTCTTCACATATTAGCTCAATTAGGGGCATTTTTAGACACCTAAAAATTGGGAAAGAACTAAAATAATACAAATTTCAATCAAATGACACAAAATTAAGGATAAAATTAGAGGAAAAAAAAATAAAATTTCAAATCAAGGATTACATCAAGCTATTAATCAATCAAATCACCTATCAAATAAAAAAGGACATAATTCAACTTTAAAAAGAGGAAAAACAATTCACAAAATCAAAAAATGAAATTTAAAAAAAGGAAAAAGGAAAAGATAAAAGTTGAAAATACAAAGGAGCATTTATTAAATAAATAAAGTGATTTATCCTCACAAAAGTGAAAATCCTCCTTTTTACATTTAAAAGAATTGGAAAATCTTCTTTTATCCTCACAAACTAAGTTTGTTGGACTCTTCCTCTTAGTACCTTATGAGATATTTATAGTTTAACCATTACCTCCTAGTCAAAAGTGAAATCCCGATCTTTACTCCAACCCCTTCTAAAATCCTATAAATAGGAGGGAAATCCAAGAGCAAAATGACCCAAGTTTTAGGCATCTACACTATAGGCACATTTAGAATTATCATATTTTAGCATTGTTATTATAGCGAGTTCATGTCATTTTGATATCATTCTAGCATTCTTTTCATGTTATTTAGTATCATTTAGCACATGTTTAGCCTATTGCATGCTCATATCATAATATTCTAGGGTTATTATACTCATATAATTTGCATTCTCACATAGATCTTGCATAGACATTTGTAGATTTGCATTCATAGCATACTCCCATTCTAAAGCTATCACTGAGATGCTGGTCTGAGAGAAATCTTAGTGGTTGTAGTTAGAGAAACACTAGAAATTCATAGAGTCTCTATTTGACAATGATTTTTGCATCTAGATTAGTTCATTGTCATTCTATTTGCACTCTTCTCTAAGGTCTCATGAATACATGATTCCACCATGTACAATATCCTTGAGAAACATAGGTACATGGTGCCATAATTAAATTAGTGAAAGATGAAACAATACTAAACCAAAAAAGCCAACAACCAATGAAATCTAATTGCAAGGGTGGGAGGATAGAGACAACTATCAATTGGAAAAATAGAACAACATATTTAGAAGGAGGAACTTCTAGCTTAATTTTATTGAATAATAGATGAAAATTTATATAATAGCTTGACTTAATAACATTCATAATGATTTCCAATTAGATTGACAATAAACTACTTTATGATTGACAACACACACATAAACTTGATAGCTAACTGAAACTTATGGACACCTAACTCAAACGCATCTACAATAAGAACTTGATTCAAACTAAAACTCTTTGACTCACACCTAACTAAACTTGTTTTTCTAGCAACTCAACAAGGTTTTCCATGTGTAACAATTATTATTGAATAATATTGGAACATTAACTCCAACACTATCTTCCCATCGTGATGATGGAACATGTAGTATGATCCAAAAATTTGATGCTAAAAACTACCACACAATCAATTCTAGAAGAGAAAATTGTCAAAAGATGATAGTTTAAAAATAATGATAATAATAATGATCAATGTATTTGGTTTCAGGAAGAACACATCTTGTATGAGACACATGATGATAATGTTTGGCTTTGAGAAGGACACACCATGTATAAGAAAAAATGTCAATATGACAAATGACTTTATAAAGATGGTTAATTGATAATGAAAAGTTTGATTGAATTGATTGCTAACATGATTGGATAGTTTTGTCTATTGATGCATAATTCATGAAGTGCAAGGTTCTATGTCTCTTAGTCATGTATACCAAAAATATTTGTTGTGTTGCAAATGATAACTTATTGAAAATGAAATGAAATTACATTGTTGTCAAATTCCCAAAACTTAGTTGCTTGGATTTTCTAAGGTTTCTTTTTTTTGGATATTTTAACTTTTTGTTCTTTAAATTTTTTTTAATTTTTAGTATTTTCTTAGGAGATTATTCAATTTTATAAAATTTTCAAGATAATAATACTTGAGCAATATAAATTTGGTTGTCCTAATGACTAGCAAGGTAGGAACATTATGGATGAATATTTTGATGAGATGAATATGCATAATAGAAGGATATCGACAACTATATGATAGTACTAGGAATGAATTGACTCTCAAGGACTATCGAATGAGGGAAGAACATGTTCTTGTTGTAAGCCAAAGGATTAGCATGACGAGGTAAGATGATAACATTGTGCATTGAATGACAAGTGATGGATCAAAATGGATATATCAAGAGGTTTTTAAAAATGACATGGTTTGGATTTTATGTCCTTATTTATATCAAGATTAAGGGAGGGATTGGATACAATAATAAAATAAGACATAAAAAGATAAGGAAGATCAAAAGGATGGATAAACAATATAATTGAAGGTTTGTAAAAGGGACAATCGTAATGACTAAAGGGAATGCAAATATGGTAAAAAATAAGGACCAAAAGGGACAAGAAATGCTAAGAAGGTTTAATACATAATACTCATGAAGATCCCTAAACTTATCAAGGTCAAAGAGGGAAAAGGGAATAATATGGATACAAAGAAGGATACAAATTTTATGAGGGACAAAGGCTAATGAAGGACATTATGGAATTTCATGATGGATAGGACAACATAAATGGAACTTGATCCCAAGTATGAAGAAGTGCATGATAACATAATTGAACCTTCTCCCAAGTATGGTGCACAAGATGTTCATAGATTATTCATGACACATTTTAACTAGGTTTTCATCATGGTAATTTTCCAAAGAAATTGCTTACCAAGTTTTCACTATTGGACGAATTTTTCTTCTTTTTCCTTTTTTTTTTCTTATTTTTTTGACTTTTTTGTTTTTGATATTTTGCACTTTTTGACTTTTTCTTTTGAAAATTATTAGATGCATAACACGAAATGGAAAAATGAGTCAAGCATCTTATGCTTTAGATGAAATTCTAAGATAATATCAGTAATTGACCATAGATATGAAAGTATGTTCAAAGATGTTGGCGGGGTAAATGGATGATTATATAGAATAGAATAGGAATTTATGGAAAAGGTTAGACATGATAGATGAAAGGATAGAAAGGAAGTGTTAGATAATAGTAGGGATATAAGGACACTTAATTTTGAATAAATAGGAATGAGGAAAGAACAATATTAAGACACAATTTGAGAGATAGTGAAGTGATAGAGGATACGTAGATCTGGAATTTGGAGGAATGAATGTGGATTTTGGGGCATAGGGACCGAAAATGAATTTTTAAAATTGAAGACATTTATATGGAGGGATAAAAATTTTGGATGTTGGATTTTATTTTTCTTTTGGAATTTGTGCTTCAAGGAGTTGTTTGGAAATCCACATGGATTTTGATTTTGATTTCTTTTATTGTTCCTTAGAATAAAAAGCATGTATAAGGGATTTAAGAACCCACACAACTTTTGATTTTTCTTTCTTTTGTTTAGTGGGCCTTTATGTCTTGACACTTAATTTTTTGGATTTTCTAAAGTTTTTAAAATGATTTTTTATTTTTTTTCCTTTTAAAATAAAATTTAGTATTTTATTAGGAAATTATTCAATTTTAATAAAAAATTCAAGATAATAATTATTGAGCAATATAAATTTGGTTGTCCTAGTGTCTAGAAAGGTAGGAACATTATGAAGGAATATGTTGATGGGATGAAAATGCATAATAAAGAGAGGCAACAACTGCATGCTAACATTAGGGATGATTTGACTCTTTAGGACTATCTAATAAGGGGATAACATCTTCTTGTTGTAATTTGAGTGATTAACATGATGAGATGAGATGATGACATTGCACATTGAACATCAAGTGATGGTTCAAAATGGATATGTTAAGAGGTTTTTAAAAAAGACATGTTTTACATTTTATGTCCTTATTTATATCAAGATCAAGGGAGGGATTGGATATGATAATGATGGGATAACAATAAGACATGAAAAGATAAGAAAGACCAAAAGGATGGATAAACAATATAACTAAAGGTTTGGAAAAGGGAAAATGGTAATGACTAAAGGGAATGCAAATATGGTTTAAAAAAAGGACCAAAAGGGATAAGAAATGCCAAGAAGGTTTAATACATGATACTCATGAAGATCCCTAAACTTGTCAAAGTCAAAGAGGGAAAAGGGAATAATATGGATATAAAATTTATGAAGGACAAAGGCTGATGAAGGACATTATGGAATCTCATGATGGATAGGACACCATAAATGGAACTTGATCACAAGTATGAAGAAAGTGACACAATAACATATATGAACCTCCCCCCAAATTATGTAGCAGAAGATGTTCATAGATTAGTCATGATGCATGTTTATCAAGTTTTCATCATGGTAATTTTCCAAAGAAACTTCTTACTAGGTTTTTAGTTAGAAATAGATAATACTGAGGGGGGGGGGGGGGGGGGCGAGGTGAATTAGTATTCTACAAACTTTTTCCCACAATTGAATGTTATTAATTAATTTGTAACTTTCATATGAAAGTAAACCAACAATACTGAACAATAAATATAACCATGCACATAGAGAACTCATAAAACCATTATTTGTTAACTAGGAAAACCTTAGCCAAGGGAAAACCTCAATGGGGATGATACCCATTAGATGATTCACTAAACAATAGAATCCTATTAAGGATATTGACCCTGTTAGGAGTCTATGAAGTACATATAGTGTCTCGAGTCCCTTTTAGGAGACTAGGCCTTGTTAGAAGCCTCAACCTTGTTAGGAGTTGGTAGAGAAAATATAATGTATGCAAGAAGAGCCCACTACCATAACATGCAATTATACAATTTAGTTCTTCACAAGAATATACATACATACAATAATTTATATCTATTGTACTTAACATTTGTTCTAATCAAATATCAAATATAGTTTTCTTATCATCAATTACAAATCTTGCATAGATGATATAGTGTCACACACTTCTTTTACTTGCACAAGACAGTTATCTTCGCAAGATAAGATCTTTACTTATACCTCACATCTTCATAATTCTTTGCTCAGTGGACCTTCATGTGTTCACAAGCTTAACATAACATAAAATAACTTATGGAATAATATCCACATAGTCGGCTTAGCTTGACTTAGTAATTATTTCATAACCAAAATAATTCCTCAAGTTGTGCAATCCAATTCTCTGCTGTGCTCTATTTTGATAAATATTTGTATTGATATTTTAATCATAACTCGCACTGTACTATTTGTACACACTTGCACATTGGTACACATCATCATGACAATGTCATAGATCTTTCCTTAACTATGCATCCGTACTCATCACATTTTTTCTTTGTACTGCTACAAACTTCCTAACACTTAGACAATTTTCTATCTCTAAATGCATAAAGGAAATGCTAAATACATGTTTCCATAAATGAAAACCATAAATGCATCTATCTGAGCATATTGCCAACAATCTCCCCCTTTGGCATTGATGAACAAAATTGGGAAAATTGACTAAGTCCCAAAATAATGTCATACATGGTAAAAACCAAATAAAAGTAATTGCAAAAAATTGCCTTCAAAACATAACAATTTTATTCATGTTTTGATGGATCATTACATTCCTTATATCTCATTTACATAAATACTTGAGTACATAAGTGTACTCCCACTCACATATACAATATAAAACTATACAATTTTCCTTCTACATAATACTCCCCCTTTGACATTAATGGAAAAGGTATCAAAGACAAAACTGTATTAACAAAAATTGGATGGTCTATTTCTTGATCAACTTGATATTTTAGAAAAGCAATCTGCATATACAATTTGTAGTCTTTTCATTTCCTTCTTCTAGTTCTCTTTTACTATATTGGAAATATTAATTAGTGTGCATAGTGTATAAGATGCTACTTCAACTATGCTTAAGTTAATATAGGAAATTTTTTCATAGGAATTCTTGGTTGGAAGACATTCCTCAAATTGCCTTTGCAAAATACTGATCTTTGTTGACAAAATGTATCTAAGACTAGAGAATCTCTTTGTTGCCTTCTCTTTATTAGATTCCAAGCCTTTGATCATGTCACATATCTTCTCAACTTCTTCTTTATAGTCCTCAATGCTGGTCTCTAAAAGTTGTAACTTAGCAGTGAGTGTTTCAAGTTCACTCAACTTTCCCTTTATTTGATTGTCAAAATCAATTAGGTACTTGTATGACAGTGCACACTATCCACACAATCTCTTCCCTTAATCATTGTGATTTCTTAGTTCCTTGATACTTTCATCAAGTGCTTTCAAATCACTTCTTACATTAGTGCACACTGTATCAAGCAATGATAAATCATGCTTTGCTTGTGCTTGCATTGAAGCTACTTCTGCTAGAGTTGTGAATTACTCATCAAAGGGTTTCACCAAATCCTTTGTTTTTGATTGCAAGTATTGATTTTCTATAGTTGAGGTGACTATCTTCTACATTTTGTCCAAGAATTCAATTAATGTCTTCTCCAAAGACTTTACTGGTTTTTTCTTCTCAAACAATTTGCTTAGTGAGATTATCAATCCTTGCTGATCTTCATCATCTGATGGCATTGATACTGCTGCTACTGCTACTATTAGAGTGACTGTAAGAGTATCTTCTTTCTATTCCACCTTCTTCTTCTTTTCCTTAGATCTCTTTTTCTCTTGTTCCAGTTCCTCTTCTTTTCTTGCATCTTCTTCAACTTTCTTCCTTTCTTCTTTAATTCACTTTTCTTCTTCTTCCTTTTTCTTTTCTTCCTATATCCTCTTTTCCTCTGCTACCCTTTCTATTCATTTCTTCTTCTACTCCTCTTCTTCTCCTCTTCTTCATCATCATCTAAACTAGAGTAAGCTATGATATTGAAAACAATAGTTTGGCCATAAGTTGCAAATGGGTTTTCTTTTGTATCTATAGTTATGTGTGTACTATCCACTTGCATGGATTCAGTACCCATAACAAGATGTGGTGGTGAAAGTGTTTGCTGTGTCTCCTCTACTTCTTCCTCATCATTAGAAGGTGTACTTTCTTGTACATAGACTGGGATATCAGGTGACTATGCACTCACCTTTAGTACATTGGTCATGTACTTTACAATTGCTTCCACTATTTCTTTCCTCACATCCTCATAATTGCCCCCCATTAGAAGAATTGCTCATCTTTTTTTCCTTCAAATTTTTTTTTTGAGCCCTCCTTAGAGTCAAACTCACATAGTTTATTAACCATATAGATCCTCATATTTAGATCTTCTTCCAATACCCTCTTTTTCTTATTTATAAGCCTATTATACAGATCTTTTGGTATCTGATTCTGAATGTTATCACAAATTTTATACCTCAAAATCATATTTCTTACTATGGAATTCTCTAATTACCTTCTATCCATATTACTGTACAAGATATAATACTTATTCAATTGTAAAAAATTATCATCATTATTAATTTGCATGTATAGGTTTTCTACCTTTGGTTTCCATGCTATCTTTCTAGCTACAGTTCTACCTTCCTATGCATCTTGCTCTACTGGCCTATCTCCAACTTCATCCTCAGAACTTTTTGAATCACTTACTTGCATCAATTTTCTCCTCTTTCCTGGTTCATTGGTGATCTGCTTGACCCTTTTCTTTGGTGAAGGTGCAAGTTCTTGCTTCACCTTGACTAATCTCTCAGATATTCTATGAATTGTAAGTGCTTGTAGCTCTAGCTACTCATAGTCTATACAATAGCATTTTTATCTCACCATCTATAGAAAACTTCATATGTGAGAGACTAAGGCTTGCACAATTGCTAACATCATTCACTGACTATCCTCTGTCACTGCCTAACTGCACATCTCTTCATTACATCTCAGATGTATGATAACCAACAACCATTAGGAACTACTTACCCAATACTCTATCTCTGAATTGCTCTTTGTAAATTAGGTACATCTAAATACTATTCCTCCAAAATTATATAAGAGCTTTTTGGATCTTTAGCTATCACAAATGCTTCTTTGAATTCATCAACATGTTCCTTAATGCTTCCTTCTAACTATTATCACTTCCATTATCATTCCTTCTTGTTAAAGTTCCTTCTATCCATTCTATAATATCTCACTGTGTGTTTGAAGTTATTACATAACTAGCATATAGGTGCATTCCTTCTTTGATTAGTTCCATTCTAATTCTCAGGCACTCTATAATTCCTTGAAATGTGTCTAGGATTGTTACACTTGTAACACACGAACTAGTTCTTCTCTCCATCATTGGATCTATTCTGTGGTTTTCCTTCATTACCTGCAAGGTTAGTATTCCTAAACATTCTACTATTTTCATTATTACCATCAAACTTAGGTTTCTTACATTCTACTACCTTATGTCCATAACCATGATAGTTATAACAATAGAAATTAGTAATAGGTTTAAAAGAGTTACCTATGTAATCTCTTTTCATGTGTCCAACCTAATTGTATATGAAGCATCTACCTCCAAACTCATGTCTTACTTCCTTGGGTAGTTCATCTTGCTTAGGTTTATCAACTTGCTCTATTTTCTTAGGTTCATCATGTTTTGCTGACAAATCAATTAATTCTACTCCCTTTGATACCTTAATAGATGTGCTTGATTCTACCTTGCTTGGATCATATTCCTTAGGGGATTCAATAAGTAGATTTGGTTCTCTTTTGATTTCAACTTTCTTGGCTGATTTCTCTCCAATTATATATCCAAGTCCTATCTTGTCATAAGAAGGTCTCTGGTGAAATATCTATTGATCTATCTTCTCACTATCGAAATAAAGTTTCTCTAACTATTTCTTATCTTGTGTTAATTCTCCTTTCACAATGAAATTTTACTTTTCTAATTCTACATGCTCAATCTTGATAGTATCTAGTTTAGATGTAACTTGACTTAACTAGGATCAAAGCTCTACATTCTCAATTTTCTGTTTAGGTTCTTTCTTACCACAATTTTTCTTAAGACTCAACTTAAGGTCAATAATTTTCAGTTCATATTTCAAAATCTCATTTTCTTTCTGAAGATTTCCTACTTCATCATTGTCACTAATCTATGCAATTGATTCCTTGTCATATTTCAAAACATCAATCTTGTCTTTTAGTTTAGCAATGCAAACTTTTAAATCTTCATATCTATCTTTTAGGTTATCTCTTTCTTTAGTAAGAAGGTCAATTTTATCAAGATACTTCTTCAAGGTTTTGCTTCAACTATTCCATATCTTTAGGGATCTTACTCAAGTTGTTAAACTTCTTTTGAGTAATTGGGCTTTGATACCAATTGTTAGAAATAGATAATACTGGGGGGAGGGGGTGAATTAATATTCTACAAACTTTTTCCCACAATTGAATATTGTTAATTACTCTATAACTTGCATATGAAAGTAAACCAACAATACTAATTAGTAAATATAACCATGCTCATATAGAAACCATAACACCATTATTTGTTAACTAGAGAAACCCTGGCCAAGGGAAAACCCCAGTGGGGATGATACCCACTAGATCATTCACTAAACAATAGGATCCTATTAAGGATATTTCTCCTTGTTAGGAGTCTATGAAGTACATATAGTTTCTCAAGTCCCTATTAGGAGACTAGGCCTTTTTAGAAGCCTCAATCTTGTTAGGAGTTGCTTCAACCCTATTAGGAGTTGGTAGAACAAATACAGTGTATGCAAGAAGAGCCCACTGCCCTAACATACAATTATACAATTCAGTTCTTCACAATAATAGATATACATACAATACTTTCTATCTGATGTACTTTGCACTTGTTCTGTTCAAACATTAGATGTAGTTTTTTTAACATCAATTATAAATCTAACCTAGATCATATAGTGTTGCACACTTCTTTTACTTGCACAAGACACTTATCTTCACAATATAAGATCTTTACTTATACCTCACATCTTCATAATTCTTTTCTCAGTCAGCCTTCATGTCTTCACACACTTGACATAACATAAAATAGCTTATGGAATAATATCTACATAGTTAGCTTATCATGACTTAGTAATTATTTCATAACTAAAATAATTCCTCAAGTCATACAATCCAATTCTCTACTATGCTCTGTTTTGTTTTGATAAATACCCGTACTGGTATTTTAATCATAACTCACATGATACCATCCATACACACCTATGCATTGGTATATGTCATCATGAAAATGCCATAAATATTTCCTTAACTGCACATGCATTAATTCTCAATGTGTCATTCATACTCATCACATCTATTCTTTGTGTTGTTGCAAACAACTTAACACTTATACAATTTTTTATCTCTAAATGCATAAATGAAATGAAATGTTGAATACATATGGCCATAATTGAAAACCATAAATAAATCTATTTAACCATATTGCCAACATTTTTCACTATCAGATGAATAATTTTTCTTTTTCCTTTATTTTTTTCTTTTTTCTTTATTTCTTTACTTTTTTTGATATTTGTACTTTTTGACCTTTTTTTTGAAAAATAGTAGATGCATAATATGAAATGGCAAAATAAGTCAAGAATCTTATGCTTTAGATGAAATTCTAAGATAATATCTTTTGCATTTTATGTCCTTATTTATATCAAGATCAAGGAAGGGATTGGATAGGATAATGATGGGATAACAATAAGGCATGAAAAGATAAGAAAGATAAAAATGATGGATAAGCGATATAACTAAAGGTTTGGATAAGGGACAATGATAATGACTAAAGGGAATAAAAATATGGTTAAAAGTAAGGACCAAAAGGGATAAGAAATGACAAGAAGGTTTAATACATGATACCCATAAAGATCCCTAAACTTGTCAAGGTCAAAGAGGGAAAATGGAATAATATGGATACAAAGAAAGATACAAAATTCATGAGGGACAAAGGATAGTGAAGAAAATTATAGAATCTCATGATGGATAGGACAACATAAATGGAACTTGATCCCAAGTATGAAGAAAATGACATGATAATATAGTTGAACCTTCCCCCAAGTATGTAGAACTACATGTTCATAAATTAGTCACGTCATCTATTTACCAAGGTTTCATTATGGTAATTTTCCAAAGCAAATGCTTACCAGGTTTTCTCTATTGGATGAATAATTTTTCATTTTCCTTTATATATTTATTTATTTTTGACTTTTTTTTGTTATTTTTCACTTTTGACCATTTTTTTATAAAATAGTAGATGCATAACATGAAATGGACAAATGAGTCAAGCATCTTATGCTTTAGATGAAACTCTATGATAGTATCAATAATTGACCATGGATATGAAAGTATGCTCAAAGATGTTGGTAGGGTAAATGGATGATTGGACATAATAGAATAGAAATTTATAGAAAAGGTTAGACATGATGGATGGAAGGATAGAAAGTAGGTGTTAGATAATGATAAGGATGTAAGAGGCTTAATTTTGAATAAATAGGAATGAGGGAAAGAACATTATTAGGACACAATTTGAGGGATAGTGAAGTGATAGAGGATAAGTAGATTTAGAATTTGGAGGAATGATTGTGGATTTTGGGGCATAGGGACCAAAAATGGATTTGTAAAATTGAAGACATTTATATGGAGAGATAAAATTTTTGGTTGTTGGCTTTGATTTTTTTCTTTTGGAATTTGTGCTTCAAGGAGTTGTTTGGAAATCCACATGGATTTTGATTTTGATTTCTTTGGTTGTTCCTTAGAATAAAAAACTTGTGTAAGGGATTTAAGAACCCATATAGCTTTTGATTTTTATTTCTTTTGTTTAATGGGCCTTTCTAGACTTTTGAATATAGTTTAATTTTTTTTTTTAATACCATATTTTAAATTTTTTTGTATAATTTGATTAGAGTGGACATGTTGATCCTTAAATACATATGGATTATTATATTTAGAGACATTATTCTTGGAACCCATATTGTTGGGAGAATGAATAGAAATTCATGCATGGATATAAATGATATAAATGCATCTTGGTGTTGGAAACTACAATTGGAAAAATTCTTATGTTTTCATTGATGTCAAACCTACTGGAGAGAAATTTATTAATAGTGTAAAGTGCCATATTTGTTATTTGATGAATAGGATTTGAAAAGAGAGTTAACTAGATGGACTAGTGAAGTTGTTGAGTAAAGAGGATCAAGTATGTTGGAATTGCAATTGGCACTTGATCAATTAGTCTTTGACAAGATAATGTATTGTTTAATCATTATAAAAATTCAAGAAGACAATTGAGTTGATATCTAGAAGGAAAGACAAGATATTAAGTAAAATAGTAAGATTGATTGAGTGATAGTTTAACTAGGTCAATGAAGAAGTTGCAATAGAAGATTAAAGAACTTGAGAGATATTTGAGCAAACATTATTAGCCAAGTGATAGTTATGATAGAAAAAGATTAAGAAGGAAAATGTAGTAATGACCGAGCATATTAAAGACTGAGGAAGCTAGTGAAAGTCAAGTGAGACAAAAGAGTAGAGACTAAGTAATCTAGTGATGAGCGAGCAAAAGAACACATTGATGACTAGGTGTTAGAAAAATAACATTTTGTGAAAGAGTCAAGTTTGAGGCTGAGAGAGTTGAGCTTTCAGATTAGTCAAAGTGTTTGAATGATAATGATTGATGAGCTAACATAGTTTCTACATGAATTGAGTTTGTTATGCAATCAAAGGCAAGGATTTAAAGAGAAGTTTTTAGAAGTGTTAAAAAAGAAGTAGAATGAAAAAATGATGGATATATTCAATGAATCTAACCAAACCCTAAGATCTATAGAGTTGTTTAAAAAGAAAAATATCAAAGATAACTATTGAAGGAGGAATACGAGATGTTTTCCAAAGTTGGTTCATGTTGATTGGCAATTTTGTGGAGAACCTGTGAAGAACACATTAGAAGAGAAAAATGTGAGAAATTGGTGAAGTGTGATTTCTTGAAGGGTTTCCAAGTAGATCAAAGATGAAGAACATAATGAATTCCAATTAATGGACCAAAAAATAATTTGAATGGAGATACAAATTCACAAAGTGAGTTGTATCTAAATAGATCAAACCTAGCTCTTACTTTCTAACCATTATGGTTGTAAAAATCCTTTAATCAAGGTTGACCTAACAATTTTTTTGTAAATACTTTAATCAAGGTGACATTCTAATGGAATTATCCAAAGTCCTCTAACCAAGTCACTCCTAATAGAGTGATTAAATCCTTTAATAGGATCACAACTAATAGTGTATTTTGTAACCTTTAATAGGGTTGGCTCTTAACCAAGCTCACTTCAGAAGAGTGAAAAGTGGTAGAAAGTTACTTGATGGTTTTTTCAAAATTGGGTTTCCACATTAAATTCTAGTTTCATATATGTGCTAAAACTCTAGTGTAAACTACCTCACACCTATCTACACACTCAACCCTAACCATGGTCCTAGTACAAATTGCCTCATAGTCAGTGATCTATCCACACACTCGAGAACTCTATCTTTGATACCACTTGATGAAGGGAAATCCACTTAATACCTTAAACACATAACATGAAAAAGGAAGTAACAAAAAATTGCACGAATAAAATATGGGCTTCTTATTATCACTATAAATACAGAATTACAAAATCTAGAATTATAATATACTAACTCACATGGGTGCCTTCATTACACTAATTTACAAGACAAAGATGCAAAATATCACCTAGAGTTGTCTTAGAAAATGCACATGCATTTCTTAAATAGGTAATTTTATGCCACCTGGGAAGGTTTTAGACACTCAAAATTAATACCTAATACCAAAAGACCCTAACAATACATATGCAACTAGCCAAATACATTTTTGTCATTTATTTTAGAATTTTTGGTCTACCCAACTTTGAAAGGCCTTAACTCTCAAACTATTTCTCTAATTGGCTACTATAACCACTTTTTAGAATCCTCAAATTTTAGTTTATAGGCTCAAATCTATGCAAGCACCATATTCAAGTTTTCAGACCTCATCCAAACACGTTTAGGCCTTCAAAAATGAGTCTAAAGTTTTTATACCCAATTTGCACACGATAAATCTATAATAAATCCATGAATATGTGTGATATGGTATGGAGCCTCAACTGGTAGGTTGGTATATCCAAGATGAGCATTCACTTTTGAAATTACAACAATTTGAGCTCGTATGTTTGATTTACTAATTAAAAAACTCCATAGATAGAAACTCTGCATTCAAACAACCTTTATTCAAAACAACTAAGATGAAATATTTTTGGGCATGGAAATATTTATCTTACAACCAAGATGCTCCTACATCACTTATAGAATTGATGGTTGAATATATTCAAATAAGAGCCAAAATGATATCTATTCAAGCCATAATGACACCTCATCTCAAGGTTATGTAGATGCATTTGAAGAATGCAAAAGAGTTAGTCCAAGTAGATCCAAATATATCATTTTTTGATAGTATGGTAGATATTGTAAAAGAATTAGAAATAGAGATTCATGCCATTGAATCCATAAGGACTAACTATGATGATACACTAGGTAGTATTTTGCAAATTCACAAACCATTTTTGGATAAGTTTGGTTTGACACCTCCACCCTTGCAGCCATGAGTGACAAAAAAGGGTGGATAGATAATGGTAATGATCAAGATGAAACAAATGAAGAATAAGGATGATCAAGGGGAATTTTGTAAATTTTAAAGTTGAAGTTTTGAACATGTATATACTGAGTGCAAAATTAGACTATGTACAATGTTTACCAAGTTAAGGTATGAATTATATTCTAAGGGGGGTTACTTGTGTTTCACTTTTATAATGAATTTTTTTTATCATGAATTTTTTTTTCCACTAATTTCAAAGGGGATTCTCTCTATCCCTAATTCATGTTTTTTATTAGTGTCAAATACTTAGTCATTCACAAGACAAGGTTTTTTGGTCATCACTTCGATCGAGTCATCCTATGTAGGCCAACCGAGTATTGAGTACTTGTATATATTTCAAGTTATGTCTTGAGAAGTAGTAACTATTGAGAAAGCTAGAGTTTGTTGAGTACTCTTGTGATGATTAATTTTTTTAGGTATAGTAGTTAATTTTGAGTGATATAGAGGTCGAGTAATCCAGTATATATTGAGCACAACTAAGGTGAAGGGAAAACATAATGACATAGTATATATGAAATGTTAGTATGGTGTTAGTGTCAAGTAATATAGTTTTACATATTCTTTTGGAATGGGATAGAATATTATGTTAACAATTTTCATCGATCTGGAAGTATGTATTGAAGATTGAGGAGGTAATCAAGGAGTTCATTATGCATCAAATGGAAGATCATTAATCCCTATGTGAGGCAATCCACCAATTAGATAATTGCGATGAATAAGTAGTAA
Organism: Cupressus sempervirens; assembly: GCA_028749045.1. Classification (NCBI taxonomy): domain Eukaryota; kingdom Viridiplantae; phylum Streptophyta; class Pinopsida; order Cupressales; family Cupressaceae; genus Cupressus; species Cupressus sempervirens. Next base: position 337,041,959 of record CM053788.1, read on the forward strand.
AAGAATGAATCTAGATCATTGACTAGGATCTAGAAGGTTTACCCAAACAACTATTTAAGGAGGGTATATGACCTAGTTCAAGTTTGTGAGTGTATGAATGAAGAGCTTGTTTGCATGCAAAGTTTTGGAGGTGAATCAGAGTGTTAAGGATAGAAAAGACCACACAATAAAGTGAATAGTTTTGAGAAAAGATAAAGAAGATAAATCATAGTAAGGTGATAATTCATTACATACAAGATCTTTGATATTAGAAACATTGTAAGTGCATATCGAAGGATTAGTTATTGAACATCCTAATAGGTGTTTTACAATTTAAATCTAGTAACAGAGTAGCTTTAATAGGCTTATGTAAATCTCCTAATGGAGAACTCAGCTGTGATTTTAAAATCCTTTAGTAAAGGTAGATCCTAGTAGTTATTTTAGCCTTTAATAGGTAGACCCTTCATAGGGTATATAATGAAAAGTGAATATAGTATCTTTAACATGAAAAACTTTATTGGTGTAGTAGTGAAGATTTTGTGGGTGTCATCCCTACCATAGTTTTACTTTCACCTTGGAGAGTTTCTATGTTACCAAATTTGTGTGTCAATGTATTATGTGTTTATGAGTTTCATTCATTTAGTTAGAAGTTAGATCTGATATTATGTTGATGTGAATGACTACATTGATAGAAGGTTAATGTTCAAATGAGGGTTTGTGTGAAGATATCAAATATGTTTCATGTTAGAAGTTAAAGAAGTTTTATAGATCATGATTTTTCCACCCCCTCTTAGTATCACACTTTCCCTATTAGATTTCCAATAGTATCAAGGTTTTTTTATTTGTTACTTGCTAATTGTTAGCTATTAATATTTATAATTTTATTTTCCTACCTTTAATTGATTTTGAGTTTCAAACTTTGTGTTTTGAATATGATAGTTTTAATAGTTGGAAATTTTTTCCTTCTTGAAAATTGTACCATTTTTAATGTACATGCATAATCTAGTCATTACAATTGTAAATTGACATAAAGCTTTTGTTTCTCCCTTGTATCTATAAAAGGGAATTTAGGGTCATTTGCAATGGGTTATAATATTCTACTTCTCTAGGCTCTATATTAATTTGTATAATTTTTCATTTGTATTATTACTTCTATGATTTCTACATGGAGAAACAAAAGACAACAAAATTATGAATTGAATTGATTGTAATATGTTACATGTATCATATCCATATATAAAATATTTTGAAAAAATCAACTATAGTTAGGGGTCTAAATTGACTTGTACAAATATAATTAGATGGAGATGTATAAAATAGACTAGATAATTTAAATGCAAATTCAATATCAATATTTGAACTTAAATGTCTATAGCTAAGCCTAAGGGTTTGAATTCACAATAAAAAATTGAAATACTTCTATAAATTTTAATTGCACATAAATTAATTTGAGTTGCATAAAGTAACTTGACAAGTTGTCAACTTATATACCCAAGATTTTAGGACTTTCTATTGTAGCAACTAAAGTTGCCACATCACCTCATCACTAGTATCATTAGATTCCTCATCATCAACTTCATACAACATTACATTTTTTGTTGTGTTTTCTTCAGATTCATTGTCACTATGCATCTCAAAGTCAACTTCTTTACTTTCATTCTTTTTGGTACTACAACTATTGCTACCACTTTGGGTTTCTAATGTTGCCCAACCCTCTTATTTTATAATTTTTCCTCAAAATTTTTAGATCCCTATCATAAAGGATATTATCTACCTCATACCTAGAAATATAGAGCCTCAAATACTTTTCAAAATTTTGTCCAATATTTTTCTAAGCTTTGACTTTAGGAACCCCAAAATACTAGACCCAATATCATGGTGAGACATAAATTAGAAAGCTTGAAACATTTTGGTATTTACTCAATTATTTTCTTTTCTCCATCTTCCTCTATTTTTTCCATAAGATCATATTGTTCCATCATTATGTTAAAAAAAAAAAATCTAAGTCAAGATTCATCTAAAATTCCATTTATAGTTACTCCATTGATTTCTTTAATTTTGCAAAAATGCTCTATCAAAGACATCACTCTTTTCTAAAATTTATTCATATTGTTAGGACTCCAATATTGAGGAAACAAAATAGACATTGCCTCATAGAAATTATTTTGGAGGGAATTTTATTCTAATTTGTGACAAAAGGTTATAGAAAACTAGCTTGATAGACTCAAGGATAGTAATATTATTTAAGTCATCCCTTTTAATACACAAAGCTTGATACTCTACCTCTACTTCACTTCCTAATTTGTCAAGTTTGACACATACATAGTATTGTGTTGGTATGTCAACTCCACGTACCCTAGAACATATGTCATCATTTTTATTGATGTATAAACTATTGTCAAAATTGTTATTGCTGATAACTCTAAAAGCTAGATTCATTTGGTGGGCCATATAGTTAATGGGAATAATATAGGGTGCACATTAATTTTGGATCTTTGTGCAAAGAAAAACTTTATTACCATGCATAACTAAAGCTCCATCTGCTCCAACACAAACCAAATTTTTGTCTTTTTTCATGATATCTATACCTCCATATTCAATTAGATAATTGTCCAAAAATTCATTTAAAGTTTTTCATATATAAGGTTGATCAATAAAACTGGTTATAGTATAAACATACATACATACCTGAGAAGTATTATCAATTATTGTAGCTTCATCTAGAGACAAAGGAATGCAATTTTATTGTTTTATTTTTTTCCTTCATGTCTTCTTTTTCAACCTCTGCAAGACAATTTTCCCATTCTTATCCACTATTCACTTACTAGTGATTGTTGAGATAGTTTCAAACTTTTAAAAAGTGTAATAAACCACTCAATCAAGGGTAGTCTACCAAAGGATGCCCTCTACTCAAACTATAAAAGGTGACACTTAACTGATTTTTTTCCCATATTTTCTACTTCCATTTGTATCCCAAGAAAAGACTCAATGGAAAATTTTCTTTTAGAGCACTACTCCTATAGTTACTCCTATAATATAGTTCAACATTCTTGACATGTATACAATTGTCCTCCATTTTTCAAGTTACCATAGGTATTTAAAATTTGTTTATGGTTTCTTTTTGGTAAACTTTACCAACATGCTTTTATATGATGTAAAGTTTAAGTTGTAACCTCTTTTTCTTCTTTGATATCTCTATGAAAATATTTCATCTACATTCTACAAGAGGCTTACCATTAATTAAATTGGGCACTGGTCCAATGAACTAGAAATCTTACCCATTATATTTGAAAATTCCTTTTCACAAGATCCCAATGAGCTCGATCTTTTTCCATTGTAATTTTATTTTCCTTTTCTATGCATGAATACAATTTTTGGTATCATTTTTTCTACTCTCACTCAATTCCATAATAGCATTTTATTGCTCTATTATCTAAATAACTATCTCAAAATTATCTTCAAGTTCATCATCAATAAAGATATCAAGTTCATCAACTTGATCTTCTTCAAAATTCTCTCCAACTTGTGATGAATCCCCTTCTTTGATATGCATTGGAGTTATAGTTTTAGAATCTGGTAAGTGGATATGAACTTCAAATTGTGATGTGTCCCTTCCTAACTTTTACAGTTATTTAAAAAACCAAGGTAAGTTGATAAGGATCTAAATTTTGCTAGCCTCTCTTGGCTTTCCCTATATTTAGAGATCCTATCGGTACCCTTCTTGGTTAGCATTTCCAACCAACAAAGGCTTCCAAAAGAATGTAAACTTGTTGAATAAGAGACTATTACAATAGATTACATAAAATATAATGTACATTGTACATATAATATATATAATTCTTTCTCAAAAAGGTGGTGGAATGTATTAACACCATGACATATAGTAAGTGTTGAAGGTTAGAAAACCATTGGTGATTATGGTTCTTTGTAGTAACAGTGTTCAACCTTGATCTATTGGCAGGTGAAGTTGAATATGGTAAGTTTGATATCAATAAGATACTATGTCAAGTAAACTTAACATTATTGTTATTATTAAAAGGTGGTAAGCCTCTAAATAGATGTCTAATAAAACAACAAGAAGAAAATATACATACTTTGATGGATCATCACTTCTTTCTACATCAAGTGGTATCAAAGCAATGACTCTTACTGAAGAAGAGGAAGAATTACCTACTAGGGTAAAAAATGTTGAACTGGAAAAAATAGTAAGGGAGCAAAGAGCAACCAATGTTGCTCTTGCAAAGAGGTTGATGGAAGTCGAAGGAAAATTGGATAAATAAAGAGGAACACATTCTGAAGAAGATTAGAATATAGAGGTTGAACCTTGTTACTTGAAATAATCATAATCATCAATGTTTGTCTAACCTTTAACACTTATTTTATGCCATGGTGCTAATACATTCCACCACATTTTTCAACACCAAAAACTAATAGATCATACATTTGGTTGCTCTTTCCAACATAGAAATTCATTCCTCCATGCTCAATTTTTACTCTCATATCCATCAAATTTCAATGTTACATATTGAGTCTCCTTCATTTGGCATCTCACATATTGGTTGGTTAAAGGATCTGCCACCTTTTCACAAACAATTATATTTACAATCACTAAGAGACATCAGGTTCCTCAATGAAAATTAGAGACTTCATTAAATGAACCATCACCTTTCATTTATATCATGGCTCATGGCATCCACTGAAGGCCTTCAACCTTTAGAAGATCATGAAGGATCAAACACTTCTCTATACATGGGCTTGCCGCATATTGGGTTGATCTAACAACCACCACCTTGTATTCATAGTAATTAGGTGTTAACTAGCCTACACGCATATGGATTTATATACTTTTCCACCTTCCTTAAAATTGAATGCATTCATAAATAACAAAGAATTATCAAATTGGGACAAGAAATTTCTATATAGTTTCCATAGCCGAATTCTCTTCTTTTTCAACTATACTAAAACTCAAACAACCATGGAAAAGATAATAAGAATCAATAGAATATATTTCATATTTAATGGTGACTCAATAAAATTGAGACACCATTAAATATGAACATATATACTTCCATTAAGATAATATCTATAGATTACAATATTATGTGGCTCTCTGGCTACCACCAGAGAGCCATTTGGAGTATTTCTCACACTAAATTATCTTCTTCAAAACTTACTATCGATCTCCTTCTCCCTCATTGATTACAATAATGTCTCTTTTTAAAGAGAAGATTTTCATGGGGGGTAGTTTTTTGGGGTATATAAAATTGAATATCTACCTGATTACACTTGATATCTAATACAAATGACTATTACATTTAACATGTAAAATAATGTTTAGTGTTTTCCCAAGAATAGATGAATAATCCACCATTCCAATTTTTTTAGAAATAATTTAAATGAGATTCTAAGGTGACTTAAAATATTAAATTTGAGAGTGGAGGTGGTGTTCCTACACTAAGATCTTTTGTCATTCATCCTCCATCATCCATTTTAGGGATATGTTAGATTAGGTAGGATTCAATGAATCTACCCATCCTTTCATTTCATCCCCTTCTACAAACTTCTCCTTCAATCTTCTTTGAATTCACCTAAAAATGGTTCACCATGAATTCTATGCCACAAGCTCATCAAGCTTATCTTCTACATGGTTCACACAATCCAAGAAATCAAACTTTTTAGCTCAGATTCATTGAATTCTCAATCTTTCTCATAATGATAACACTTAACATTAACTTGCTTCTGATGCTCAACACATACCACATTGTTTGGCATCCACTATCAAAATGCTCAGTACAAACTAAAGTTTACTAGTTCTCAGTATCAACTAAACTTTACTTGACTTACATTAACTTGCTTTTGATGCTCAACACATACCACATTGTTTGGCATCCACTATCAAAATGCTCAGTACAAACTAAAGTTTACTAGTTCTCGGCATCAACTAAAATTTACCCTACTTACACTATACTACTCAACTTACACTATACTACTCAACTCACACTAAAATTGACTTTTCTCAACTCCAACTGATTTTCTACTTGGCTTACACTAACTTTTCTTGGCACATGTTGTGCAGATTGTTAAGCTTAGTAGAAAAACTTCTTTTAACTTGTTCTTCTGAACTTAATTAGTGGTACCATCCTTTGTAACCTTAAGTATATTATTAATGTACTATAATATCATTATCTTAATTGATCCTTGTACTCCTTTCCAATGTCATAACTCAACCTTTCCTCTAGGTGCTATTGTTATCTCATTTGATCAAATCCTCTTCATCAATCAAACAAATGATAGTACTCAAATTATCTATGCAATTGTCTTAACAACAAGTAGTATGTTTGACATCCATGACAAAATAATAATTGAAACACATTTTCATACTTGTATCAATCTATTTGCAGCAATCACCCTCTTTGGCATTGATGGCAAACCAAACTGACCAAACTTAATTAGTATAACTAATAAAATACCAAAAAGAAAATAATTCTTTGTATTTAAATCTCTCCCTCTATCAACAACTTTCATCTTCTGAACATGTTACAAATTTTTTTTCTAATCAATAGACAATCAATCAACTCATCCTTATGACTCCCTCTAGATCACATCTTACGTCTCCTTTGACATTAACTCCATCTTTACTAGGTATTCATGTGTCTTCTATGTTTATATTCATCTCCCTCTTGGACAAAAATATCTCCCTTAGCAATCAGGATTTCTTGCTCAGCAGGATCATTATTAATCCCTCTATATTTCTCCCTTTCTTTGTCTATCTTCCTCTTTGATAAAAATGCCAAAGACTTGTCATCTTAATATGAAAATATAAACATTTTTAGTTTCTACCTTGGTCACCTAGCTTGTGACTGATTTGTAACTCCAGCTCTTTGATTACTTTAGGCAACTCCTAAAGTAAGATCCACTACATCGATGTGTAATATATGTCAATCAACTTGTTTGATGCATGACACTCCTCATGCTTCTTAGATGGATTTTGATAGGGGTATCACCCCTAGTTTTCCTCTTAGATACTCATGATCATCCTTAGGTAATTCTTTTGTGAAGATATCAACTATTTTCTCTTTTCTATTAACATATTCCATCTTCACCTCTTTATTCTAAACTAACTCTCTCAAGTAATGATACTTGATTACAATGTGCTTATTCTTTGTATGCATCACATGTTTCTTTGATATATTAATAACACTTGTATTATCACAATAAAGTATCACAAGTTTAGTGATTTCCTCCTTCACACCTTTGAGTAGTTGTTTGATCCATACAATGTTTGTACAATTTACTACAACAACAACATAATAAGCTTTAGCAGTAGATTGAGAGATGTAGTTTTGTTTCTTGCTAGTCCATGTAACTAGCCTTTTACCTAAGAAAAATGATTGTCCACTAGTGCTCTTTCTCTCATCAATATTTCTAGCCCAATCAACATTAGTGTAGGCTCTCAATTCAAATTTTTCATTTTTCTTATAATATAGACCATAGTATTCTATTCCTTTTAGATATCTCATTATTCTCTTAACTACCATCAAATGATTCTCCCTGGGATTAGTAGAGAATCTTGTAACTATCCCAATACATAATGCTATATCAGGTCTTTTGTGTACTACATATTGTGATTTTCCAATCATAGACTTGTATAATGTTTGATTCACCTTAGTTGAATCATAATTCTTTGATAATATATGTCCTTTCAACATAGGTGTGCTTACATACTTTGACTAAGTGATGTATATACCATATTTGATCTAATGTACTTGCAAACCCACAAAGAACTTGATCTCTCCAAACATAGACATCTCAAATTTTTTTATCATTTTATTTGCAAAAGCCTTACATAAAGTATCTTGACCTCCAAATATGATATCATCAACAAAAAATTTAGATAATAAAATATTTTTTCTTTTCTCTATCTTCAATTACAAATTGTTGTTATCAACAGTCCTCTCAAATCCAATCTTCGCAAGGTAGTTATGAAGCCTATCATACCATTCTCTTGGTGCTTTCTTCAAACCATATAAATCTTTGTGTAGTCTACATACCATATTTTTTTTGTTAGCATCAACAAATCCTTTTGGTTATTCTATATAAACCTCTTCCTCAAATATAATATTCAGAAATGCATACTTAAAATCCATTTGATAAACTTTTAAACTTTTGTATGTAGAGTAAGAAAGTAGAGTTTTTACTCCTTCTAGTCTTGCAATAGGAGCAAATGTTTCTCCATATTCTATCCCTTTTTCTTGTGCATATCCTTTACAAACTAATCTTTCCTTGTTCGTTGCGACTTCACCATTTTCATCTAACTTGTTTTTGTATACCCACTTGGTGTCAATCAATTTTTTATCTTTTGGTCTAGGAACTAGAGTCCATGTCTTAGTTTGCTCAATTTTTTCAATCTCTTCTTTCATGGCTTTACTTTAGTCCACATCTTCTAAGGAATCTTTCAATATTTTAGGTTCTTGCATGCTCAAAAAACATGTATCATTTCTCAACTTGTTCCTTTTCATTTGTAGCAGGGTGATGTCTCTTGACATACTTAGGCAATCTTGGTTCTACCCTATTTTCTTCACTTGGTCTTTCAACTTTTGAATTACTATGTAAAAATTTCTCAAGAAGTTCAACATCTCTTTCATGTACACTAATTTGAGAATTAGAATGTGCCTCAACTTCATTCTGTAACTCAGCATTTAAGTGCAACTTGGTTCCTAAATGAAACTCGACATTCATAGTATTTGACTCGATAGTCACTGAAACTTGTTGTTGTGTTTGCAACTTGATTTACAACATCTTCATTAGTAGGCTTACTTTCATAAAAGTATATAAATGATTTGTATTCTTCTATTTCCTTCAAAGGTTTAGCCTCATGTACTTTATATATTCATCAAATTTCACATTTACACTTTCCACAACTTTGTTAGTGTTAGTATTTAAACACTTATAAGCTTTAATTCTTGTGCAATAACCAAGGAATATACCTTCTTCATTTTTTACATCTAATTTACCATTCCTAAAAATCTTGAGAATATAACACTTTCTTTCAAATACCCTATAATATTTTACATTGGGTGAGTATCTATACCATAGTTCAAAAGGTGTTGAATGAGTACCTTTCTTGACTTGCACATGGTTTAAGGTATAGAAAATTGTACTTATAGCTTCTCTCCAATATTTCTAAGAAACACATTTCTCCATCATGAGTTTCCTAGCATAGTCCATTATAAACCTGTTCCTCCTTTCAAAAATTCTATTTTTTGGGGGGGTTCTAGGTGAAGATGTATATTTTTTGATTCCTCTATCATTACAAAACATCTCAAACTTATTTGATGTAAATTCTCCTCCTCTATCATATCTCAAGCATTTCATATTTTTACCTATTTCCTTCTCAACTCTTGCTAAGTACCACTTAAACATTTTGAAAGCATCAGATTTCTATTTCAGAAATATAACTGTCATATTTCTAGAATAATCATCAACAAATAACATAATGTACTTATTTCCTTCATAGATTTTCACTTCAATTGGTCCACACAAGTCAGTATGAACAATCTCTAATATTCCTTTAGAGATATGAGTCTTACTTTTAAAATTTGACTTTGTTATTTTGCCTAACTGACATTGTTTGCAAAATACATTGTTAGGTTTCTTGAACTTAGGTAAACCTCTGACTCCTCTCATGTTATTGATGCTAACAAAATGATCAAAGTTAACATAACATAACCTTGTGTGCCATAGCCACACATCATCAAATTCTAAAAATAAACAAGTAGCATCCTCTATATCAAGGTAGAATAGATTATCTCTAATTTGATCACCTTTTCCAATTAGTTTTTCATTAGTATCATATATCTTAGCAATCTTTTTTTCAAACTCAACCTTACAACCTGAATTTTTCAATTGTGACACACTCAAAAAATTATAGTTAATTCCTTCAAAATAATAAGCATTGTCACATAAAATCTTTTTTGTGATTTTGATAGAAACTATTTCCTTTTATTAGATAGGGTGCATCATTACCAAATCTTACACTATTTCCATCATAATAATTCAAGGTAATGAAATTAATTTTATCTCCAATCATGTGATGTGAACACCCACTACCAATGATCCATTTATCATTCTTGTTCACACAAGATACTATGCAATTGCCTCATCCTCATCAAATTTTTACTTCATTGCAACATACACCACTTCATCATCATGGTTGTCAAATCCATCTTTTGTTTCCTGTTTGTAATGTAGCAAGTATTATTGGCTTTATCTTTGTAGTCTTTTTTATCTTCATCTCTTCTACTTTTGTACTTGTCTCCAACTCTATAATTCTTCTTCTCTAGACATCTAGTAGCAATATGACCAACCTCATTGTAATTGAAACACATGATAGGTAACTTTCCTTTGAAACTTGTCTTTACCTCTATAAAATCTCCTTGCTAGTAGTGCTTAAAATTGATCTACATCTTCCTCATTTGTATCACTATCACTAGACACATATTTTGCATTTTTCTTCTTCTTATCATAAGGTTCCTTTAATGACAACTTAGCTTTGAAAGCAAATTCAACATTGTTAGGTTTGTAATTATCAAAATTAGATAGCTCAAAAGTAGTGAACCTACCTACCAGACCTTCAAGAGTTAGATCAGTACCTGGTATGCATCTTATTTCTTATCCTATAGAAATTCTAATAGCATAAATGGGCAACAATATTCTCAAAACTTTTCTTAGTATAGTCTCATCATCTGTATTAACAATAGCTCCTCTTATTTCATTAACAACATATTTTATCCTAGAGCAATATTGAGCAATATTCTCACCTTCTTGCATTCTCATATCATCGAACTTACCTCTAAGACTTTTAAATTTGGATCTTAGAACATTTTTTCACCTCCATAGATGGTGTTTAGATCATCCCACATTTTATTTGTAATGTCATGACCCTTGATATCATCAAACTCAACATAACTTAGGGTAGAGGAAATCTCTAGCATTGTCTGTTTGTGCTCTTTCTTCTTTTTTAGATCTTCAACAGTTAGTGCTTTGGTAGGATCAATGTGCTCTACAGTGATGGTGGATTGTGCACAATCTCAAAGACCTCCTAGGTGTAGCTTCATCAAAATTTTCCATGCAAGAAAGTTATCTTATTAATCTTGAGTACCTCTCTATTCTACATATTGATCTTTTTCCTTCTAGTACCTTCAAACTAGTCTTCTTAAGTAGGTAGCTCTGATACCAATTATTGAAATTCTTTAGAATGACTAAGAGGGGGGTGAATCATTTATCCAAGGTCTAGATACATGTACAATTAAAACTCTTCACAACTTAGTGAACCCATATCCATAAAACATTTTCATCATGCATGCATCCATTAGATCATACAATCACCTAAACTTATAAGATACTGACAAATCTACTTTGAAAAAATGTAAATATGAAACATAGTAGATTCAATAACACATTTGACACAATTATTTAATGTCGAAACCCAATTTGGTAAAAACCACTAGTAAAAAGATACTCACTCTCACTCTTTTGAAGTGATGCCATGTGAAAGGCAAACCATGTTAAAGGTTACAATGCACACTGTTAAATTTGTGACCTAGTTAGAGGATTTTAATCAACCTATTAGGAGTGAGACTTATTAGAGGACTTTAGATCATTTAGTTGGAATGTCACCTAGTTAAAGGATTTACAAATGATTGTTAGGTCAACCTTATTCCAAAGGATTTATCATATATTGGCACAATGATTAGAAAGTAACAATAAGGCTTTGATTTGATAACAATGTACAACACACTTGCAGATTATATATCTTTGTTTTCAATCCTCCATTCTATTTGGCTTTTACACACTTCAGCTCTAATAGCTTAATCACCCTTTAAGCATCCATACCCTTAAGCCTTCTTTCTTTTATCACTAATGCAATCTCTTCTCTTAGGTCATTGAATGAAGCAATACCCTAGGCTTCTTGTCTTCCTTAAGTTCTCACACATGAAAATTTTTTGTTCTGACTAGCCATCTCTATAAATAGAGAATTAAGATCTTTTGTCATTCATCCTCCATTGTCCATTTTAGGGTTAGCTTAAATTAGGCAGGATTCAATGAATCTACCCATAATTTCATTTCATCTCCTTCTAGAAACTTCTCCTTCAATCTTCTTTGAATTTGACTCAAAATAGATCACCTTGAATTTTGTGCCACTAGCTCATCAAGCTTATCTTCCACATGGTTCACATAATCCAAGAAATCAAACTTATTAGTTTAGATTCATTAAATTTTTCATCTTTTTCATAATGCTGACTCTCAACATTAATTTTTTTCTAATGCATGGCACATGCTACATTACTTGGAATCCATTATCAAAACACTTAGCATGAACTAAAGTTTATTAGTGCTTGGTATCAACTAAAATTTACTCAACTTACACTAAAATTCACTTTTCTTGGCTCCAATTGATTTTCTTCTCAACTTACACTAACTTTGCTCAACACCTACTATGTAGATTGTTAAGCTTGGTAGACAAACTTTATTTAACTTGTTCTTCTAAAATTAATCAGTGTAACCATCCTTTGCAATATTAAGTAGATTATCATTGCACTATAATATCACTATTTTAACTAATCCTTTTACTCCTTTTCCATATCATAACTCAGCCTTTCCTCTAGGTGCTATTGTTATCTCATTGGATCAAATCCTCTTCATCAATCAAACAAATGATAGTACTCAAATAATCTAAGCAATTGTCATACCAACAAGTAGTAGGTTTTGACATCAATGTCAAAACAATGATTGAAACACATTTTCATACTTGTATCAATCTATTTTCAACAATCAAACCTAGGTTACCAAACACACCAGCCACATTCCCTTGATCCTTAGTCCCAAAGATTTATTTTAGACTTTCCTCCCCTAGGTTCACATTAACATTCTCATGATTACCCTTCAGGTTCAAATATACATCCCCTTTGGGTATCTTTTTCTTATAGTTAGTGTCCATATCCCCCATAAAGAATAGAAGTTCCACATCAAGCTTTTCCTCCTTACCCTTCTTATCTTTTTTCTCCACAATCTCCTCATCAAACCTCAAATTTGTATCATCATCCACCTCATTATTATTATTCTTCCTTTTCTTAGAAGATGAACCATAGGTAGTAGAGATCTTTTACTTTTTCCCACCAGTTGATATTCCTCCTCATTTGTCTCACCCTCGTAGTCTTCATCAAAATCACTTCCTTTTGTATCATAATACTCCAAATATTTTTGGCTCATACGAGGCTTCTCCACTTTCTTCATTTTCAACATATTCATTATCAAAGCCATAAGCCCTTCATGAAAAGCATGGCCTCCATCTGGGTCATTTTGCAAACTTAGAATAGTGCAATGCAAAGATTGCATGAGGTAGAAAGGGAAATTAACCCTAACCCCATGCCTAAAATGGTTCATCAACATGAAATAATGACCATATATTTTAGAATAGCACCCATCTAGGGTAATATGCTCAATCAAAACAAGAAAGATAGATCTCCAAGGTCTAGAAATTCTCTTAGGACTAAAGTAGGAGTTATAAATTTTAACCAACCTTTATCTTTTCTAGTCTAACACTGTAAAAACATCCATAGCTTTGTCTAAAACTTTTATGTCTCTAAAAAAGTTGATACCCTCCATATCAAACCCTATAGCTTTAGCAATAACCTCCTCTATAACATTCATACATTTATTTCCCACAAGAATAATTCCATTCTTCTATGTTTTGATGAATTGTTTGGTTATGGAAGGATTACTTCCCTTAAGCTTCTCAAGGTATCCTGTAATCTATCCTCTTTGTAGAATACTCTAGGCCTTAGGTATTTGCCTCCACTCCAAGGAATTCCTAATCTCACATCTCTTCTTCTTGCTGCCCATATCCCTAAACCTATTGAAATTACCATTCTCATCCAAGAAAATAATAGCATTCATAGTCTTAGCCTCAAAGAAAAAGAAAATTCTATTCTCCAAAAAGACCCACAATCTATGTGGCATAAATTGAATAATCACATCATAAATGTACCTCATCAAGAAAATCCATTTCTAACTCACCTCATATTTATACCCTAGAGTGAAATTAATCATAGTTTAAGTTGGTCTATTTTCTTCCAAGCCGATCATACTCCATCAGATATGAGCTTTGAATAGGGATGTCATTAACTTATGCCACACAATCTTCATATGATTTATATATGCCATGTTAGTAGCCGAATCAGTTGTAACATTAGCTTCTCTATAGTTATGGGTAATAACACAAATATCAAAGGAAGTAACCAAATTTATTGCTTTGAAGACAATATTATGAATAGTCCAAGAAAGGGTGGTAACCTTATTAAGGTAGTTGATAATGTTTAAAGAATCCCCCTCAAGCAATATTTTCTTCAGATTCTTTCTCTTAGAAACATGAGGCCATGAAGAGTTGCACTAGCCTCTGCAACATGATTATATCGCTTACCTATAGGAATCATCATAGCTCCAATACTATAGCCATTTTTTTCCTTGCTAATAATACCACATCCTACAATCCCAATGTTGCCCTTCAATGTACCATCCCTTAGGAGGAAAATCCTAGCCAGCATTGTTTCTAAGGCTATTCTGCAATGAAAATGATTAAATCCATCCATCTTCCAATTTTTAATAACTATAGTCTCTCATTAACCTTTAGGCTCTTTATCTTTACCACTAATCCTAACATTCTCAATCACGCCCTCCTAATCTTGTAGTAAATCTGGTTAGAGTTTGACTTCTTACCTCTAAAGGCTCTATCATTCATTTCTTTCCAAACCCCCCAACACAAATGAGGTAGGAGAAAATTCCAAAGATTGGTAATCAGAATATTGTAAGAAGGAAGCTTCCAAGTAGTAAAAAAATCTTGAATATTGTTAGGAAAAACCCACTCAATACCCATAAGTCTAAGAAACTTATCCCATAACTTTTTGACATACCAACAATGTAAAATAATATGATCCATTGATTCCTCTTCTTCCTTGCAAAGGTATAATCTATTGACAAGGCATAACCATATTACTTTTTAAATTGTCTGTGGTTAGAATTTTACCCTGCAACAAAATCCAAAAAAAGATGTTAATTTTAGGGGTCATGCCCTTATTCTAGGATTTACCCTAGTAAGGTTCATGAAAATCTTCAAAATTATGAACATAAAGAGAAGAAACTAAGAACAATCCATTGGGGTTAAGCTTCCAAATGAGGGAATCCTCATCTTCAATAAAAAATATAGCATTCACCATTGTATTCAAATCCTTTAGAGATGAGTCCACTCTAGAAAAATCCACCCA
Organism: Cupressus sempervirens; assembly: GCA_028749045.1. Taxonomy (NCBI): domain Eukaryota; kingdom Viridiplantae; phylum Streptophyta; class Pinopsida; order Cupressales; family Cupressaceae; genus Cupressus; species Cupressus sempervirens. Next base: position 337,057,261 of record CM053788.1, read on the forward strand.
TTTACCATCTTCCCAATAATTAGACACATAATAGCCAAAAGCCAACTTACACTACATCATATAGTCATTCCAATGTGGGTCATTACTTAGAGGGTGATCTAGCACCCAAATGTCATCCTAAAAAAGAACATTCTCCCCATTGCCTAGTTTCCATCTCACCCCTTTGTTAATCATCTATTTTTTGTTGGACATTTTTCCAAATAATGGATCCACCTTGAATATTATCATTGTTAAGAAATAGTGAATACTCATATTATTTGTGTTATATTTTTTATTCCAAATAATCTTCCATTCTCCATCATCATTAAAAAATCTCCAAAAAAAGTCTAGATAGCAAAAAGTCATTCATATTACTAATTCTTCTTAGTCCCAAGTCCCCTTTTCTAATAGGCATCGATACCTTCTCCTAGGCTATGAGAGCCAATCCTTTCTTTTTTTCTATGCCTATCCATAGGAAATTCTTTTGAATTCTCTCAATAATATCAACATATTTCCTAGGTATCTTAAACACACTTAGGGCATATAGAGGGATGTTCTAAATAGTAGTCTTTAACACAATAATCTTTCCTTCCTAGCTAAGAAGTGATCATTTCCAAACCTCAAGATTGTTATAAATTTTATCTACCAAGGATATCCAAAAGGAATCAAGGGGATCAAGGCAAAGAAGAAAACCAAGCTAAGACTATTAGAAAAAATAGTCCACCAATATAACTGAGAGGCAGGGTGAATTAATTATGTGATAATTAAAACAATTATCCTCTTTAAACAATCTTGATCAATAAACCACTATAATAACCACAAAGAGATCCTCATACACAATTACACCAGAGATGTTGATAGGGAAACCCTTGATCATAGGGAAAACTCTGGTGGGAATGATGCCCACAAAATGGTGTACTAATATAAATATTCCTTGTTAGAGGATGAACCCTGTTAGGAGTCTATTACAACATTTTGTACAAAGAGTCCTTGTTAGGAGACTTTGAATCCCTATTAGGATATTCTAACCCTATTAGGAGTTGTGCCAACCCTGCTAAAAGTTGTGGAAGGCAGCCAAACCCACTATCCAAATAGCTTTAGGATCAGGTCAATGAATCCATTATCCAATTGATCTCGATACTATTCCTTTTAGAATAATAGATGTGTAACAAGATTTTACTTCTTCCTCTATCTAGTATGTTGGACTTCTTCACCTTTAGATCATGCAATTAGATCTAAAACTTTGTGATTAGTAATAGTAACCCTTAAGGTCACTTACATGCATTAGTATGTCACTCTGCTCTATTGCTTAGTAATTTGCAAGTCTTCTTTAGTTCCATATCTCTAAAATATGGAAAACATCTTTCCTTTATCCCACACTTAATTAATAAATCCTTGAGTCAGCCTCATACTTCATTATCATATGTTAATTAAATAAAATAGACATTTAATTAATGCTGTCGACTCACAATTATACACAAACTTTCACACATGTGACTTCCATACATGCACACTCTCTAACATCATCAATGGTTAGTAAACTATCTCCATTTCATTGCCCAACCCTTTACTACAATTGTAATGAGATGTAGTAATCATGCAATAGGAATTGCTTTCTTGATACTATGTTTCTATATGGTTCTTTATAATTCAATCATATCTTTCATACATTGTCGATTTAGGTTCTACGCACTTTCCCATGTAGCAGATACACTATGTAGTATGTGCTGGTAACTACGCATAAGTAGATAAATAATATAATGTCCTCAATGTAGAAATCATAGTCTGCTACTCTATCAGTCTTTTAAAAACTTATTACTATATTGCCATTAATGAAAAACATAGTTATAAATACATCATAACAATGTTCTACAATGCTCCCCCATAGCATCAACATTCATGCTGACAATCTCCCCCTTTGGCATTGATGGCAATATAGATGAAAAATATCTAGTTCCTAGAATAACAACAAGTCTTTTCAAATCCCTTTACCGATCAAATCTTGCTTTATGTAAATCTTTCATTGTAAAACTTCTCCCCCATAGTACAATGTTTTTCATGCCATACTTCTTTCCCATTCACATCAATGCCAAAGATAGTACACAAATGGTTCAATTTTATTGAACATCTAATTAGCATGACCACAAGCTGGTCTGTTGATTTACAATTTTGTTTATAAATCCATAAACAACTCAAATGTCTAAAGACACTATTGTATACCAATTAACAATTACCAAGATTCCTTTGTTGGCTTTGTTCACTATAGAAACTCCCCCATTAAGGAAGCATCAACATTCAGTCCAGTCTAATAATGATGTTATCTACCTTGGATTGATGTACTTTTGCATCTTTGACTCTGAAATAGGTAGGGGTATAACCCCAAGCATACCTCTTAGGTACTCAAACATATCCTTTAGTAAGGCCTTTATAAAAATGTCTGCAATTTGTTCCTTAGTGTTAATGTACTCTAGTCTGATTTCTTTCTCTACAACTTTCTCTTTTAACACATGATACTTTATAGAGACATGCTTAGTCTTAGAATGCAAAAAAGGATTCTTAGACATGTTAACTATGCTTGTATTATCATAGTAAATGATAACAAGTTCTTTGAATGTAATTCCAATATCCTTCATCATCTGCTTCATCCATATGACTTGATTACAATTGTTCACTGCTGCAACATATTCTACCTCTGTAGTGCTTTGTGAGGTGCAATCTTGCTTCTTACTAAACCAAGAAACCAATCTTCCACCAAGAAAGAATGCTCCTCCACTGGTGCTTTTTCTATCATCCCTATCTCCAACCCAATCAGCATCAACATTAGTGCAAAGAGTAAAGTCATTACTTCTATCATACCAAATGCCATAATCAATTGTCTCTTTCAAATATCTGAATATCCTTTTTACTGCTACATAGTGATATTGTTTAGGATCAGCCTGAAATCTTGCCACAATTCCAACTACATTTGCTATATCAGGTCTACTATGAGTTAGAAACTGCAATCCTCCAATCATAGATTTGTACTTCTTTTGTTCAACAGTATGTGTTTCATTCTTGCTTGATAACTTGTGATTAGTTACCATAGGGGTTCCAATAGGGTTATAGTTTTCTAGACCAAATCTTTTCAACAAATCTTTTAAATACTTTGTTTGAGAAATAAAGATTCCTTCTTTGCTTTCAAAAATTTGCAATCCTAAGAAAAATTTCATCTCCCCTATCATTCTTGTCTCAAACTCATTCTTCATATCTTCTGAGAATTTCTTACTAGCTTCATCATTTCCTTCGAAAATGATATCATCAAAAAATACAATAATTATCAACAAACCATCTTCTATTTCTTTTAAGTACAAGTTACTATCTATTGTTCCTTTAGAAAATCCAAGTTGTGCTAAGTATTTATCTAACCTTGCATACTAGGTTCTAGGTACTTGCTTTAATCTATACAAGGCTTTCTTTAATCTGCAAACCATATCCTTCTCTTTTGTTAAAGGAAATCCTTCTAGCTGCTCAATATATACTTCTTCTTCAAGTTCTCCATTCAAGAATGTTGACTTAACATCCATCTATTATACTTTAAAATTTTTAATTACTGCATATGCTAGGAACATTTTAACTGCTTCCATTCTTGCTATAGGTACATATGTTTCCTCATAGTCAATTCCTTCTTGCTGAGAGTAGCCTTTGCATACTAGTCTTGCTTTGTTTCTTATTACTTCTCCTTATTCATTCATTTTATTTTTTAATACCCATTTTGTACCAATTACATTTTTATCCTTGGGTCTACAAACCAATTCCCATGTGTCATTTTTTATTATCTTTTGAAGTTCTTCCATTACTTTCATCCCATGATCATCCTTGATTGCTTCATCTGCACTTTTTGGTTATACTTGAGATATTAGGCATAGTTTTGCATTGATTTTGCTTCTTGTCATTACTCCTTTTTCTTCACTTCCTATTATCTAATCAGCAGGATGGTTTCTCATTACATTCTTATTTGGGGTGGGAGTTGTTTCTTCAACTCTTATTTTAGGTACTGTGCTCTATTCTTCTCTTACTCCTTCAGTTTGCATATTATTCTGCAAGTCATTGATAATGATGGCTTTCATATCTTCATGGTTAGCCTCTATATCAGCAATAGTTACTTTAGCTGTCTCTTCTACTACTTTCTTTTTCTTAATTTTACCACAGTCACTTAGGAATTCTTCATCTTTACAGGAAAGAAAACTCACTCTTTCTTTTCTCAATCTCTTAGGACATTTACTTGAAAAATGAGCAAACTCTTTACATGTCCAACAAACAAGAAACTTCATACCTTTAGGTTCTCTCCTTGTAAGCAAATCAATACCTTCTTTTATCTTTGTATCACCTTCTATTCAAGACCTATCTTTGCTTGTGTTTTTGTTTCCTTGTATGCAGCAGAAGGATTCTGGACCTACAAATTCAATATTCTATTCTTTACACAAATATGATAACTCACCAATAATTTCCATAACTTGTGTTTCAAATTTTCTTTTGTTAGATGCAGGACTTTCTTCCTTGAGTATCTTCACCTGAAATACATTACCTCTAGTTCTTGTGCTAGTAGTAAGTAGTTTTCCTTCCTCATTCTTGATAATACATGTGTCAATACCAAACTGAAATTGGTAACCTTTGTCCATAAGCTATCCAATACTTAACAAGTTATGTTTTAGTCCATCAACAAAGTAAACATCATCAATATTTGTTTTCCCATCTAGTGTGATAGATCCAATTCCTGTAATGTGGTAGGCTACATTGTTTCTACTCTAATAATTCCTCCATCATGGCTTCTAAATTTGAAATTTTTTCTCATATCACCAATCATGTGATGTGAACAACCACTATCAATGATCCAATCTTTCCTTTCAACTTGTGAGATTAGCATGCTTTGTCCTCTAGTTTCTCTATCAAGATCATCTTCCTTTATAGCTACGAATCTTAATTCATCTTCACTTTTGTTTTGATCAGATTCTTCTTCCTCTTCTTCTTCATTAGCATATAAACAAGTTCTAGGTCTTCTAGATTTGCATCTTTGCTTATAATTTCTTTCTCTTTTGGGATACTTAGATGCATAATGACCATATTCATTACATGTCCAACATTTAAAATTATTCTTACCATCTTTTTCTCTTTCCACAAGAAGAACCACTCCTTCTTCGATCTTTTCCTCAATAGACTCGCTACTGCTAGGAATGTCTCCTTGCACTTTGTGTTCCTTGCTAGACCAGGTTTAATGTTAAATGCACCAAATTTTGTCTCAACTTTTGTTAACTCTCCAAATTGTTTCAGATCAAAATTTTCATCTTCCAATCTACCAAGCAACATTTTTTTGGTGAAATTAGTGGGACAAGGTAACATTACCTGAATCATCTATGTTATTGTCTCAAAAGGTGGTGTTAGACTTTTCAAGATCTTCCATATTACTTCATCATTAAATTTCTTTCCATCAAGAGATGTGATTCCCACAACAATATCATATATTCTTCCAATATAGCTTCTTACAGATTCATCTTCCATCATTTTAACATCTTGGAATGCAAAATATAGATCTTGTAATCTAACTCTTTTTGGATGTGTATCACCCTCATAATTAGCTTCTAAGGTTTTCCTATTTTTATGAGATGTTTTGAGTTGTTTTACCTAGCTATACTCACTTTCAGGTAGAGCTAACAATATTGCTTCTCTTGCCCTTATTTCACACAAGAATACTTTTCTCTATTCCTTGGTACAACTTTAAAGATTATCTTCTTCTACAATATTTTTAGATGCCTTGGTTACAAGCCAATATCCTAGACCCATGCACAAAAGATGACTTTTCATTTTATCCTTCTAGCTATCATTGTGCCATCAAATCTTGAACTTTCTTTTTTGAACATGTTCGCCATGGATCTCCCAAAGTTGTTTGACTTTATCTTCAAGGACCTGATGCTCTAATACCAATTGTTAGAAACAATAGTCCACTGATATAACTAAGAGGGGGGGTGAATTAGTTATGTGAAAATTAAAAAAATTATCCTTTTTAAACAATCTTGATCAATCAACCAATGTAATAACCATAAAGAGATTCTCATACATAATTACACCAGATATGTTGACTAGGGAAACCCTAGATCAGAGGGAAAACCCCAGCGGGAATGATGCCACAAAATGATATACTAATATGAATATTCTTTTTTAGAGGATGGACCCTGTTAGGATTATATTACAACATTTAGTACAAAGAGTCCCTATTAGGAGACTTTGAATCTATATTAGGAGTTGTGCCAACCCTATTAGGAGTTGTGGAAGGAAGCTAAACCCACTATCCAAAAAGCTTTAGGATTAGATCAACGAACTCACTATTTAATTGATCTCAGTACTATTCCTTTCCAAATAATAGATGTGTAATGGGCTTTTACTTATTCCTCTATCTAGTATGTAAAAATTCTTCACCTTCAGATAATGCAATCAAATTTGGAATTCTATGATTAGTAATAGTAACCCTTGAGGTCACTTACATGCAGTAGTATCTCACTCTGCTCTACTAAGTAATTCACAAGCCTTCTTCACTTCCATGTCTCTAAAATATGGAAAATATCTTTCCTTTATACCATAATTAATAAATCCTTGAGTCAGCCCCATACTTCATTATCATACATTAATTAAATGAAATACACATTTAATTATTGTTGTGAACTCATAGTTATACACAAACTTTCCCATGTGCAACTTCTGTATATGTGCACTCTCTGTCATCATCGATGGTTAGTAAACTATCTCCATTTCATTGTGCAACCCTTCATTGCAATTGTAACCAACTATAGTAATCATGCAGTAGGAACTATTTTCCTGATACTTTGTTTCTATATGGTTCTCTATAAATTAATCATATCTTCCATACATTGTTGATTTAGGTTCTGCGCACTTGCCCATGTAGCAAATACACAATGTAGTATGTGCTGGTAACTCTGCATAAGCAAATAAGTAATATAATTTCCTCAATACAAAAATCACAGTCTGTTGCTTTGTTAGTCTTTTAAAAACTTATTATTATGTTGTCTTCAATGACAAACATATTTATAAAAACATCATAAAAATGTTATGCAATGCTCCCCCATAGCATCAACATTCATGCTAACAAAGACCCCAGGAGACTACCAACCTCATAGACTATGATTCTCTTGATCTTTTCTTTCCTATTCTCATTAACATTTATGAAATAATGGAGCTTTTGAGCCAATTAATAAGTTTACCAGTAGCATTCCCATAATTATCAAGGGCCTTCCTAATATTTATAGCATTTTTCACCATAATTTCTCCCATCACAATAGAATCATCCAAAAATTCATTGTGGGAACAAATTTGATCCTTAGATGAAGGTCTAAGACCAAAAATGTCACCTTTTTGAGCCATTTTATCAATGAATCTATGTAATGTCCCCACTAATAGGGTTAGTTAGGGACAAGTAATACCTACATAATAAATGTTAAAATCACAATAATAATAAAACAAACTATATTACTCTACCCTCTAATTTAACCCCAATCTTAAGGATGTCTCCAAGTTGGGCTTCCTAGCTCATTGCTACCTTGTTGTCTTCCTAGGAGCACACCCCTTAAGATTCTTCTTGGATGGGCATCCTTTATTCAAGGCTACTCACATATGCATATGTTGACAAATTCAAAGTATTTTGGTAAGTCGATTATTGGCCTGGTGGACTATGGAGATCTTAAATATCTCACATGCTCCATGCTACGATATTGACACTTGGCCATGGTAGACAATGGAGATCTTAAATATCTTGCATGCTCCATGCTACGAGTAACATTGATTCTTGGCCATGGTAGACAATGGGGATCTTAAATATCTCACATGCTCCATGCTACGAGTAACATTAATTCTTGGCCATTGTGAACAATGGAGATCTTAAATATCTCACATGCACCATGCTTCGAGTCTCATTAATATCCATGGTGTTAACCTCATGAGATAACACAATATTATTCACAAGTATGGTTCATAAATAAATTCATAAACATAATTAAACGAATATAATTCATAAACATACCTTTCTTACCTTCTTCTTTTTCAAGAATCACACCCTTTCATAATACAAATCCTTTGAAAAGTCACAACACTTCATAGTTATAATCTTTCTGAAAAGTCACAACCCTTCATAACTAAAATCTTTTGAAAAAATCTCAATACTTTATGATCATAATATTTTCGAAGAGTCACAACTATTCATAATTATGACCCTTTCAAAAGGTACGCATCCTTTCAATATCATTGATAACTTTTCAGAAAGCCACTTCCTTATTTTCTTCATATTACTTTCCTCTTCCATTTTTTCTTTTTGAACTCCTCTCCTCTCCTCTTCCTGTTTTCCTCTCTAAAATAAACTCTCCTCCCTTTTATATCTAAATTTTAAGGAGTCATGTCTATTTGTTAAACATCTCTTGACTTTTCATTAGATTTAGTTATTTTATATTATTCTATGTTATATTATTTATTTACTTACTTATTTGTGTTTATTTAATTTATTATTAAATTCTATTTAGAAAGTTAACATACTTTCTACAATATTCTCTCTTGTATTTAATTTTATTTATTTCTTTACTCATTGAAATTTAATTATTTGTTAATTATTTAAAATATCATGCTAAATATTATTTTATTAATAATATAGATTAAATAAATATTATTTTCTTATTTTATATTTTACTATTAGTTTTAACATAACTTTACTATTTATTTAATAACATTATATTATCTAATAATTATTAAAATTATGTCTTAAAATGGGGATATGAAAGTCCGCCCTTCCTCAAATTGCTTGTCCTCAAGCAATTAGATAATTTCTTTTGTTGAGTTAAAATATATATTTCTTTTAGTCCAAATTATTAGTTTGCTATCATGGATATGTTTGTATCCTTTCTGATAGTCATTAACTTTCTACATTAATCTTTCATATAAATTATTTTTCTAGAGCTCCTTTAACCTTACAAGATGGCAAGATTATGCTCTGATACCACTATAATGTCCCCACTAATAGGGTTAGTCAGGGACAAGTAATACCTACAAAATAAATGTTAGAATCACAATAATAATAAAACTAACTATATTACTCTACCCTCTACTTTAATCCCAATCTTAAGGATGGTTGCAAGTCAGGCTTCCTAGCTAATTGCTACCTTGCTATCTTCTTGGGAGCACACCCCTTAAGATTCTTCTTGGATGGGCACCCTCTATCCAAGGCTACTCACATATGCATATGTTGACAACTTTAGAATATTCTGGTAGGTTGATTATCAGCCATGGTAGACTATGGAGATCTTAAATATCTCACATGCTCCATGCTACAATATCAACACTTAGCCATGGCAAAAATGGAGATCTTAAATATCTCAGATGCTCCATGCTAAAAGTAGCATTGATACTTGGCCATGGTAGGCAATGAAGATCTTAAATATCTTGCATGCTCCATGCTATGAGTAACATTAATTCTCGGCCATGGTGGACAATGGAGATCTTAAATATCTCACATGCTCCATGCTTTGAGTCTCATTAATATCCATGGTGTTAACCTCATGATATAACACAATATTATCCACAAGTATGGTTCATAAATACATTCATAAACATAATTAAATAAATATAATTCATATACATACCTTTCTTACCTTCTTTTTCAAGAATCACACCCTTTCATGGCTTTGGTGGATCTCAATCATAGGTCCCCTAGACCCCCTATAGAGCCCTTCCCCTTCCCCTTAAATACAAATCCTTTGAAAAGTCACAACACTTCATAGTTATAATCCTTTTGAAAAGTCACAATCCTTCATAACTAAAATCCTTTGGAAAAATCTCAATACACTATAATTACATTATTTTTGAAGAGTTGCAATTGTTCATAATTATGACCCTTTCAAAAGGCACGCATCCTTTCAATATCATTGATAATTTTTCAGAAAGTCACTTCCTTATTTTCTTCATATTACTTTCCTCTTTCATTTTCCCTTTTTGAACTCCTCTCCTCTCATCTTCCTTTTTTCCTCCCTAAAATAAACTCTCCTCCCTTTTATATCTTAATTTTAAGGAGTCATGTCTATTTGTTAAACATCTCTTGACTTTTCATTAGATTTAGTTAATTTATATTATTCTATGTTATATTATTTATTTACTTGCTTATTTGTGTTTATTTAATTTATTATTAAATTCTATTTAGAAAGTTAACTTACTTTCTACAATATTCTCTCTTGTATTTAATTTTATTTATTTCTTTACTCATTGAAATTTAATTATTTTTTAATTATTTAAATATCATACTAAATATTATTTTATTAATAATATAGATTAAATAAATATTATTTTCTTATTTTATATTTTAGTATTAGTTTTAATATAACTATACTATTTATTTAATAACATTGTATTATCTAATAATTATTAAAATTTTGTCTTAAAATGGGGATATGACAATCTACAAAAGCATTATGCCATTAAAATAAAAAGAATAGGGGATAAAGGATCACCTTGTCTTAAACCGTGAGAAGTATGAAGAAAAGGGGCCAGGGACACATTAACCAACACCAAGAAAGTAGTACTAGAGACTTGAATATGAATAATTTCTAGAAATCTATTGTTGAAACCAAAATCTTGTAGGCCTAAACAAAAAAAATCCCAATCCACTCTATCATAGGCTTTAGATAAGTCTAATTTCAATAGGAACCCTTTTTTGTTTGATTTAGTCAAAGAGTGGATTATCTCATGTAGATAAATAATAGAATCCATAATTTGTCTTCCTAGCATAAAGCCATTTTGTTGTCTTGAGATGAAGAAAGGAAAAAGATTCAAAATCCTTAAGGTAAGGACTTTAGAAATAATATTATAAAAAGATTTACAAAGACTGATAGGTTTAAACTAATCCAAGCTATCAACCCCCCACTTTTTGGGTATCAAAGCAATGAAAGTGACATTCAACTCTTTCAAAATCTTCCTAGACCCAAAAAACTCCTTAACTCCTTTAATAACATCTTCCTAAATGATATGTTAGTTGTAATACCCCAAAATTGGCTCATTTCCATTATACCAATTCTGGTCTATTTCTGATCAATCCTAAGACTTATTCTAATAGGCAATTCTTATTCTGCTACTCACTATTTGACTTAATTGTCAGATGCATAAAACCCTAATTTGCATTCATCATACTTATAATCTAATCCCTATAGTACGCACTCATATTAGTCACATTGAAACCTATTGATTAATATTTAATTTAATTATTAAGTATTTATACTTTAATTAAATTAATTATACCTTAAGGCTAATGTACTAAGGAATTGAATTTATTTAATTTAATAAATATTCTTATTTTGATTAATTAAAAAAAGTTATTTAATTAATTAAATGAAATTATTTAATTAAATGGAAAAGGCATTTATGAGCTCACATCTCACTTATTAAATTAAATAATCTCTTCAGTTCTAAATGGAAACTCTAAGTGAACTCTCTCTCGAATTGGAAAAAATCTAGTTAACTTGCTCTGATACTTATGACAAGTTCAGTTAACTGCTCATCACACTCAGAACAAAAACAATCTACTTGACCTGCACAAGGAAGGTTCCATCTTAACTGAATCTTTGCTTCAATCTTGACCGTCGATCCGAGTTGATATCACTTGATGGATTCCAGGAATTCTATTTAAGGAACTCCTAATTCCTCATTATAGAGGTTGAATTTTTACGCTATCAAATCTCTGCTGAATTACTCACTAACTTTGCTCAAGCTTCCATTGCATTCTAGCTTTCTTTAATATCATCTAGATTAATACTATGCATACATGTAGATTAAATGTTATTTTCTAATTTATAGATTTAACTGCATTTCATCTTAATTGCATTTAAATCCTTCATTCTTAGAGGGTCTAGTTGCCTACACCTCAAATCTAAGGACATTAATTAGGCAAAATCCTTCTAGATAGAAGGTGACAGGTCACTCTGTCAGACCTCTTGGATAAACAACTCAATGTTTATTCCAGGATGATTCCATAGGTAATGACCATGTTAAAGTGTCTGTGAGGTTTAGAGGCCCACATTTTGACTACTGCTTACTTTCTGTGTCTTGTGAAAAACACTTTGTCTTAATTGAATCCCAACATCATTTTATAAACTTGAAAATCAACCTTGCAATCTGCCTATTATCTGTCAAAACTTACCAACAATCTATCTAGAATAGTTTGAAATTGTCAAAATCTCTTCAAAATCCAATGCTGTTGTTAAACTGGTCCTAATTTTCGTGCACAGACTTGTACTTTCTCATGCGAGAATATATATTTTCATGTGAGCTAGTTCAAATCTTCATGTGAGATCTTGAATATAATCGTGCGAGATCTTGCATCTATCCTGAGTTGTCCTGTCATTTCTTTGCGCGAGACAGAAAAGGTATTTGACATGATGTGTTGGGAAGTGCCTCACCAAAAAATAAAGTGTGCACCAAGAAGTGTACTTTATGTCCATCAAAAATGGTATGCATGTCCCTAAACAAGTTGTTGAGAGGGCCCAAAAAAAGTTTCCCAAAAAGAATAACAACAGAACCTCCAATAACAATGCAATCGCAAGAAAAAAGTGTAGTATCCCAAAAATTTTCTCCCCCATAAAAACATGAAGGGCATGAAAGGAAATCTGCTTGCTGATGTTGACAACTTTTGTAGGGTACAACCCCCCCACACACATGAGCACACATGCAAAAAATCCCTTACTTTTCAAAATAAAACACATCATGTTTAATAAAGACATGTATTTTTTAATATAAACCATGATATATTAAGAAAAAATATTATTGCCTTGAGATCTATGCCCAACTCATACAACTTGGGTGTTTTATTTTTTATCCTCAGAAGCAACTTTGTCCAAAATGGACATATCTTTCTATGGAAATGGGGGTTTTTGGGCACTCTAAGCTCAAAAACATAGTCTATTTGGGCTCAAAGTAATCTGAAATGATGGTCCCCTTATATCCAATACAAAGTCCTCTATAAAACATAGATTTGGAAACTTTTATCAAATCTCTCATAAAGAGAACAGGGGCATGAAAGCCTAAAGCTTTGATACCATGTTGAAGTTGAGGAAAGCTCAACCCACAATACTGATACCATGTTGAAGTTGAGGAAAGCTCAACCCACAACTTTGATACCATGTTGATGTTGAGGAAAGATCAACCTATAGCTCTCAAGAATCACTACATGCAAACACCTGTCACATAAAGAGAGGAGAAAAGCTATGGAGGTTGGAATTCATAGATTCATAAGAGAGGAGAAATTCTTGATGTGCAAAACATAAATTTATATTCAATCAAAAAAGTGTCGATTACAAAGAGACATCAATCCTTATGAAGGAGATCAAAAACCTAAAAGCTAAAACCTAGGTTACATAATAATAATTAATAAAAGAATCAATTATTATGTGTCTAAAGTTTAACTTAAGAAAACACGAGATAATAAGACAACACCTTATTACTCTAACAATTATGCTGCACTTGCAAAAAGTAATCAATTTGGACTTATAAATAAAGTTGGCATTCACCCATAGAGTTAACATGAAAATTTTGATTTACTTCACAAGCCTTTTCACCATAAATGAAATTAGTTTTAACTTATGATTATGTAATTAGTTCACTTTCCTAACAAAAAAAAAGTTTTAAAATTTTGATTCTAAACCTAGAAATGAGCCTAGCCAGTCTAATAGATAGATAAACTTAAAAGCAACATCAAATTCAACATATGGCTACTAGTTCCCACTACTACCAAAAAAAGGAAAGTTATACAAGCCTAAAGCATCATATACATTACTATTAAGGCAAAATACAAACATTAAGTGAGCCAATACATAAGCTAAAATGCAATTGGATAGAATGTTTAGTAGTTCTAAAGATGGCATCCAAGTAATTAGTAGTATTTCATAGATAGCAAGATAAAATGTGGTTCTTAAGGGACATGAGAAAGAACTCATTTAAGTAAAGAAAATTGAGAATTACCTAAAACTATTGATCTTAGATTGGTTTTGACAAGTGAGTGTCAACACACTTAAGTTATTTACTCAGTTCATGTCGAACTAGTAATGCATGCCGAGTCATAGTGAGTGTCAAGCCACTCATGTGCCGAGTAGATAGACCATGTTGAGTGATTTAGGATCTGAGTAAATAGTGGATGTCGAGCAATATAGGTGCTGAGTCACAACAGAAAGGGTACTTTATACCAAGCATCAGAGGCTTTAGATGCCGAGTGACACAGTTTTGACATATTTGTTTGTAATGACACAAACAACTATGTAAACCATTTTTGAGCCAACTTAAAGGTAAATTATGATATTTTGGAGAAAAAGATGACTCTCTAGTTGGATTCCCTATGCAATTACATGCAACCAATTAGAAAATGGGAAGGATTAAGTAGAAAAATGGATGAATCTCAGCTATAGATTCATACCTATACCTAATCCACCAAAGTCTTCTTAAGGAGGATGAAACCCTAAGCTCTTCATAATGAGTGTGTAAGGTATTGAAGGAGTAAAGAGGATAGTTTGCACATGGAAACAAAGCATTCATGGTGACTTAGTAGATATGAAGTGAAACCACATTGCATAATCAGTTAGAGCATAATAGAGGATAGAGAAAATGATACCACAAAGAGACATCTAATTGAGAAGCATAAAGAAGACATTGTTTAGAGGTGATCTATTATCAGGCAAGCAAGTACTAACCATAGGATCTATGCTAAGACATTCTAATAGGTGATTTTAGTTAAATCTCTTAATAGAGTTGTCCTAATAGGCTATACAAAATACTTTAATAGGGTGCTTACTTCGTTGTAAGTTAAAGTCCTCTAACAAAGAACACTTCTAATAGGGTGTTGAAATCTTCTAGAAAGGTGAGATGTAATAGTCTTTGTAAGCCTTTAATAGGATAGGCCTTTTATAGGGTAGATCATGACTCATGATAAAAACATTGTAACCTTCATTCGATACACTTTATTACTATAGTAGAGTAGATTTGTGGGTGTCATCCCCACCCCAATTTTACCTGCTCACTTGGAGGGTTTCTAGGTAATCATATTAGGTGTTATGTGTGTGAATGCTTACATGTTCATATGATTTAGATGCATATTCTTTACATGTTATTTTAGTTTACTCATTGAATGCATGAGATAGATGTGAGGTGAAAGTTTAATGGGTTCAAGTTTAAACTATTGTTTCACCCCACCCTCTCAGAAGTTTACCTTTCTTATTTTAATTATAGCAATTGGTATTAGAGCTTTATTCTCTGAAAGAGAAGCTTTACAACTTTGAGGAAAGATCTTGAAATGGAAGTCTACAAGTTAGGAAAGACTATTGAGAACTAGGAGATTGAAATACATCCCATTCTACATCAATTGAATCAAGCAAGAGAAGACCTAAAGAATTCCTTGAAGAGAAGGAAAGAAATTTCTATTGTAGAAAATGACACACAATACAAAGAGATAGACACTACTAAGCTATTTTTGTATGGAGACTCAAATGAATTCAATGCAACAATTACAGATCTAATGGAAAAGAATAGATTCCAAGCTAAGAAAATTAGAAATCTCAAGTGAGGGCAAGAATCAAAAGCCATACTATTATGTGAGGTAACTAAACAAAAGAAGAAAGCTATGGAACACAAAGCCATGATTGAAGAAGACAAAATAATTCTAGCCAATAGACTAGAAGAGAAGTCAACAGAGCTAACCAAGATTTCCAACATGCAACTAGACACTCTAAGCCAAATGATGAATGCCAACTATGAGTTGAATGTCAAGGACATTGAGATAGCTACATTGAAGGTGCAAAATGAACAATTGCAAAGTGACCTAAAGAGAGAAAAGGAATTTTCTGAAAGTTTCAACAAACCAAACGAAGCTATCAATTACTTTGAGAAATTATTGAGATCCCCTAGATCCAAGAATGATACATTAGGACTGGGTAACATAAGCACTAAAGAAGGAGAATCATCCAAAAATACAAAATAAAGGAACAAAAAACATAAGGACTCGAAACCCACTTGTCATAATTTTGGTAAGAAAGGGCATACTACTAATGTGTGCAGGAGCAAGACTATATATCAAAATGTCAAGCCCAAGAACATGGTCCACTACCATAAATGCAACAAACAAGGTCATTAGGCACATGAATGTAGATCCAAGACCATGCATACACAAAGATTTGAAGGATATTGTTACAACTGTCAAAAGTATGGACATGGAGCTTTTGAATGTAGATCTAAATCCATGTGGTCATCAAACAAGCAAACAAGGGTAAGGAATAATGGCAATTCCTATAACTGGATTATAATACATGATATAGCTATCATTACTGTCAAGAATATGGACATGTTCCTAAGAATTGTATTAGGGCACACTTTAGAGTTAACTACCAAAGGGTGTTAAGTCAAACCACATGTTTTAGTTTTTTGAAGACTAGTCACATCAGTAGGTATTGCCCAACAAAGTCAAAGGAACCAAGTTGTGAATTTGATAAAGGCAAAGGAAAGGTAGATGTTGAGCACATCAGAGATGAGATAAACAAGACATGGAAAAAGAAAGATGATTATAGCATATCAAATGGAGAAGGGATCACTTCACCCAATGGGTTAGGTGATCACACCTCATCAAACTAGGTAATCAAGAGGTATGTGGGATTGATATTTAAAGGCTATATCATACATCAATTCCAAAAGGAGATAGTACTAAAAAGATTACATTAGCACGAATAAAGATGCAATATGTTGATAGGAATTTAAGATAAATCTTTAAGCTTTTCATTTTTTTTTGAGCATGAAATATTTCCTATGTGTGCCGAGTGGAATGCTAGAAGATGCCAAGCTAGTAATCTGGCTAGTTGATGCCAAGCTCATAGTGGTTGCTGAGTGATGGAAATGTAAATGGATGTCTAGTAAGCCTAAAATTGGTTAATGTCAAGCTTATAGTTGTGTAAGCTCTCAACATTAATTGCAAGGGTTTTAAAGGGTATTTGATCAATTTTAGCTTATTCTTCATCATTTCAAATTCAAGAAAGAGTGAGTAGAGTAGAAGGTGATCTAGAAATATATTCCACGTAGTTGAAGAAGATTCTAGCAGTGATCTCACATCCATTCATTAGATTTCAAAAGGTTTTTATCAAGAATCGAGCTACTCAATTCTAAAATTTGAAAACCCTAGTTTTACATAATGGTGTCTAGTTTGAAGAATGTTGAAGGGAGGGAAGTTTTAAATGTTCAATTAGTAAGTAATGAAGTCAAGTAGCCCATTTTTAAAGCCATTCCTGATATTGCTTATAAGAAAGACCCTTTTGGCACATTGTCAATGATTCCATCGAATGTAATAATGGTGTAAGATATAAGAAAATTCTACAAGTATAAGATAGCAAGCATTGGGGACATCAAAATTAGGGAAGCATACACCAAAATTTTTGAAAATGGTGTTTTTAAAGAAGAGTTCAAAATTGTTGAGAGGAAGGGATTAACATGAGCCCTAGATTTTCCAAATGTGTTTACAATGGAGTGGATCAAAATAGTGCTTAGCTGAATCCATGATGGTTCATTATGGCTGGATAATGGACCTATTAAAATTGCTAAAAGAATAATCCATATGGTTACTAGTTACTCAACCCTAGATTGACCTAAGACACTAAGAAGTGATTCAAAGGAATTGATTGAAAAGAATACCAGAGCTATCCAGAATAAAAAAAGGTATGACAATAAATACAATCACTGATCCTCTTATTAACTTTGTTGGAAGGATTATATCACACAAATTCTATCAATCTAGTAGATTGCATAGTGTACCCTGTGTAACTGTGGATGTTGGATACAATATTGTCAAGAAAGATCATATATATGATCCGATAGAGCTACAATTACAACAATTGATGGAGAACCTTGGAGCAATTAGGAAAACTAAGAGTGCATAGTGCAAATTTGGTTCAATTTTGATTTGTATATTCTTTTATGTACAAAATACATTCCCCTCATTTGGAACTATGGGATGGAAAATAAATAGATCACTAGTTGTACAAATTGGTGAGTATATTGAGCAATTAGGAGAAAATTTTGAATCTTTGATGACAAGCTATTTTGAAGATTTCAAAAAGTTAATGAAGGAGAGACTAAGAATACTAGAATCCTTAGTTGAAAAGCATTATAATGATGTATGTTTTCTTGTGGATGCTTATTATACATTTGTACAAACTGCCACACCAAGGGTAATATGGTTGAGACCCTTGGGCTATGAAATCGATGTGGATGAAGCCTCTGCAACTATAACAACTCTACTAACAAAAGAGGTAGATAAAACTACAAATGTTTATGGAAACTATGAGATGGTAGAGTCTAAAATTACCATGAATTTGAAGACAACTTCAGCTCTAGAGAAAAAAGAAAAGATAGTGAAGAAGTTGAAAGCCAAATTTGGAAAGAGTGCCAAAGAGGAAGAGGAAGAAGAAGAAGAGGAAGAAGAGGAAGAAGGAACCCAAACACAAGAACCTCTAGCATTGACATAGGGCATGAGAGAAGATCAAGAAGAGGAGGAGACTAAAGGTGCTAAGGGAAAAGAAGCTGAGGAAGCACCTACTCCTACTGAGTCAAAGAAGAGGAAGGCCAAGGCACAACCTGTGGCTAGGACTAAGAAAATTGCCAAACCAAGTCAGCCAAATCCCACTGCACCTACAACAAGAGCCAACACATGTGCTACTATAGAAAAGGCCAAGAAAAAGACAAAGAAAATACAACAAGGAGGTCAAGAGAAAAAGAGACCAAGAAGGAAGTATGTTGCACAACTAGATTTTGAAAAGGATAAAATAGAGTCAGATGACAACAACCAATTCAAGGTGGTGAGTCACAACCCTCTTTTAGATCTTGAAAACTTATGTGAAAATGTTCAGAATAATGCAGATCTATCAGGATTTAGTCATTTTGATTTTGATAAATTGGGTAAAGAGGAGAAACACCAAGTGGAAGAGGCTCTATATGCCATGATGGAAAAATTTAAGATAACACCATTAGAATTTTCCAACTCTGTACCTAAGACTCTATATGACATAGTTGAGAAAAAATGGCATTATTGTCTAAATATGGAAAGAAAAATTAGGGAGACCACAATGGACCAAGTGATATCTAAATTAATAATGACAAAAATTGCTAAAGCTATAAAGAATTATGTAGTTAGGTTCACACCTAAATACAAAGCCTTTAGCATTTTACAAAATAATATTGAGGATGTTGTCAAAAAGTCAACACAGATATAGAAACTCATTTATGGGTTAACCACAGCAAAGAAAGGAGAACCTAAACCTTCTAAGGTCAAGGATGATGTTGAAGAAGATGACGATAAAGATAATACTATTAGAGGAGGAACAAAAATGAAAGAAGATGACAATGCATCAGCTGAGCCTAAGCAACAAGAAGGACAAAGTGTACATGACACACAATTGTCAAGTGCCAGTCCTTCATAAGATACAACTGTGACTACTAAAATAGTAACTATCAAGGATGTTTTTGATCTATTAGCTCAGAACATCAATCCTCTAATTGAAGAAGATTTGAAGAAGATATTAGATCAATCTGCACTACAAGCCAAACTTTGTGGCAATCCTATTTTGGATAGTATAGATGAGCTACAAAAGTTAGTGACTGATGTTGCAAGGGAAAAGGTGAATCCACAAGAACCACCTTCTATCATCCCTTCATTTACTAGTGTACAAACTTTGGTCAAAATGCCAAAAGATACATCTACCAATGTTGATACAATTGTTAAGATTGATACTGTTGAGAAGAAGAAATCAAAAGAACAAGCCACCATAGTAGGACAATAGGAAAGAGATTAGATAGACCTATCTACACCTAAAACACAAAGACAAGGTGCAAGTCAATTCATAGTGGCAGAATAGGGCAAGCTTGAAGAGAGAAAATGGACACCTAAGGTGAAGGAAACTTTCAAGCTCTAGTAGCTTTACCAGCATTTGGCACTCCTTCCAAACAAACTCCTTAGAAGTTGAGCATAGAAGCTATTCCATTGCAAATCTCAGTGCCAAGCCCAAGTTCATCAAAGGTTGAAAAAGTAATTCACTATGGAGATATAAGCCTTGATGAAGAAATTTTTATACCCAAATATGATTATGATACAATGATATTAGAATAAATAGGCATATTAAAATAGGCCCTAGAAAGGAAAAAGCATCAAGAAATTCTTAGGAGAGAAAATAGTAGAAGTAGACATTACAAGATGTTAAGGACATCTTTCTAGATGCATTTAGTCTACCAACTCTTGAAGCGACCAGGCCACTAATGGAACAATTGATAGATATAGTGGAAAAGGTTAGTAATGAAGAACTTGATACTAATGCCAAATTATTAGAATGGTCAGATAAGAAGTTCCAAAATAAAGTGAATGAGAAAATATCTGGTGAGATAGCACTAACACAAGCTGCATTGGCAACAAAGGTTGAGGATGTGAAGAAGGTACTTGTGAACATACTCTCATGGTACACAAAATTATGCAATCCAACACTCTTCACCCAAGAGACCAGAAGTCACATTCTAAGTCTAAAGAGCCAAATTTTTGCATTAGGTGCAAGACTACCAATGAATCTAGCTTAGACTGAGAAGCATTTAAGGACATTACTTAAAACATAGAGTCAATTAGTTTTATTGACAATAGATGAGGCTAATGTGAGAGCCAAACTGACTAGCATACAAGCAACCCTCACCCCCCATATGGAAAATTTTCACAAGGATCTAGTCTATGTTGAAACTCTACTGAAGAAAGACCCCAATTTTTCTACTTTAAATGGTCTAGTCCACCTTGCTATCAAGCTTTCCATCCAAATCAAGTCATTGGATGTTGCATGTCATAACTGGGATGTAGCCCTCAAGATAATATTAGATGTCTATAAATTATTTCTAGGAAAACACACAATAAGTATATAGCCCATTGACATAAGTGTCAAAAATGGGGAGAATAAGAAAAAGGGGGAGATATATAAAACAAAGGGGGAGAATGACATTTTTGAGGGAGAAATTACGAATGAAACAAGCAAAATCAGATGAAAGAGTATTAGTAAAATAGAGCATGAAGTCAAAGTGAAATAGTAGAGACACATTTACTCAAAAGGAGTACAAAACTTTGGTTATAAAATAGACATATCAACTCAGGGGGAGTTATCAAATTTTGAGGTATAGAAGCTATTGCAAAATTTTGAAAATTTGAAGTTTTTTTATATAAGTTGAGTTAAGGTATGTTATACTTGAGAGATTAAGGATGATAATGTATACTCAAATGTTTTTGACTCTCATGTCAAAGGGGGAGATTGTTGATCTCAGATTGGTTTTGACAAGTGAGTGTTAACACACTTAAGTTATTTACTTAGTTCATGCTAAACTAGTAATGCATGCTCAATCACAGTGAGTGCCAAGCCACTCATGTGTTGAGTCACTCAAGTGCCAATTGGATAGACCATGTCGAGTGATTCAAGAGATGAGTAAATAGTGGATGCCAATCAATATAGGTGCTGAGTCACAACAAAAATAGTAGTGTATTTTGAGCATTAGAGACTTCATATGCCGAGTGATACAGTTTTGACATATTTGTTTGTAATGGAACAAACAACTATGTAAACCATTTTTGAGCTGACTTAAGGTAAACTAT
The DNA here is from genome assembly GCA_028749045.1 of Cupressus sempervirens. Lineage (NCBI taxonomy): Eukaryota > Viridiplantae > Streptophyta > Pinopsida > Cupressales > Cupressaceae > Cupressus > Cupressus sempervirens. The sequence goes on from CM053788.1 coordinate 337,078,946, forward strand.
GATATTTTGGAGATAAGGATGAATCTCTTGTTGTATTCCCTATGCAATTACATGCAACCAATTAGAAAATGGGAAGGATTAAGAGACAAAATGGATGAATCTTAGCTGTAGATTCATACCTAACCCTAAGACACCAAAGTCTTCTTAAGGAGGACAACACCCTAAAATCTTCATAATGAGTGTGTAAGGTATTGAAGGAGCAAAGAGGATAGTTTGCATGTGCAAATAAAGCATTCATGGTGACTTAGTAGATATGAAGAGAAACCACATTGTAGAATTAGTTAGAGAAAAATAGAGGATAGAGAAAAAAATACAACAAAGAGACATCTGATCGACAAGGATCAAGAAGACATTGTTTAGAGGTGATTTGTTATCAAGAAAGAAAGTGCCAACTGTAGGATCTATGGTGAGACATTCTAATAGGTGATTTTAGTTAAATCTCTTAATAAAGTAGTCTTAACAGGTTGCTTACTTAGTTGTAAGTTAAAGTCCTCTAACAAGGCACATTTCTAATAGGGTGTTGAAATCCTCTAACAAGGTGAGATCTAATAGTCTTTGTAAGCCTTTAATAGGGTAGGCGTTTCATAGGGTATATCATGACTCATGACCAAAACATTGGAACTTTCATTGGATACACTTTATTGCTGTAGTAGTGAAGATTTGTGGGTGTCATCCCCACCTTAGTTTTACCTTCTCACTTGGAGGATTTTTGGGTAATCATATTTGGTATTATGTGTGGGAATGCTTAAATGTTCATATGATTTAGATGTATATGCTTTACATGCTATTTCAATTTACTCATTGAATGCATGAGATAGATGTGTGGTGAAATTTTTATGGGTCCAAGTTTAAACTATTGATTCACCCCCCACCCCCTTGAAGTTTACCTTTCCTATTGTATTTCCAACAAAAACTAAGTAAATTTTATTGGGATATAAATCCTTACAGATTTTTCTATTATCTTTTACACCAAGGTACCTAAAATTTTAGAATATTGATAATGTTCAAAGAGTTGGAAGATGCAAACACATTAATATAAAAAAGAACAATTGAAATAGATATTAAAAATGAACTGAAGTTGGGAAATCATACAAATAGATGGAAATTATACAATAAGTTTTAAGATAAAAATGAACTAAAGCCTTGCTGAAAACAAATGTGCATACCTTGTTAAACTTATAATACAATTGTCACAAACTTTGTAACTTAACTAACAAATATTGTTGGCTCTAAAAAAGTACACTTATGCATAAAGAATGCCTCTACATACACTTAAAAACTAAGAGGTAATACTCAAAGCATAGTTGTAGGTATTTCCAAATTTTCAGGTTGCAAACCATGAGATTTTTACCAAGTTACACACCATATAGATTAGATCTTGCTAACAAGATCAGAGTAATGGTTCTTCATTTGATAAATAAGGTACTTCAATTTCTTTAGTCTACCATCTTCATAAGTTTAGTTGTAATAATTATAGGATGAATATTCTTATACTTTGTAAATAAAATTTAAAAATTGCACAATGTAATGAAAAACATCTCCACTGTGACACTAGATGTAATAACTGAGCTTTTTGGGATTTCTCAAACACTATAAAATGTGATGAGACTAAAGAAAGGAGAAACAATGATTAATACCAAAAAAATGGAGTTAGATGAGAAGGAAGGAATATTTAATGAAGTTATATGTAAGAAAGGAGAGGAATCCAAACCATACTTATGGAAGTTAGAATTTTTACTATATGAAAATAAAATATGCATCCCTCTTTTTTAAAATTTTACGATTGTATAGTAATAGTGAACTTGTAACAAAATTAATCTATTTGGACCTATAAATAAAGTTGGAATTCACCCATAAGTCAATACAAAAGTTTTTATTTACTTAGCAAACCTTTTAACCACAAATGAAATTATTTTTGACTTATGCTTATGCAACTTGTTTACTTTCTTGACAAGATAAATGATTTAAATTTTTTTTGAAACCAAACCTACAAATGAGTCTAGCCATTCTAAGAGACGAGTAGGCTTAAAACTAGCACCAATCTCAACATATGGCTAGCAATGACCATTAGTATGAAAAAAAGGTATGTGCACACCTTGAAAAACTTGTAATGCAATTGTCATAGACCCTAGACTCAATAAATATTACATTAAGATCTCCTAAAGTAAATTTAAAATTTATAGATAATGCCTCCACGAACACTTAAAAACTAAGATGGGTTGAATCAACACATTTTTGTAGGTATTTTAAATCTACCAACTTGTAGACTATGAGTTGTGTACCAATTTACATGCCCTTTTTAATAGATCTTGCTAACAAGATGAGAGTTGTGGTGTTTGCCTAACTAATTGTGGTGGTTTAATTTCTTTAGTCTACCATATTCATAAGTTCTTTTGTAATAACTATCAGATGAATATTCTTATACTTCATAAAAATAATAAAGAAATTACATTGGTGTAATACAAAAATATATCCAACACAACATTAAATGTAATAAATGAGTTTCTAGGATTTCTCATACATTATATAACAATTACAAGGCCAAAGAAATGAGAAATTATAATTGATACAAAAAATTTTCCTTGGATAAATAGTCAAACATTTGTACCAAATTTGAAATTTTTGTAATTTATTAATTAGTTTTAGAGTCATAGAACAAAAATTCTCAAATCCAGTGTAAGTTTTCTATTGGATAGATATCACCCACAAAATTATGGAGTTAGATGGGATGAAAGAAAACTCTATTGAAGTTCTGGCCCAAGGAAACCTTTGCACATCTCCATTACCTTTTGAGAGGCCTATGCCAAATATAAATTATCTACCTACATAACATGAATTGTGTTCGCCATTATTATGCTTGAACAACCTAGCTGGTGTTTAAGTGAGTGCTCCTTATTTAATTGAACTACCCTCATTTTACTTACAACCTTGCTTTGGTTTGAAGATTGTGTTGAATGTGTTGCTCACTTGGTTGGATTCCCTTTATTGGTGGGGTCACCCCCCTTTAGAATAGTTGGGTATTTGATGGAGGTCAAACCTTCTTTTCTATTATTCAATAGAATCACAATAGGGAAACATGAGGGAGAACTAGAGTTAAGTTAAGTTGTGGATCGATTGTTGGGTGGTACATAGGGAATAGTTGTTGATGAGTTGGGCCCTACTATTTCTTATTTGTTGCAAGCATGGGGTCCTAGTAGGGGTCACTTAGAAGAGTAGGGACCCTAGATTTGCATGCACACACCACCCATAGTATGGAAGTGATGCATGTGCCTTTGACTGGATTGTTTCCTTGCTAGCCTTTGTGTCAACAAATTGCTAGTGAATCCTGGGTCAGTCAAAGGTATCTTGAAGCTGCCTTTTTGATTGGATCATTTACTGGTACTAGGTCATCAAAAGTTGGTAGGGTTTCTTACTATGCTTTTCCCTTCGAATGGGTTGGTTGGCACATCTAAACTAATGTAGGAGAATCCTTGGTTGGCTAGAAATCTTATATGTTGAAGGTATTTTGGCTTTGGAATTGTGGACTTAGTCACCAATAGAGAGGTGGTCGATCATTATTGGGTGTAGCATTGGTCGAGGTGCTTAGTCATTGATGGGCTCAGTTGCTCAAGCATCTCAAAATCTTCTATTTCTCAACACTCACTATAGTATTCAGCATGTGTTGGTTTCTCAATACATTTAAAATTAAAAAAGTGCTTGTGGGAGCTCAATAGTGCTTGTGGTCTTGCTGACACTTGACAGTGTCACTTGTGGGAATGGAGTTCTTGCAGGTTTTCTTGATTGTTTTGGTGCATTTAGTGCAAGTAGTGTGTGATTGTGATGTGGACCAATCTGAGAGTTTGTGTGGACCTATTTGGGTCTTGGTTATCTCTCCTATGTGTATTTGATTTGTGTTGTAAGCCTTCTAAGGTATTTTGGTATTTAATTTCTATTGGAGGCCAACTTGTGGCTCAATGTGTATTTAATGTAAGGGTTTATTTAATTTGTAGCTTACTAGACCAACTTATGGCTTAGTTGGGTACTAGTAGGGGGTTTTGTGAAGCCTTTAGTCATTATTCATCCATCTTGGAGAAGAGGATGAAGTAGAGGAGATAAATTTGAGAAGAGCTAGTAGTTGCAGCTTGGGAAACAAGGAGATTACTCAGTGGGCTTGTGAGCACAAGTTTAGATTTTTCTTAGAGGTTTCTACTAAAGTATGGATCTAGACTAGCCAAGTTTTGGACTGGATCTTGAGGGATCTTGTAGAACTATTACTTTCTTTGTATTTGGGCATAACTGAGAAAGTCTTACAACCCAACACATTGCATGCAATCATTTATTTTATGAATAGAGAGTTGTGATTTGGTATTAGATCTTGCATTATTCTTATTTTTTCAATGTGTGGATATTTTTTGGGGGCTAGGACATCTCCTTTTGGGATTCTCCAACCTTATACTACATCAGGTGGTATCAGAGTGAAGGTTTTCCTAAGCATGTAGATAGATTATTGAAGTTGAGGTAGTTTTCACCAAGACTTGGGTGAAGGTTGGTAGAGAAGGTGATCTAGTGGAGTTGATTGATTTTCTAGATTTGTGGATCTATTGCTTTAAGTTTGCAAAGCATCTTGGAATATGCCTCCAAGAAGATTGGAGCCTATGGAAATTGATGATCTCAGTGATGTTGTAGAAGAAAAGATCTTAGAGAAGGTTAAAACAAATTTTAGATCTAAAATGGAGAAGGTTAAAGCTAGTTTTAAATCTAAGATGGAGTTGATGAAGCGTGGCATGATTGATGAAATTGTGAGTGCTTTAGGTGGTGTACCTTGGCATGTGGGTAATGAATATGGTTATGAGGAAGTTTTTGAAGAATTTGAAATTGCTAGATCAAGTGGTGAGGATAGAACTAATCGTGTGGAGAGACTTGTAGGAAATAGGGTTGGTCAGTTTTCTAGACCTAGATCTCATTTGAAGTTGAAGCATAAGATGAAGATTTCTAATTTCTTAGGTACTTTGAATTGTAAAGACATAATTGATTAGATTGGTTTATTGGAAGACTACTTTGAGCTAGAGGATATTGGAGATACACTTGGAGTGAGGTTGGCACAAACTATGCTAAAGGGACATGTAGCTCTTTGGTAGAAAGAAATTCAAAGAAATAGAGAGGAGGAAGGTGAAATAAAGATCACTTGATGGAGGTTGATGGTAACTAAGTTAAAGGCTAGGTTCTTTCCTTCTAATTATGAACTTGAATGGTTCAAAAGGTTGTAGAATTTGAAACATAAATATATGATTCTAAAAGATTATACTAAGGAGTTATACAAGTTGACTATTTGGTTTGGGTATAGAGAATTGTCAAAGGAGAAGCTAGCTTAATACATTAATTGTTTGAGATTCAATATTTAGGATGAGGTTGGTATGTTGAATATTTCTTCAATTTATGATGTTTATCAATATGCTTTGAGAGAAGAAGAAAAGTTGAAAAGGAAGAATCAAGTTAGTTCTCAAGGGAAGGAGAAGTAGGACTACTCGGCAAAGGCTAAGTTGAGTGTATAAGATGAACCAAAACCTACTGATCAGAAGACAAGGATAGGTAGAGGTGAGTTTCAGGGTACTTACAAATGTGGAGAAGTAGGTCATATATTTTATGAATTTCCTACAGCTAGTGATAGAAGAGCTGCTATTGTGGATTATGTTGAAGATCATGGTAGTCAACCTAAGCAAGGAGAGAGTTTGCTAGCTCAACAAGTGTTGACTTGTTAGAGGACAATAGAATCTTATTAGAGGACTAGTTTGTTCAGGACTTGTTGTAAGGCTTGTCGTAAAGTTTGCAAGGTGATTTTGGATAGTGGTAGTACTAATAACCTTGTTGTTGAGGAGATGGTTTAGAAACTTGGTTTGAGAAGGGTAAGACATCCTTATCCTTATAAGATTAGGTGGCTACAAGCTGAGCATGTTTTGGAAGTGGGACAACAATGCCTTATTGATTTCTAAATTGGGCAATATAAGGATCAAGTGTTGTGTGATATTATGGACATGAATAGTTGTCATGTGTTTCTTAGTAGACCTTGGCAGTATGATTGCAGAGTTGTGCATAATTGTATCAAGAATGTGTTTACGATTGTGAAATATGGTAGGAAGTATTCCTTGATTCCTTTGTAGAATGAAGAGCTTGGTAGAAGGAACTTGAGTATTGGCAACTAAGTTGATTTGGCAGATTCTAAAAGGGTTAGAGATCAATGTGGATAGAAAACTTGTGGAACACCATGGATGGATGTGAATAAGGAGAAGTAGAACAAGGGAAAGAGTGTACAAGTTGAGGACTTGGAGGACATGTATGTGAACTAGTTTGGGATTTATGTGTTGAATCCTAGAAGATGTTCTTCTAGCTATTGAGAAAATCTGTTCAAACCTGGGGTGTCTCATGTACAAGCATCCTTGGTTGGATAGAAATTATGGATGTTGGAGGTGTTTTGGATTTAGAGTTGTGGACTTGATTACCAAATGAGTGGTGATCATTTGTTATTGGGTGTAGTATTGGCCAAGGTTCTTGGTCATTGATGGTCTTGGTTTCTCAAAGAGCTTGGCATCTTTCATTGCTCAACACTCACCATAGTGCTTGGCATGTATTGGTTTCTCGTCACCTATAGAGCTTAACAATGCTTGTGGGAGATCGACAACACTCATGGTCTTGTTGATGCTCAATAGTGTGCCTTGTGAGATGGAGTTTTTGCATATTTTCTTAATCATTTTGGTGCATTTAGTGCAAGTATCATGTGATCATGATGTGGATCAGTCTAGGAGTTTGTGTGGACCTATTTAGGTCTTGGTTGTCTCTCCTATGTGCATTTGATTTGTGTTGTAAGACTTATAAGGTATTTTGGTATATTTAATATCTATTAGAAGTTGACTTGTGGCTCAACATGTATTTAATGTAAGGTTTATTTAATTTGTAGCTTACGAGGCCAACTTGTGGCTTAGTTGGGTATAAGTAGGGGGTCTTGTGAAGTCTTTTTCTATTATTCATTTATCTTGGAGAAGAGGATGAAGTCAAGGAGTAAAGTTTGAGAAGAGTTAGTAGTTGTAGCTTGAGAAACAAGTAGATTTCTAGGTGGGCATGTGAGAAAAAGTTTAAATCATCCTTGGAGGTTTCTACTAGAGTGTGGATTTGGACTAGCTAGGGTCTAGATTGGACCTTGAGGGATCTTGCAAAACTATTACTTGCTTTTTATTTGGCCATAATTGTGAAGGACTTACAATCCAACAGATTGCATGTAATTAGTTATTTTATTAATAAATAATTGTGATTTGGTATTAGATATTACATCGTTGTTGTGTTTCCACTATGTGGTTATTTGTTGGGGGATAGAACATCTCCTTTAGGGATTATCATACCTTGTTCTACATAATACACACTCCACCAACCCATACCCTACTTTGAAAGTATTGTTATGTCATCAAGAAATGGGTTACTCAGCCAATGCAGAGGAAGGGGAACCAATCAATTGAGTATGTAGTTGGAGAAGTAGGCACATCTATCTATTCATTAGTTGGAAGCCCCCTATTTCATATTAACATTCTAGATTTTTTCTATGAGAAGTATAGTGTGGAAGTAGATCAACATTTGTATTGGAAAATAAGGGGGTTCTAGGTTCATGCACATTTACTTATAACTTGAATGAATCTTGTTAAAGAAATTCTAGTTCCCATATAGTATTATAGTTAACACATTAAGTATCTTGTTTGGGAAGTACATTCGCAAGAATGAAACTCATAAGAAGTATTAAACATTTTAGATGAGATCCATTATGCTATGTAAATGGTGTTGAAGTTGATGAAAGATTAACTGCATAGTGCCCAAGAATCACCTGCATGCAATATCTGTCACTAAAAGAGAGAATCAAAAGTTATGGAGGTTGAAATTCTTAGATCATAAATTGCTATTATCAAAAGTGAATGAAACCATAATTAAAAAGAGAGATCATCCTTATAAAGGAGATCAAAACCCTAAAAAGGTCTAACCTAGGTTGCATTATAATAATTAAAAAATAATAATTATTAGATGCCTAAAGTTTAGCTTAAGAAAACTAGATTCAATTAGGAAATATCTAATTACTCTAACACCCCCCCTTAAGATAAACTTAGGGAGTAGCTAAAAACCTATAAACTACTATAGAAACTAGATTTGGGTCCTGGAAACAAGGCCTAGTGGGGTACCCAAGCACAACCAAATCTTTGAAAAGAGGAGAAATAGAGAAAACCACATGGGAAAAACCATACTCCAAAAAGAGATGGTGATAATGCTAAAAAGAACTAGTAAAGGACTAAAGAAGACTCCAAACTAGGGAATGTCCCAAAAGATAAGGAACAAAAGATGATCATGTAGAACACCACTAAAGCATTTAGAAGTTGCAAAGCTTTGTCAAAAGTAACTATTGATATGAAGAACCTCCACTAAAATAAAACATAACAAAGTAGAGAAGAGTATAATTTGCATTGAATCAAGAGGCTCACAAAGGCAAATAACTAAACTTAAAGATACATGTGGCATGAAATACCAAAGCCTAAAGAGCTGATTAATCAAATATGAAAGCTTGCGACCAAAGTAAGAACAAAATGAAAGTGTCTCTATGGTAAATGATCCATCTCACTAAAATGCATAGGTACTCAGCCACTGCATTCGCCTAGTACATAGGAACAAAAATTGAATACATAGCTCACTCTATCAAACCAAGGAAGCATGAGAAACAAAAAAGGAAACCACCCCCCCCAAATGAAGACAAGGGTGAGGTGACAGGAAATTGGAAAAGTGAGCCAAAAGAACTGCATGTCAAGGAATTTCAATCAAAATGCACAAAAGAGTACATATGTGTGTATTGAGGTGATCAATATCAAACATGTCACAAGGCTAATGTCATAGAAGGGAAACTCATTAGACAAAGGAAGATGGAAAACAATGGAAAAACATAAACCCCCCCCATGTCACTTTAATCATGAGTAGTGCATGTATAATAAGACACAAGATATGGTGAATCTCAAGAATACAATAATTTGTATGAGTGTCCTCAGATAACATTGCTCGATTCAGAAGGAAAAACAAGCAAAAACTACTAAAATGAAAATACAAATGCAATATGACAGTTTATCTCTATATGTTTGCAAGAATGCATACAAATGATGCCTAAATAGACCAAAAGAGACATAAGACTAATAAAATAGATAATATGAGTCATCATGAATCATTTGAATCAATGAAATAGATCCTTGGACCTAAAACAACAAAGATATCCACCAAAATGAAAAAATTCTAAAAACTGAATGGAATGTGCCTAAAGAAGAATTTGGAAAAAGAAACTAGCATCACTGGAAAGATCTCAAAAAGACCTTTCCAACAATATAAAGAATTCCCAAATTAGAAATTAGATGATTAAGATATATCTCCTAGAGTGAAAAATTGTACCCCTAATTTTGATAGTAGAAAAAGCCATAAAAAAAAATGAAAATTGAAAATCACCTATATTACTGTGATGGGCTCATAACTCACTTTCTAACAATATCTTGGGTCCAAATAGAGCCTAAAGGGAAAGCATGAGTGCTGATGCAATGCTGATGTTAGTAGATGACCAGCATAAATATGATGGTCAAATGACCATCAAGGAAAAAAAAGCCTGAAAAATGACCCCTGCTAGAAAAAATATCTAGCCATTAGAAAAATGTGTTGGGTAAAGGGTCGGTGCTAGAAAAATAAATAAATTCCATTGGCTAAAAAAGGCATGCCATGTGTCAATTTTTTCCATGCGGAAAATAAGATTCAAAACCACTATGAAAAAATAAATGTAGCAACCATCCCAAGAAAATAAAGCATTATGAGTGCATTTAAGGTGAGTAAAGTGGTCATTGATTGTTTAAGACCCACAAAGCAAACCAAATTTTGGTGGATACAAGTTGAGACAAGCGAGGCCCAAGAATCTTAAAAATTCATGCACTATTAGCATTGATAATGCCAATAAATAAGGCTTTTTACTCCAATGCCAATAAAATTTCCCATCCACTACACCAAAAAACCATCGCCCATAACCAAAGGTTGATGAAACCACCAAAAAGAATGTGTCCTCCACACTAAATCCACCTATTGAAGTAAGAAAACCCCAAATTCATGGGAAAATCTCCATTTGTTTCACACAAGATAGTGCAAATGAGAAACACATTTTCTAATTACCACTAATCATGGTAGGAAACGAAGTTGGTTTACCATCATCAGATTGGAGAGAACTCACAATAGGTATCAATAAACCTCCATTGTAGATCATTACCAGTAGTTTATCCAAGCACAAAGCATGGTGGGCCCGATCTTTACGAAAAAAATGCATAGTCAATCTCAAAGGGCCGACCAAAAATAGTATAGATCATGTTTGGGTGGTGGAAAAAAGTGTGCCTCTACTAATACAAAAAGCTCTCCCAAACACATGTAGTTCCACCTCTACTCCAATGATAGTTGTCTATCTACTAGCATTCTCATCATCACCACATCTGTTGGATGCATGTCCTTGCTACATGCATAGCCTAAGGTGGGCTTGTGCATTAAAAAGCACCAAACATGCATATACAAAGGGTTCATAGACCCATTAATAGAAATAGAGTACCCTCTTCATGATTAAAGGGTAAATCACATGCATGATAGAATAGGCATGGGATCCAATGTATTGGCCATGTCAGAGCAAAAAAAAAGAGTGCTCAACACCAAATACGAGGTTGGCTAGAGTGCAGATCAAGGAAAAAACCTCCTACACATAGAGCCTACACACGCTGCTACAAGGAGCCCCATAATTTTCTTAAAAGACATGTGACCCACGCACCAAACACATGCGAGCCAAAATGAATGCCTATGACATTTGAAAGAAGGAAAAAAATCATGTGTATATTTCTATAAATAAAATTGTAATTAAAATTTTTGATAAATAAAATCAAAAGATTGTCACCTCAATTTGAGCCCAGGTCAAAATGGCCTGGGTGCAATTTTTTTGCCTCATATTTTAGTAGCATCCAAAATAGACATATTTTATATAGAAATGGGGATTTTTGAGCACTCTGAGCTCAATGATGATGTTTGTTTGGGTTCAAAGTGCTCCAAAATATAGGTCTTCTCAAGTCTAATACAAAATCCTCTGAAAGCCACATATTTGAAAACCAATGCCAAATCTCTCAAGAATATAATAGAGGCATGAAGATATGGGGCTCTGATACCATGTTGAAGTTGATGAAAGATCAAGCCCACAACTCCCTAGAATCACCTACATGCAAATACTTGTCATAGAAAGAGAGAAGCAAAAGCTATGGAGGCTAGAATTCCTAGATCCATAGATGAGACATTCTTGATGAGAAAAAGATAAATTACTATTATCAAAAGTGAATGAATCCATAATTACAAAGAGAGACCGTCCTTATAAAGGAGATCAAAACCCTAAAAAGGTCTAACCTAGGTTACATTATAATAATTAATAAAAGAATTAATTATTAGATGCCTAAAGTTTAGCTTAAGAAAACTAGAGTTAATTAGGAAATATCTAATTACTCTAACAATGGATGAGAAGACCACCAATTGTGCCACAAAAGAACTAGCCAAGGCACCTACTCTACCCACTACTATTGTGTTGGGGAATGAGGAAGTTAGAGAAATAGAATAAAAAAACAAACCTATGTATTCTATGTTCCATTATTTGTTTTCTATTTCCTCCTTTTTCTTTCTTTTGTGGAGTTTGATAATCCAACCTTCGACATTGGCTGGCCTCTAATTTCTATGTCATCATGGTTATTGCTTGATAGCCAACTAATCTCTCCACCATAGAATTGTTCACTTGAGGCCCAATGACATGTTTATAATGAAGGAGAGGAATCCAAATTTTAGTTGGGGAAGTTGGGATGTTACAACATATATTATCATGTTTTCTCATCTCACCCAATAAAAAATCCAATCATTTAGGGTCCATTTGTTTGTTGGAATTGAATTTCAATTAGTAGGAATAAATTAAAAAATAAAATTAATCTTCAGTTCAGATGCATCAAATTAGAATTGGAGTATGAATTTTGAATTCCCATTTGGTTTATGGAATTGAAATTAAATCAAATTTGAATGTTCATTTTTCCTACTAAAAAAAACTCTGTTCCAAATCAATAAATCCAACATATGGAAAAATCTAAAAATAAGACAAATGCAACATTTGCTAATGCCAACATCAAAATGGGCCCTTAAAACTCTCTAAATTATTATTGGAGTTAATAACAAGCTTCTTGATCCCCAATGTATCATATCCATAACAACCATTATAGCTCTCTATCAAATTCCTCACTAGGTACCATGATTGAGGCTTATGCCAAGAGAAACTCTTGATCCTCATTGCATACTCAAAATGCTCACATTGTGTTGAATTCAAAACTATCTTATGATTCATTGTAGAAGTATATTGATTCTTCTTCTAATATTTTGTATTTCAGATTTTAGATGTGTATACCCAAGCTTTGATTCATTTAAGATTTATAGAAAATGTGTGTATTTTTCTAGGTAATTGGGCCAAAGTCTTGTTGGCTAAGAAAGGAAAGGATAAGGCTAAAGTCTAAGCCTTTTTTATTTTTTATTTTAACTAGTATGGTCTAGTTTTTCTAGACTAATCTAACTAGTTACTCTTTTGACACCTGTTGATGACCCTTATAAACTTAAATTACTCTTTAAGTAGATACTATAGGTTTTATCTAAGTAGGTATAGTTGGGATATGTTTATTTCTACTTAAGTGATGAACAATACTTTGTTTGATAGTAATTTTGCTTCTATGTTATCTACTATGAATGATTTTTCCATTGTTTTATTCTACAAAGCCAATCCTTTTGTTTTAGGTTATTTTAATATTAAAAACTTATAAATTTAACAAATGTTAAATTATTTTTCAAAATATATTATGTTTATATAAATATTGAAATTTTGAAATGTAGATGGAATGCCCACTCAAACCTTATAATTCTAGACATAAACTAATAACTATTACATAAATTATAATCAAATTATTCCATAATTTTTTTTAATGAGAATTTATAGCATTCAAATTTAACATCCCTAATAGAATCAAATCATTCCACAAATTTTTAAAAATGAGAAACTAAAACATTCAATTTTAATATTTCTAGATTAAGTTATAGAGTGTGATTAATTTAAAGCAATTTAATGACTAAGTAAAACATGAGTAATAGGAAAACACTTCCACACTTCAATAAAATAATCACCTAAAAAAATGAGATCTCCCACCACCTAGCATAATCTTTGCCAACTTAAAAACTAAAAATCCATTATGGGAGGGAAAACACTATGATTTGGGAGTTGATGAGTGAAGTTGTGTAAGAACATGAATGTGGTAGCTTGAGGCTTACTTCATGCATTTAGAACATGGAAATGCTAAGGAAGAAAGCATAGAGATATGGGTGTATAAAATGGGAGGCTCAAGTGGCTTTAAAGAACTTGGAAGCTCATTTTGGCATGCTTGCAGACCATTGGAAAGATATTTCTTGTTATTATAGTGCCTTTATTTCTCCCACACAAGTTATCTATCTTGTTTTACCTTCAACAATCATTTAATTTTATCTTAGCATTTTCCATTTTTGTAGGGTAGAGTTTTTCCTTTTGGATTTGGTACTTTTGGTTTAGTTGAAAATGATAGATTAGGGAATTACAAATATAGAAAAGGCCAATGAGGTGTAAAGCTAAAACTGCTATTGTTGTTTATACAACTACTACCCAAGCTAGAGAGAAGGATAATAATCCTTCCATTGGAACTTGGGGTAATGGAGAGCAATGGCCACCAATTTTAGAGATCTTATAAGGTATGATATCGGTACTGTGAGGCTTCACCCTAATCCACTATATCACATATGATTCATTTTATTTTGACACATTATGACTCGATATGTTGAGACATTGTCTAATGGACTAGACAATATTATATAATTTTATGTCATGTGATGCTTTACTTTAAAAATGCTTAATCATGTTATTTGATGTTTTATAAGAATGCATAATAATGGTGTATTATAGTAAATGAATTCAAGATTATGAATATGTTAAATGCTTTAATTACATGCAAATTTTTAATGATTAAGTATGTGTGTAAAGATGAGATAAAGGTTGTTTAAATGAAATTTTTATGTTTTGATTAATGTGATTATCCAAATGAGTTATATATACATGTGATTTTTCTTAAGCTACTGATGTGGGAATTGAGTGTTTAGGATTATTAACCATGAAATCTAACAGAGAATTGATAATCACCCCTATATATGATCTGTGAAACATAGGGTTGAGTCTAATGAAGAGACATAGAACTCATTGTTTCATATTTTATTAGTATCATAATTATAATGTGTGTATCATTCTATAATTGTTAGGTGTTTAATGTTACATAACAATGCATCTTACGATGTTGCTTGACACTCATAATTCATATATGTGTATTAGCATGTTAATTAGGGTTAGCAGAGTAACTCGATAATATGAGTTTGACTAAGTTAGTAACCTAAGACTAATTAGTTGGTAACCTAAATTAATTTCCCTAATTAGGGTTTAGTGGAAATTTTGCATTCTTAGAGTTTTAAAAAAGTTTAAATATTTCAATTCAATTAATTTAGGTAATAAAATGATCCTAGAGGTCAAAATTAATGCAATCCAAGTGCCTAGGGGGTATGTGTATGGGTTGGAGAATTTTTCACCCTTCTAGATCCTTCCGTTGACTTTGACGACCTCCTAAATATCTCATTTTTCATTTAGTATAAAAATTGAACATCTCCTTGAGGTTTTTCAAGTTACACTTCTCCTAAAAAGTTATCTTAATAGTAGGATCAAGTGAGAAGACCCTAGAAGGTTGAAGTCAAGTCTAGAGTTATTGTCATTTTAGGTGGGTGAGTTTAGAAGCCTATTTAGTTTCCATTTTGAAGGTTTATTGGTGTTCATCCATTCTCTACATTTAGAGAGAGTCAAGCTTGGGATTAAAGAGGAAAAAGGATTAGCTCTTCAAAAACTCCATTTCCAAACCTTTGTGAAGCTAGGATTTTTTATAGACTTATTCTTCATGCTTTGTTTTTTTATTTGTGTGTATTTTGTGTCTATGATAAAACATGTGAGGGATGAGTTATGATGGGTTTTCTATTTGTTTTCCTTTCATGTTTTCCATTTTTTTTTGAGGGGAAAATTGTTAAGGGTGTGTTGATATTACTCACTCTCAGATAGGGCATAATGCAACATCTCTCTTCATGATGAGGAGAGTGAGAAAGTAAGGTGCTATGGGCCCTTACTTGTCACTACTAACCATTTTTATTTATTTTGGGAGATAAAGAGTGAAAGAACGAAAGTTCTTTGTGATTATTAGTCTTGAAAGAGGCATATGTTGGTGTTGGGATTGATATCTCTTGCCCTACAAAAATTCACCTTCTCCCTAGTCTTGGTTCGATATGGAACCTAATCTACAAACCTTGGATGGAGTTTGTTTGTTAAATGTGTCAATGTGATAAAGGGTGCTCCCCTTAATACCACAAACCCATGATAGAAACAAAGAAACAACAAAAAATGTGAGAAAAAAATATGGACTTCTTATTATCACCACAAAGGTGAAATTACAAAATTCACAAGTTCAATATGGTAACCCACATGGGCGCCTTCATTATAGTAATTTGCAAGACTAAGCTATGCACTACCACCCAGACCTGTCCTAGAGAATGTTTAGGCCTTTCTTAAATAGACAATTTTATGCCACCCGGGAAGTTTCTAGATGCTCAAACTTAATACCTAGGGCCGACAGGCTCTAACAATGCATATAGAGTTGGAAAAATACATATTTGACAATTATTTTGAAAATTTTATGTAGCCCAAGTTTGGAAGGTCATAACTCTCAAACAGTTTCTCTGATTGGCTATTATAACCACTTTTTAGAAATGCCAACTCCTGATCTACAAGCTCGAAATGGTATAAGCACCCTTCCATCAAATTTTTAGACCTCATCTAGGCACTCGAAGGCCTCTAATGGTGAGCATGAATATTTTTCTATAAATTTTTCTACCAAAAATCTGTAATAACTTCTTCGATACTTAAGTTGAAGAAATGCAATTTTTATAGTAGGCTTATAACTCTAAAATGAACCTTCATCTAGAAAATGAGAACATTCTAAGATCATATGACACATTTACTAAAAATAGCAAGTTCCTAGAAATAGTAACCCTGTGTCTACTAGTCCTTATTAAAATAGAAAAGATTGAAACTAAAATATTTTTGGGTGATGTAAGATTGGTCTTACTCCCAAGATGCTCCTACATTAGACACCCGGGGTAATTTGAGAAGTGACTTTGTCACATCTTAGGTGTTCAGAGGAAATCCAAGATGGTTAACCTCATCCTTTGCTAGCCATGATGAATCTTCTACTGGCCTCCCTTTCCATTTGACCAAGTATTCCTCATAACTTCTGTTCTTGGTACTTTTTCCAACATGACTATCCAATACCTCCTTAATTTCTTTTATAGCCGAACTAGCTGCTAGAATACTCCAATGTGCTTCTGCAACTTCATCTCTATCACCTCCTTCATAATACTCTGTCAAATCCAAAATGTTAAATACTAGTGAAATATTCAATTTAGTAGGCAACTCCACTTCATAAGCATTTCCATAATCATGTCTTTTCACTATCTTGCATGGTCCAAACTTCTTCATTTTTAGGTTATTATATATACCCACTGGAGAATATTTTTCTCAAATGAACCATGAATTTATCTCTAATTTTAAATTTCTTCTACATCCTTTTCACATCTACCTTAGCCTTATATTGTATATTCATCTTTATGATGCTCTTCCTCACCTTCTCATGGATGTTCTTCAAATGTTTAACAAATTCTTCTACTTCAGCACTGCTTATCTCTCCTTTATCTAATTGCCACAATTCAAAAGAATTTCTAGGAATACTCCCATATACAATTTGGAATGGTCATTTATGAGTACTCCTACTAACAAAATTAGTATATGCAAATTCTTCTTGTGGTAAAATCATATCCCATCTTTTTGGTTTATCTCCAACCAAACATCTTAGCAACTTTCCCAAACTGTGATTCACAACTTTTGTTTGTCCATTAGTCTATGGATGATGTGATTAATTGAACTTCAAATATATCTTCAATTTCTTCCACAATGTATGCAAAAATATCTCAATCTAAAACTATACTGTTTGACAAACCATGTAGTCTCACCACTTCTCTAAAAAATAACTTTGTCACATGAACAACATCACTAGTCTTCTTGAAAGGAATAAAATGTACCATCATTGAAAACCTATCAACTACAACAAAAATAGAATCATGCCCATGCTATGTCCTTGGTAATCCAAGAACAAAATCCATGTTGACATCCTCCCACAGCTTCTCTGGTATAGGTAATGGATGATACAACCCTATATTTTGCTTCATTACTTTTGCCATCTGACATACTTTGTAACTTTGCACAAAATTCTTCACATCTTGCTACAATTATGGCTAGTAATATTTTTCAGAAACCAAAGCAATGGGCTTATCTCTACCAAAATGTCCACCCAATCCTCCACTATGCTCTACTTTGATGAGATTCTCTCTCATTAAACTTCTGGGAATTCACAACTAGCTTCCTTTGAATAACATACTATCCTAGATCATGAAATCCAACCACTTTGTCCTATCAAGAATAACAGGTTCTATATAAGCCTTCTACACTTCACCAAAATTAGGATAATCTAGATACAAAGTACTGAGTTCCTTGAACCCAACCACCTCTATCTGCATTTTTGTTAGCAAAAGTTGTCTTCTACTAAGAGCATTTGCAACTTTGTTAGAATTATCACTCTTGTGTTTCAAAAAAAAAATATAACTCTACAAAAACTCAACCACTTCAAATGCCTTTGGTTTAATTTTCCTTGACTATTCAAATATTGCAAAGCTTGATGATTAGTATATAAATCAAACTCCTTAGGAAAAAGATAGTATCTCCACTTCTTCTATGCTTTAACTCTAGCATAAAATTCCTAATCATAAACAAAATATTTTCTTTTTGTATCATCCAACTTCTCACTAAAATAAGCAATAGGTCTACCTTCGTGGCTCAAAACAACTCATATTGCAGTACCACTAGCATCACAGTCTACTTGAAACACCTCATTAAAATCAGGAAGTGCTAAAATAGGCTGCTTAGTAACTTTTTGTTTCAACAGATTAAAACTCTTATCTACTCCTACAGTCTACTTAAATTCTTTCCTATCCCCTCTCATTGTTTTAGTTAAGGGTCCACAAATACTGCTAAAACCTCTTATGAAATTTCTATAAAAACTAGCCAGTCCATGAGAAGATCTTGCCTTTGTCGCACTTCTTGGAGTATACCATTCAAGGATAGCCTTCAATTTCTCTGGGTCCATTTCAAACCTTCTATTGAGACAAAAAATCTTAGGTACACTAACTCCTTTACAAAACTACACTTCTTTAGGTTTATCAGCAACTTTTCTTCCCTCAACTTATCAAACACCTTGCATATATGGTCCAAATGCTCCTCCAATGTCTTATTGAAGATCAAAATATCATCTAGGTAAACAATGATAAATTTACCCAAAAACTCCTTTAGTACATCATTCATGAGTCACATGAAAGTACTCAGTGCATTGGTTAGTCCAAAAGGAATGACTAACCACTCATAAAGTCCTTCTTTTGTCTTGAAAGCAATATTCCACTCATCGCCTTCTCTAATGTAAATTTAATGGTATTCACTCTTCAGATCTATCTTTGTGAAATACTCAGTTCCACTCAAATAGTCCATAATATCATCCATCCTTGGCAATGGAAATCTATACTTAATTGTGATCTTGTTGATAGCACAAGAATCTATGCACATAATCCATTATCCATTCTTCTTTGGTGCTAATATGGCTGGTACAAAACATAGATTCAGACTCTCTCGAATCAAACCCTTCTACAACAACTCATGAACTTGTCTATTCAATTCTTCACTTTCAAATGGTGTCATTCTATGCATTGCCTTGTTTGTAAAAATGGCTCCTAGAACCAAATCTATTTGGTGAATGATCTTCCTCATTAGGGGCAATCCATTAGGTACATTATCTGATACAATATTAGAAAACTCTCTCAACATATCTACAACTTTTGGAGGTACCTCCTCTACTTCTTCTTTATTATCTTTTAGAATTATAGAAAAAAACATGTGCTCATGCTTCATACCTTTAAGAAACTTTTTTCCATCAACAAAATATATTTTGGCAACACTAGATACCTTTTCTTCTTTATCCTTCAATGGCTTCAACTTATGCTTCACTCCATCCTTGGTCAAAGTGTAGGTATTTGCTTGCTTGTAATGTACAACATGCCTATCAAACTACCATAGCCTACCTAGCAACATGACATATGTCCGTAGGTATGATATTACATAGTACCTCATCCTAGTAGCTTCCAATTTTGAACTTTACTGAACATTGCTCATTGATAATGACCTTGTGGTCATCTTGCACCCAAGCAATATGGTATGGACGTGGGTGTTTCTGTCTCTTTAACTTCATCTTGGTGACCATCATTTTTGACACTAGATTGTCAGTACTTCCACCATCAATGATCACATCACAATACTTATTTTCACATCTACACCTTGTGTGAAACAAAGCTCCTTCTTTGATCAGGTTCATTCTCACAACTCCATAGGACTCTTTTCTTAACCAAGACTTCTCCTCTTTTAGCATCTTCAAAATGTGATGATCTAGCATCTTCATCAACATGTCCAACTCTGGCTTGGCCTTCTATTCTTTGATTTATTCTTCCTTGGCACTAGAAATATTCAAATGCTCTGTGCCCTTCTTCTCCACAATGAAAAAATTTCCCATAGAAGCCTCCTCTTCTAGATCCTTTTCCTCTACATCTTCCTCTCTGATCTCTATTTTTCTAATCATAGAAATGATTGGAATTGTTGCCCCTTTGGTTTTGGCTACTACGTCAACCTCATCCTTGTTCTTTTGATCATCATTACAACCTCCATATGATCATCTAACAAATCTTCCACCGTGACCTCTTTCGCTATTCTTGTTGTCAAATTTCTTGCTCTATTTTTCTTCAACTCTTAGGAAAAATTGGTATGCCTCCTCAATACTATTCATTCAAACAAAACTCATGTTTTCTTGAATACTTGGCCTTAACCCATTAAGATAATAGGCCACTTTCTCCCTATCAACTTCTACATGGCTGGTTCTAATGAGAACTTGATAGAATTCTTGAGTATACTCTTCAATAGATTTACCTGCTTTCTTTAACCCTTGCATTTTTTTCAATAGATCAAAGATCATAATCCATAGGAATGAATTGTCACTTCATTTTAGCTATCATCCGATCTCATCTAGTGATTTTTTTCTTGCCCTTTGTAGTGTACTCCAACTAGACCTCCTGCACCAAATATTTGCATGTCTCTTTAGTTTTGCCTTTGCAAACTTGACCCTATCAGAATCCTCAATATCTTCATACTCAAAGTACTCCTCCAATTCATTGATCCAATTGATTGGCTCCTCTGGGTTAAGATTTCTTGAAAATGTGGGAACTTCAAACTTAAGTCTTTTTCCAATCTTGGAGATGGCCCTAAAAAGCCTTTCTTCCTCTAGGTTTAGAATTGCCTCTGCTTCAACATTTTCTTCTACTTCATCCTCATCCTCTCTTTCATCTCTTATAGAAAGATTTATTCCTTTGCACATTTTTTCTTCCAATGCTTGCATTTGTCTTTGGAGGGCTCTAAAACCTTTAGGTGTAACACCTACAACTCTTCCACCATGCTCTCTTTGTGGAGGCATTTTGGTGCTTTTATTGAAGCCCTATTGCAAACTACCTCACAATCGGCGATCTGTCTACATACTCAACCCAAACCATGATCCTAGTGTGAACTACCTCACAATCGATGATCTGTCCACACACTCAAGAACTCTAGGTTTGATACCACTTGATGAAGGGTGCTCCTCTTAATACCATAAACTCATAATAGAAACAAAGAAACAACAAAAAAATCAAGAATAAAACATGGAATTCTTATTATTGATACAAATTTGGAATTACAAAATTCACAAGTTCAATATGCTAACCCACATGGGTGCCTTCATTATAGTAATCTGCAAGACTATGCTGTGAACTACAATCCAGAGTTATCCTAGACAATGTTTGGGCCTTTCTTAAATATAAAATTTTATGTTGCTTGGGAAGGTTCCAGATGCTCAAACTTAATATCTAGGGCTGATAGACCCTAACAATACATATAGAGTCAGCCAAATACATCTTTGACAATTATTTTAGAAATTTTGGGTGGCACAACTTCAGAGGGCCATAACTCTCAAATTGTTGTTTTGATTGGTTATTATAACTACTTTTAAAAAATGCTAGCTCCTAATCTATGAGCCTCAAATAGTGCATATGCCCTTCCATCAAGTTTTTGGACCTCATCCAGGCACTCTACGGCCTCCCACGGTGAGCCTAAAGATTTTTCTCCAAATTTTTCCATTGAAAATCTGCAATAATTTCTTTGATATTTAAGCTAGAGTAATGATAATTTAATGGTAGGCTTATAAATCTAAAATGAATCTTCATTTGGAAAATGAGAACATTATGAGCTTGTATGACAAGCTTATTAAAAATAGCAAGGTCCTAGAAATAGCAACCTCCCTATCTACTAGTCCTTATTAAAATATAAAAGATTGAAACTAAAATATTTTTGGGTGGTGCAAGATTTCTCTTACACCTAGGATGTTCCTACATCACAATGTGACTAAATATTATTTTCACCCAATCAATTTTTTTTCTCCATGGTTATCTATATGTAGATTTGCAGATTGCTTAGTTGATACCTTGATATGGAGCAAAAATGGATTAAGAGGTTTGGTGTTCTTGAGTCCATTGTTATGGAGACTTATCCTCAAGAAATATGATCCTAATATATAATTCATTATTAATTTTATTTTTTAATGACAATGATATTGGGTTTTCTTCCTTGATTCTTTCCCAATTGAGTCTTTGAATAGAGTTTTAGCCTACTTTTGCTGAAAAAAAAGAGCAAATCATTTCTTATAGCATTCCTTGTACTCTTGTAAATTTATTCCACATGAAAATGATCGATTGAAATTATATATAATGATGTTATATGAAGTTGTTCAATTTAATTATGATTATGTGTTATAGGAAAATTGATTCAAATGAATGTTACTTTAGTTTGAATTGTTAGTAACTATTGAAAAAAAATACTCCTGCTTTGAATGCATAATATAACATCAAAAACTATGCCTATAACCCATCCATGAAAGAGAATTGAACATTAGTATACCTTTTCATGTTAAAATTTCTATGAAAATAAACTTAATCCTTAGATGAGAAAATGAAACCTTAAAATTTTATCTATTTTGGAGCAAAAGAGCTCTCTGGATTTTTTATGAGGAAAGTTTTAATCATCTTTGATAACAAAGAATATTCTTAAAAGATTCCTTTTCAAATCTTTTAACACCATTTTATAAAGGAATATGTAATTATATAATGAAATAAACTAAATAATTAAATAAATTAAATAAAATTATCCTATCCTATTCTTACCTTATCTCAACCCTCACTCACTAAACTTTAATTCTTAACTCCCTCTCCTTTCATGCTTGGATAACCAATTAAATGGATCTAAATTTTCCTTCCAACCTATGTGAGGTGTGTGGCTAACATGACGATGTCCTCTTTCCTCTCTCCTCACCCCCTTCCCCATGTATAGCCTAAGAAAAAGGTCAACCAAGTATTGAAGCCAAAAAAAAAGAGAATGCAGATTTTAAAACTAATCTCCACCTCATCTTGGACATAGGTTTTTATGAGTAGAGAAAACACATTTAACACTTGACTTTACCCTCACCTTTTATTGGTTTCTAAAGTCCTCCTATATCCTCACACAATCCCCATGCAAAAAGGGTAGGCTGGTATGATGACATTAATGGGAGGGGAATGCTTACAAAGATTGGTTGACACCTTTTTGTTTAGCACTCTCATCATTCCATGCAATTGAGTCTTGGCTAGGGAGACAAGACCTGCATGAATCAGGCTTGGGCAGCATGAAAAAATCCTAGGATAGAATGCTTCACTTGTATGAGGTGACATGTAGGTGGTTGGGTGTAAGGGTAGGTTAGTGAGGATAGGTAGATGTTTGGGTAGAGTTAGCAAGTGGTTATATGTTTGAAGGGTATTAGGATAAGTAGATAGGTGTTAGGGGATTGTTAATTAGATTTAGATAAATAGATTATAAAATATTAAATGTTATTTTTGGAAGGAATATATTATGATATGGTTTAACAATCAACTAATTAAGATTAGTTAGGGTGTTAGTAGTAGTTAGGATTTGTTTAGTTTAGATTTAAAATGTTAGATTTTTAATTAGTATTATTTAATTTTATTGGAATTTGAAAATTAGTTCATTTATTTTTATTTTTGTGAAAAGGTATTTATGTCTTGTCTTTTAAAAAGGGTTAGATTAATATTGAAAGGTGAATGGCTAGGAAGTCAATTGTTGTAAGTTAAGTTTTATTATTCAATTCAAAATATATTTTTTATATGTTGGGTTTTACCTTTAATATTTAAATATTTTAATGACTTTGGAAATTTAATTTCTATAATGTAATAGATTTGATGAAGTTTAATATATAACTACGAACAATAGTCTTTTGGGTTAAGACTAAGTCAGATTAGGGTTGCAAGTAGAAAGTTATGATAGATAACTAGAGTTAAGGATTAGATTTCTATTAAACATTGAATTAGCTTATGTGATGAATGTCTTGAATAATTTAATAGTCAATATTTAATGATTTTAACTAGTTTAAAAGATTATTTAAATAATGGTAATAGGTATTAAGGTAATTAGACAAATATTCTGAAATGATGGAACCTAGTTCAACTAGGAGATTAAACTAGCACACAAAATGAAAGATGGAACCTTAGAAAACCTAATGTGTCTTGTGTATCTTAGTGAAACATGTATTAATATAGTGGATTAACTACATTTAAAAAAAAATCCATATATTTTTGCCCCAATATACACTAGAAATTTTAGGATGGAAGCAAAGCATTACACTTAAATAGCTAGAGATATGAGTTTAGTAATCAAAAGCTAGATATAGTTCATAACATGTGACACTAAATTAACAGTGATATGAGTCAAAAATCACTAGTTGGAGAGGGGTAACAAGACATGTCATTGAGATTGATAGCTATGTTAGGCTAGAATGAAATATCCTTTGCCAATTTGTTGAACAAACATGGAATTTTTTCATGACAAATTGTAAGCAATAATTAACCAATAGTTTGATATGGAAACACATGAACTTCTATTTTGAAGATTTATAACTATATATATATATGTGTGTGTGTGTGTGTGTGTGTGTGTGTGTGTGTATTTTAAGCTTAAGGATTGAACCATTACATGCCACCAAATGCAGACTTAGAAACATACAAGGAAGAGTGTTCTGCCATTCATATTCACCTAGGCAGAATTGTTATTACAAACACTAAAAAATTCAATGATATCCATGCAGTTGATGTTGGTAAACTAATCTTAGCACCTAGAAGACTTCAAACCTTAGCAATATATACCAGTCCCTTGATATTATGTTGTGATCAAACTATCTTTGCCTTCTCTAGTTTGATTATTTTCCATTAAAGTTAATAATTGTTGTCATTCTGATGGTTGTTCTTAGATTGGGGAAATGAGTTATCTAGTTTGAGAAAAGGATGCCAAAAAATCACCGCAAGCTCTCCTAATTTCCCCTAATGCTAGTTATATAATTCATTGTAGCCTTCTTAGCTCAATTTCATCACATGTATGCCTCCATTGGGTAGGAGTTTTTTCTAGAGAAAACAATGCATGGGGTTTTGTTTTGTAATCAAAATTTACAGAGCTCCACAAACCTCTGATAATATTTAAAAAAAAGTTATGAATAACAATCCTCAATTGCAAATCCATCCTTTAATAAGAAACTAAAGCCAAGAAAAGTTATTCTTATCTCTAGATGCCTCCTCTTAAGTGACTTAGAAGAATAAATACAATCTAATTAAATACTACATAGCCCTCCTCCTCCCACCATGTAATATTACCTTGGTTAATATAATGTTATAACTTAAAATGCCCCTTCTTTAAGTTTGAACAATTTTAATAGTTATTCATTGTACTTTAGCATTTTGGCCATATTTCACTTATTCTCTATATTAGTTATAAATCCTAGCCTAGGAAAAATGGAAGGCTGGAATTTGACTCCATATTTCTTGATATTTGAGAAGGAAAATTATAGTCCTCTCTTTTCAAAATTGCTAGTCCTTGAGAAATCACAAAATTATCCATTGCTCCAGTTGATATAGTTGTCTAAACACCACAAATCATGTATCAATTCAATAGGGCACAAGCATGCTAATGCATCCAACAAATCAACACTTGTATCCTACACCACAAAATGAAAGTTGTCATACATGGTGAAAAAGTAGCAACTCATCAAGTCAGCCAAATTTGGCCAAACATTTGATTTCCATAGAAACAAACCATCATGTCAAGTGTCATTATCTAGTTGCAAGACAATATTGCCAACCCACCTCCATTAAGAACAACCACCATACATGATCCCATGCGAGTATCCCAAAACCTGAATTTTAAATAAAAGTGCAATTCTTTTTCTACCAATGAATTTTCAAAAATTTTACCTCTATTAAATTTGATTGCTAAGCATGATGTATCATCATGTACCAAAACTATCACATCATGACTATAAGGAGATATGCTACTGTTGCCATACTTGGGATAATGTGATTTATGCCTATGCCTTCCAATGGTATCTTCATCATCAAGGTGAGCTTGTAGACACTTTACTGCTACAACCTTGTAGTTATCATTTTTGGTAACCTTCAATAAAATTTGTTTACCTCCAAGAGAAGACTCAAATTCCATGTTGAAATCTTGAAAGCATCTTCAAGGGACTTCAACCATGGTACTCCCAATACTACTTTGTTTTTATTAATATCAACCACATAATACTCAACATCAAATTTATAATCATCTAATTGTATGCCCAACAATTATATATTTCTTATAAAATTGATTTTGGATCCATCTACCAACATAATGCTAAATTTGAGAAAGTCCTTCACTTGTAGTCCATCCTTGATTATGAAGTCATCATCAATAAAGCTATGTGTAGCATCACTATCCACCATACACATAATTTCATGTCCACTAACAATCCCTTAAAGTACTCAAAGATGATTTTGAGAACCACTAGATAGGGACACAAGAGTACCTTGAAACTTGTCATCATGCACACTATCCTCATCACTATCTACATTAGAATTCACCTTAATAAGATATTCCTTACCTTACCAAGACACCTATGTCCTAGCTGCTAAGGTTTTTTGCTGTGAAAATAAACATTCCTTCTTAACTCATTTCTTGATTCTTTTTCTAATGTAGGAGTCATGACCTTGGGCTGATTAGGAGTCTTCACATTTGTTTCATCATCTAATTTTTGAATTTTGAAGTTATTCTTGTGTGGCTAAGAAAAAGGTGTGACTTCTAAGTCCATGGTTAACCCAATATCATCATCTAATGTAGTAGGAATGTGAGCCTTGACCAATCCTTTCAGTTTGTCACTCAAACCTTCTACCAAGAGCTTTGCAACCCATCTTTGTGGCACGTCAGGGACCATGACTTAAATCTTTTGAAATTCATTAAGGTGAGTCTCCAAGGGTCCCACTTGGTTTGTCTAAACCAAATCCTTGTAATAAACTTCAATGTCTTTGTCAAAATATGTAACCAACCTATTCAAAAACTCCTCATATTGATGTATCATATCATGGTTCTATGACACTAATCTATGGTGCCACCAATCATAGGCCACACCCTCTATATGCATTGTAGAAAATTATACGACCCTTCTAGATGCATTGTAGAAAATTATACGACCCTTCTAGATGCATTGTAGAAAATTATATGGCCTTGTCTTTTTCCATAGGCCTAAGTGACAGGAATGTTTCAAGTTTGTGTACCCAAGAACTATCACTAACCTTCCCACTTCCATCAAAGGTGGGAAAAGTGACCTTATTTAAATCATCTTTGAATTCTTAAGACTAAGTACCTTTCTTGGTTGGTCCTCTAGATCTCCTTTCCTACCTCTCTAAATGAAATGAAAATCTAGCTTTATCCCTTCACTAGTTCATAAATTAATTTAGGTTTATTAGTTACTTGACATATGTTGGAAGTATCTTGTACTCATTATTTGCTACCATAACATCATCTATAATGTGAGTTTCTTCCTTGGCTTTTAGAAACATTTCTTCTTCAACTAGTCTTGGCAAGAACATTGGTCTAAGAGACCAATTAGATCTAGTTTTTGTTGTCCTAACAATTTTAGAGTTTGTTCTAACATGATTTTCATTCCCAACATCACTTCTATCTCCATCATGATCTTGTGCATGTGGCTATTGGATCTTGAGATTTTTAAGTGCATTAAGAAGTTATTGTTGTGACTACATAAACATTTGCATAATCTATTGTTGTTGTTGTGCCCTCTATGTCATAATGTCTTGAAGACTTGGTTGTCCATTACCCTTATCATTTCTCTATTCTCCCATACTACTTTGATCAAACCAGTGATTATCTTCTTCTTCCCATTGTTTTTTATCCTTCTCTTGGTAAAATATCTATGTGATCTTGATCCTCTAGAGTGTATTGATAGACCAATTCAAAATGACACGTGAATGACTAGAAGTGATATGAAACTACATATCCTGACATGCAATTAAAAAATCTAACATGTATCTAAATCCTACACAAACTGGTAGGTTCTCTATGCTCTGATCCATTGAAATATCCTTTACCAATTTATTTAAATAACAAGGAATTTGTTTATGAAATTTTTTTAAGCAATGTTTAACACATAGTTTGATCTAGAAATAGAGGAACTTGTTTTTAAATATTTCTAACAAATGTTTTAAAAAATAATTATATATATATATATATATATATATATATATAAAGCTCAAGGATTGAACTATTACATGCCACCAAATGCAGACTAAAAAAATTATAGGAAAGAGTATTTTGTCATTCATATTTGCCCAGGCATAATTTCTTTTACAAACACTAAAAATTCAATAATATATATGCAGTTGATGCTGGTAAAGAGATCATAGTACTTAGAAAACTTCAAAACCTTGTGATATACTAGACCCTTAATATTACTACTGTGACTAAACTATCTCTGTCTACACTAATTTGAATCTTTTCCATTAAAGCTAATAATTGATGTTGTTTTGATGGTTTTTCTCAAATTGGGGAAATGAGTTATCTAGTCTAAGAAATCATATATATATAAAGCTCAAGGATTGAACTATTACATGCCACCAAATGCAGACTCAAAAACTTATAGGAAAGAGTATTTTGTCATTCATATTTTCCCAGGCATAATTTCTTTTACAAACACTAAAAATTCAATAATATATATGCAGTTGATGCTGGTAAAGAGATCATAGTACTTAGAAGACTTCAAACCCTTGTGATATACCAAACCCTTAATATTACTACTGTGACTAAACTATCTCTGTCTACACTAATTTGAATCTTTTCCATTAAAGCTAATAATTGATGTTGTTTTGATGGTTGTTCTCAAATTGGGGAAATGAGTTATCTAGTCTAAGAAATGGAAGCCAAAAAATTACTAGTCTTATATCATGAATTGAAGCTTCCTTAGCTCAATTTCATCATGGGTATCTCCATTGGGTTGGGGTTTCCTCTAGACAATACAATACAAGGGCTTTGTCCTTTAACCATAATTTGTACAGCTCCACAAGCCTTTGATAATATAAAAAAGGTAATGAATAATAATCCTCAACCCCAAATCCATCTTTTAATGAAAAATTCTAGCAAAGAATAATAGTCGATATCTCTAGATGCCTCCATCTAAGTGACTTAGAAGAACAAAGATAACATCATTAAATATTAAATAACTTACAATGGTCCCTCTTTAAGCTATAATGAATAACTATAATAAGTATTCATTTTACTTCAGGTTTTTGGCCATATTTCTCTCTCTCTTTTTGACAGGTAATCAATTGAAGCCTACATATTTATTAGTATTGTTAAGATTAGTTATTATTATGTGTTAATCTCAAGTAGATTCGAAGATAGGACCTCCTCGATGAGAGGCTCACAATTTTTTGATGCATTGCAGGCTCTTGGATGTTGGTCATATTTATCTTATTCCATTTATTAATTATGAATTCTAGCTTAGGGAATATTGTAGGCTAGAATTTGACTCCCTATGACCTATCATTTTAGAAGGGACATTGTATAGAAGTTGCTAGGCATAGAGTACTTCCTGTACCTCCAAACTGTTAGTACTTCAGAGAGAGAAAGATAAGGGGGTATAGGGAATTGACCTTGCATTTTCTTTCAAAAAATTTCTTTCTACCATGGATAAGAGTTATGTCCACTAGTATGCCAATCAAGTGAAACTGTCAATTGGCATGCAGCTTAAATGCAAGTTTAACTTTTGGTTATTTTTGTGGCTTCTTCATACCGTAGCATGAATTCAAGCTTAACTTTTGGTTTCTTCATAACATTCTTCATATTCTTGTTTTCTAAGATAATTCATAAAGTTCTATTAGTGGGCCCTCACCCATAATCAACTATCAAGCAAAAAATGCGCCAAAAAAATAATTGTGAAAACAACCCTAATACTGAGATAAAAAAAGATACAAAACAATCCATTGGCCTAGTTCTTCACTTTCAATTATTTTTTTTGCATTTCATAGTGAAAATCCAATGAATTTATGACTTTAGAGGTACGGTGTGTTAAAAACCCTAGTTGAAAAATTTAAGTTTCATGAAACCCTTATCGTTATGTCCTAGTTTTCACAAAAAATAGAAAATTATTGTTTTATTTTGAAAAATTATGTGGGAAGCTTTTTGCTTAAAAAAATTCTCTTTACTTTTTCTGTGTTTATTTTAAAAATACTTTCTCACTATTTTATTTATTTATTAATATTTGTTTTAAACCATGCTTTCGACCTCATATTCACCCACTAATATTCTCTAAAAGTCTTTTGACCATGGTGTAGTCTTTTCTTACAAACTATTGATCATAAAAAATCAACAATGAGCACTTTCCTACAATTTGAAAGTGCTCAAACATTCAAAAATGTGGGGAAGCACCTACGTGACACATATACCTAATGATGTTAATTGTTTAATGGGTTGCAAAGGTTGGACATATCAAGATAATTCTGGGTTGTCAGACTATTGTCAGGACATGCTGGAAAAGTTAACTCATTTTCATTGGTTGTTGTTGCTGACTAGGTTTCAAACAAGGTGAATCTTATGGAACTGTCGATCATTTGAAGATTGATGAAGAGCACTTTCCCACTTTATGAAGATGTTCAATGTTTAACAAAAGTGGGGAAGCACTTGACTGACATGTGGATAGGTGAGGTCAAATATTCAAAGGGTTGCCTAGTAATGTTGAGTTGGGGCACATGTCAAAATGTCTTATGTCAATTTTTTGAGCAGTCTATGTGTTTAATGAGTTGGAGGGTGACTATGTAAGTGGACTCAAAATATTGAAAGAAAACATAGAAATTCCAAAGGTTTTCATGATTGTTGATCTCATGAAGATTGACAATTGGTGCTTTCTTGCACTTTGAAAATACTCAAACTTTAGCAAATGCAAGAAAGCACCTTGTTCACACATGGCTAGTTTCACAAAAAGGTAATGTAGTCATTTTGATTTTAAAGCTAAGTCATCTGATTTGTGGAGATGGAAAATTGAATTTCAAGTTCCATGGCATGACATGAGATATGACTACTGGGGCATTAATTCTGATCAATGTTATTTCATGTGAGTTTAATTTTACAATAAGAATTCCTATCTTTTATTATTGAACACTAAAGTTGTAGAGTTATCACAAAGTGAAGATTTTTAGAGATAAGGACGCATTAAATTTTTTGAGGGTTTCAATTTGCTACTAAGTAGTTTTCAGAGGAGAAAATAAGAAGATCAAGTGAGTATCTTGGGTTTCTAGAAAATTGAGAAAATATATTCACAGTAAGATAATTATTAAAAATGCCTCCATGAAGGGATTTCTTAGGGAAAATAGATTACTTAAAAAGGGTTGTACATGATGATTTCTTAGAGAAAATGCCACAATCCATGACTAAGCTTGCTAGGGAAAAATAATTTATTCTAAAGAACCCTAGGTTATTGGTTAGTGAGGGTTTTTATGATAAAGCAAACTGGTTAAGAGATGCCAAAGTATCTATTGGAGGTTTAGAGTTTTTCCATAAATGGTTTGTAGAGAGAAGACTAGATACTACCCTAAATAATGTATAGGAATTTAACATTGGAAAATTAATTATCCCAAGAGTTTTCTTTGATGATGATTTTCTTGCAATAATGTCAAAGAAATATGATCCAATAACTAGGATTGTGAAGAATCGTGCTGGTGATAATATTTTTAGGGTTTCACAGAATTGATCAGAGATGTTTTCAAATTAAACCCTAACCATGCAGTCCATGAGAAGATAGATATTAAAGAACTCCAGGATAGGTATGATACATAGAAGGTATATTTAAGGGGAGGACCATTACAAGAGGATTTTTTTCATAATAGGATCATTACCACTAGTTACACCAAACACTCATGAGCCATTGTTGAAAAGTATTTCAACCCTAGAGCACAGGCATTGTGTTTTTCTCTTTGCAAGATCTTTGGTATGAGCAAGATCACATCCTAGGTTCCATTGTCTTCATCATTGCTCAAACCCTTCAATACGATATAAGTTCTATTTTTGACTTTACTACTCTCTTGGTAGAATAAATTCATACTAGGTTAATGGGTATTACAAAGGCTAAAGTTAATAAGCCCTTTTGCTGGTACCCCATGCTAATGTACATATGTTTGTATAAGGGAGTTACCTTTTTCTCTAAAGAAATGAAGTTGGAATTAGAAAGAGGTGGATAAAAACTCCCTATCCAATTATGGAGTGTGGACATGATATGGGAAGTAACTGATGCAAGTTTTGTCAGATTTGATAGGTATTTTTCCTCTAGGCTTAGAATGTTGTTAGTAGGGAATAACCCTAGGATACCTCAACCTCTACTGGAACTAATTGGACCAAAGGATCATACCAAAGGGTTGATGTTAAGTCACAATTAGGGAGATATCATCCCATCTGTAGTGTCTACTATATTTTTGAGTTTATGGTTTTCATGGAAAACCAAATGTGCTACCCTATCAAATGCCTTTGAAAGTAGGAATTACTGAGCTTCTATGGCTGATAGGATCAATGAACAAAGAGAATTATTGGGAAAATCCAAATGTACTTTCTTTACACAAATTACCATTGTGCATAATTGTTTTTTGCCAAAAAGGGATGGAGGCACTGCGAGAAATTTTTAGATAAATATCAAATGGCTCAATCCCATGCTTTCTTTATAGACCTGGAGGGATTTTATGACTTATTCAAAGAAAGAACTAAATTCAAAGGTCATAAACACATGGCTTATTTTCCAAAGGATATAGTTAGAAATAGTTTCTCATTACAAAAGCAAGATCTTAGATTTTATAAATGCTTTTGAGCTAGACTATGATCCCCTTGCCAATTGAAAATATTGGGGTATGAAAATAGATATGTTGATGGATAAATTTGTTGGGTTTATGCAAAATTTGAATGAGACAAAGGAAATTCTAACACAAGAATACCTTAATAAGGCCATTGAAGTTGAGAAAAGATTGGCAAGTAAGATGATTTTGAACCCAAAGTAGTACACATTACAAAAGAAAGTTGGGTATATAGTGGTTAAGAGTGTACAACCTATTCCTCAATACAAAAGACCACACTCTAAAAGTCCACTTACTATACATGCACCTAAGAAACAAAAATTGGAGTAGGGATCATCTTCTATGGTTAAAGAATATTCCCCTACCCAGATCCCACTCTGGATAGATGATGAAGTGTCCTTGAGGGAGCAATTGAGACAAGTGGGAGGGGAGAGGAATATTGTAGTTACAACAATAGATATAGAAGAAGGAGTGCTTGAGGAGCCCCCTATGCCAACACTAGCTCTTGCTATAAGAGATTACAAAGGTAAGGAAATAGATCATTTAATAGAACATGCCTCTAAACTAAATTAATAATGATGAGATTTTCATAAAGTTAAGAGCATTTTATTAGTTCTTGTCCAGAAGAAATATTGATAATTTTGAGGCCAAGTATAAAATGATCAAAGTAGAGCAACCTGGTAAAAGGGACTCTAAAATTGAATAAGAAGTTAAAGCTAGTTTCATGGAGGAGTTTTCATAGATAACTCCTAAAGGGGAAGACAATTGAAGGATTCAAGAATTTTGATATTACCTGAATGGGATACTACAAATGCCATGGTTTTTAATGCTATGAGGAAAGGAAAAGATACTCAGTTCAAAACTAAAGAAGAGGTCATATATGTCCATAAGGGATTGAAATATAGTAATGATCATTAAGCAATGCTGATATGGTCCATTCAAAAAAAGCATAAAACTAGGGTGCAAGAAGCCTCAAATGTTGAACATGTAGGCAACCTCATGATGAATAGGGGAGAAGAGGTAGATAGTGAAAAGGTGTCTCTAATGACCAATGAAATGGTGAATTTTGAAGTTGTCATTGCTTCAAAAGACAAGAATATTCTTGGAGCTCAATGCTAGATTTGAAGAGATGCTAGAAGAATGTGAAGAAAGAAGAAATTAGATACATCAGTTGGAGGCTCAAATGGCCCAAATGGACAAGCAACTTGGAAAAAGAATAGTTGGAGAATCTAGCCAACCCAAGATTACTTATCCTCCTCATCCTCTAATTAAACCTTTCAATTCAACTCCTCTCATAGAGCTACCAAATACTCCATAGAGATATTAGTTTTATAGTACTAAATATTTTAAAGAGGAGAAGAGAAAACTTTGGGCATTACATGTGGAATTGAATATCCAATATGAGGACAAAATAAGAAAAAAAATCATGTATCTGGTAGAAAAGATTGGTTGGCCTGCATTTTATGAGCGATTGATAAAGATAATGAATATATGGAATGAGATAATAAGTAGTGAGGTTTCTTTGAAGCCAATTGTGAATAAATGGAATAGTAGGTACATGAATATCACTCTTTTATGTTTGTCAGTCATTAGTCTATCTTGTGAGAAAATAGAAAAGCCCTTTGACATGACTAATGATTTCTCTAATTTCGATAATAAGAGGGTTGTAGTGTAGAAGAGAATCATAAAATAATTCTCAAAGTATCTTGGTGAAAAATTTGATCTTTCCCCCCATGCGCTAAGGAAAATAGATAAATTGAAAGACAAGGAAGAATGGGCAAAAGAATTGGATGATTTGTTATGCCTTAGAATTAATAGGGTCATAAATGAAAAGGGGCATGCATGGTGGACAAAAAAATTAAGGAAGCTGTTAAAGTTCAAATATTATTTGATTCTCTTAATGAGGAATTTGTTGACATAAATAAATTAGGAGAATATTTTTTAAAGAAGGAATGTGAAATATTAAGTTTTAATTGGCCATATGACACTTTTTGACAAGTGGGTGGCATATTTTGTACATTCAAAATAGTTAGTACTCGGTAAAACTGATGAAGATGAGATAGACCAAGATGAGCTACAAATAATTGATGCATCAATTAAAGTAGAAGAAGAGAAAGATAAGCAATCAACTATAGTAAAAAGTACAAAGGTTCAAACTAATGACTAGGTAGTAGATGAATCAGGTTTAACTGTTAGTTTGTCAGTACACAATGACCTGGATGGAGAACCATGAGTTAAACTCAATTTTCAAATATCAGAACTTGGTCCATCACAAGCAAGTCTAATGGTCACATACTCCAAGGAATAAAAATTATACCAAGGCCAATCATAAAATCCTCAACAACAAAGAAGTTGTAGTAGAAGTGGTCCCACAAAAGGAATATTCATGATGAACCTTTCTATTACACCAAATTTTGTCTTTTATGATAGTAACCTTTTGTAAATATATTTTTGTCTTAAGGATAGCTATCACTGTTCTCTAAGCCTAAATATTGTTGCATCTCATGCTATATAAATGAGACCCCAAGGTGAGAGAAAGGGTTTGAACTATTATGAAATTTTTAGTTTTTGCTATGTTACTTTCGGTCTAGTTTCCTTGATGTAAATTCTTGTGATTTATTTTTCTTTGCAAATCTAAGAATACATTAACATTCAAAGATCATGTTGTCTTGTCCTAAGTTGTTCTAAGTTTTATTCCAATGTTATATGTTTTTCAATAAAAATTAATACAAAGATGAAATACCATCATATCTATTTTCTCTGAATCTTGTCTCCATTGTTATCAACTAGTTATCTTGATGTTATGTAAGCAAAGCTTATTAAATTTAATGCAACTAGGATAAGTTGTATATTAGTTTATTATTGCTTTTAATTCAATTAATGAAGTAAATACTCCAGTGATATGATAGGATTTATAGGAAGTAAGAAGGATGTGCATAAGAATGAGTTTTAGTGTAAACTACTGATAATATTGATTGCAATGTAATCAACTAGGTCAAAATTAGTTGGTAGACTTTGAATCCCAATGAATGAGGCACTAATCAATTATTTCAGTTTGCATATGAAGAGATCATGGATTAGCATCAAGTAAAATTTCAAAAGTCAAATCAAATTTTACTTTAACATATGAAAAATCTAATAGCTGGTCAATATTTGGTTGTATTTAATTTATGTGTTTTGGTTGGCTACCATTACTCAGAATTATATGTAAATCTGAGAAGAAATATGACCAAGTATCTACTATAGGCGATAAGTGTTGTAAAGGAATATAAATATATGAAATTAAGTGTGGAGATAATATCTATTCTTGAATCACTTTATCCCTAAGATGCACCTACCTTGGTTTTGTAGAACCTAAAGAGTAGAAAATCCTTGTGGTTTTGTTGAAGTTGGGTCCAGATCTAAGGACTTCTTAGTTGAACATAGGAAATAGCTAACCATTAGACTAAGTTGTTCTTCACCATCTTGGTATCAATAATTTTTATTTCTTGGTAGTTTAAAACACCAACACAACCCAGAGTCATTACAACACAAAACATATACCATTTGACTTGAAGAGCAAAAGACTAACTTCCATAACTCAATAATGCAGACCAAACTATGAAACCTTGATCAGCTGAGATATTGCCCAACATGCCAAACCTATTGTAGGATTCATCAATTAGTGATTGTAAACCTTATTATAAACACCATTATTTGACACCACAATCAACTGAATAAAGGGCACAATACTGTTGTCTCATTTTTGTCATCACAAAATGGAGGCAACACTACGAAACTTTTCCAATTAAATTTCATATTTCTCTAAGGTAACTCACTATTTTATTTGCAAATATTGATCAATAAATCATTCCCAAATCATATGATGAGTCTTTTAACCAAAGGCTATCATCAAGTCCTTTTTTTGTTTTTTTGTTTGTTAGCCCATACTTGATTTTTTAGGCCTTCAAAGTCCTTTTTTGTGTTTGTTTAGATTTATTTTAGCTTTTTGTTTCCTTCAATCTCTTTCTTTCAATCACACCCTCATTTTGAGATATCTTGGGGCTCAATCGGAGTTAATCAAAATTTATTAAGGTTTAAGTGCATGTACTAGTGGGGTTTAGAATCCCCATTACATATTTAAAATTCTAAATCTTATAATTTAATGTTGTGCTGTACTTTTTGAAATACATGACTTAAAAGCACTTTATGCTATGTTTTAAAGCTATTTTTAAAATTTAAACTAATAGCTTAAGTGATTTAAGTTATTAAAATGCACTTTACGTTATATTTTGATGTTTTTGATATAAAAGCAGTAAGAGGGTGCTGCCCTATGGTACAAACAATGACACTAGATATAGTTAGCAATACATTAATGACCCCTAGTTCCCAACATCAAGTAAATACATCTTAGATCTATCTTTGTAAAAAAAAAGGTTCAAATGCAACTCAACCACCAACCATAGTTAGCATTGTCAAAGATCACCATGGGACAAACCCTCACAAAAGTTGTTGCCTTTAACCAAAAATAATAAAAAAGGACTCAGGCGAGCCCTTCAAAATTCTTGAAAAACACTTGGAAACCAAAGGAAAAGAAACAAATAAGGGGAGACATATCCATCCCCAAAAGATACAATTACCAAATTGAGGCTTTGTAATGTCCCCACTTTAGTAGTTGACCAAGTGTATGTGCATTAGCCTAATTCTACATGATCTCGATGGATAACAAAGGGTTTAAAGGGATCCTAAAGTGTTTGTGCCTATTCATCTCTAGTTTGGGCCAAAACAAAGTTGATTTACTCAGTCTTAGGCATTCTTACTATTTTAGCAAGTCAACAGGACACAAGAGAGGCTAATTTTGGTGATTTTTTTAATACTCCTTAACAAGAGCTTTTTGATGAGCTATCACTCATATTTGTTTAGAGTATGATAGCTAATATATATTTATACCTAAAGTGTTATTAAAGTAACATTTAATTTAGTTGTAAAATATTAAAGTGTTACATTAATATTAAATTTTATGGTAATGTGTGCAAATCAAAAGGGGCACCTAAAGGGAGACATACGTGAATATTTTAATATGTTTTATATTGTACATATTTTATCCCATACAGCTCATGAGAGTTGAATTGACCTTTGGAGAAAGAATAAAAGGGAGCATTAGTGGCTTCATTTGACAGGTTGATGATGAGAAGAAAATTGATGTGTGAGTTGCAGATCCATTCTTGGCATTAGAGGACATATATCCTTTCTTGTGACATTCTAGACATCATTCCTTAGGGTTTGGCCTTTGCAATTAATTGCTATTATCTTCATTAATAGACAAATTGGATGCATTTCCAACTACATGCAAATTGGGTATTTTCTCATATCATCCCCGCTTCTTGTTTGATGCTTATGTCATTCTAGAGGGATGATTTTATGAGGATCTTGGACTGATTGAAGACAAATTATACTAGAGTAGCACTATAGCACAACACACTATTCATGTTACTAGAGTGCAACACTGTTGTTTAGTGTGGAGCCTGATCAGTCCCCAAGTGGGAGATTGTTAGATTGTGGTGACTGATCAGGAAAGTACTGTACATACTTCATAAATAGTAAAAAAAATTTTGGGTAGTGGCTGACATGGTAGCCAACATATTATGGCCGACATATGGCCGACATATTATAACCCTAAAGCGATTTAATAGTTGTATAAAAGGGCTCAGGGTTGGGTATTTTTCATAATGTTGTGATGAAAAATTGGTTCTTGCAGCGGTATTGAGCTGTAAGGGATTACGAATTGTAATTAGGTTGTAATCACTGGATTGTAATAAGATCATACTTGCTGTTTGGTGGATGTAGCCTAGGGATTGGGTGAACCAGGTTAAATCTTGGTTCCTTGTGTTCATTTTTGTGTGTTCTATTATTTTCTATTATTGGTTATATTTGCATGTACTTTTTTTTATTTCTGTCCGTAGTTTATCCTAACAAGTGGTATCAGAGAAAGGTTGTCTTTCAGTTATCCTCTACAGGAAAGTCTCACAGTTGAGTGGGAGCGATGGCAAATGAGGGTAAGCTAAGGGTTGATAGGTTTAATGGGCAGAACTTCCAATTATGGAAGATGCAAATGGAAGACTATCTATATCAGAAGGATTTATGGAAGCCGTTGGAAGACAAAGCCAAGAATCAGGGAACTATGTCAGAGGCTGAATGGGATCTCTTGGACAGAAAGGCACTCGGAAGCATTCGGTTATGCTTGACACCATCGGTGGCATTTAATATTACAAAAGCAAAGATGATAGAAGATTTGATGAAAACCCTAGCGACACTATATGAAAAGCCCTTTGCTTCAAATAAGGTATTTCTCATGAAGCGTTTATTTAATATGAAAATGGCAGAAGGTGGATCTGTTGCAGATCATTTAAATGAGTTTAATACTATTACTAGTCAATTATCTTCTGTGGGTATCAATTTTGATGAAGAAATTAGGGCTCTCTTGATTTTGTGTTCTTTGCCTGAAAGTTGGAATGGCTTGGTAATGGCGGTGAGTAATTCTGTTCCTGGATCTAGTACCCTAAAATATGATGATGTGATCGGTGTTATTTTAAGTGAGGAAACTCATAGAAAATCCTCAGGTGGATCTACATCAGGAAGTGCTTTAAATGCACAAAGCAGGGACAGAACGACTGAAAGAGGAAGTAACTCTGGAAATCATGGGAAATCAAGAGGAAAGTCAAAGGAGAGGAGATCTCAATCGAGAGGACCAAATGATTGTTGGTACTGTGGGAAACCAGGGCACAAAAAGAAAGATTGCTGGAATCGAAAGAAAAATGAAGGAGATAAATCAGATGGAGACAAGGAGGAAAATGTGGTAAGTAACAAATCCAAAGAGGATGCTTTGCTTCTGTCTTTTGAGAGTGTTGATGATTCATGGGTTTTAGATTCTGGTGCTTCATTTCATGCTACACCTCATAGAGGTTATTTCATTGATTATGTCCAAGGGGATTTTGGGCTTGTTTATTTGGGGGATAATGAACCCTGTCAGATTGTTGGAAAGGGAAAATTTAAGATTAAGTTGCAGAATGGGAATCATTGGCTACTACATGAGGTAAGACATGTTCCACAACTAAGTAGAAATTTAATTTTATTAGGGCAACTCGGTGATGAGGGTTGTGTAGTTACTTTTAATGATAAAAATTGGAAGGTTTCAAAAGGTTCCCTTGTAGTAGAAAAAGGTGTGAAAGTAGGCACCTTATATGTTTGTACAGGTCATATTGTTCCTTCTACTTTGATTGTTTTAGAGAAAAATGAATATTCAGGAACAATTACTACAGTTGAGCAGGGAGAACAAATAGCTGCTGTAGATTTTGATACAGGGCTATGGCACAATAGACTTGGGCACATGAGTGAGAAAGGTATGAAAGTACTTCATTCAAGGAAATTTTTTCCAGGTCTAAAATGTGTGAATATGGATTTCTGTGAAAGTTGTGTGTATGGAAAACAAAAGAGAGTGAGTTTTGTAAAGACAGGGAAGGAAAACAAAAAGGAGAAATTAGAGCTTGTGCATACAGATGTATGGGGACCAACTCAGGTATATTCCCTTGGTGGCTCTCATTATTATGTTATATTTATTGATGATACAACTATAAAAGTATGGGTTTAGTTTCTTAGACAAAAATTTGATGTATTTCAAACTTTTAAGAAATGGAAATGCTTGGTTGAAAATGAGACTGGTAAGAAATTAAAATGTCTCAGATCTGATAATGGTGGTGAGTATTGCAGTCATGAATTTGAAGATTATTGCTCCATTAATGGTATTCATAGACAGAAAACTTTTCCAAGGACTCCACAGGAAAATGGAGTGGCTGAACGCATGAACAAGACTATAATGGAGTGCGCAAGGAGCATGAGGTTGCATGCTGGGTTGCCCTTACACATGTGGGCGGAGGCTATCAATACTACAGTATATTTGATTAATAGAGGTCCCTCTACTCCTTTGGGCTGTGGTATTCCAAAGGAAGCATGGACTGGGAAGAAGGTGAGTTATTCTTTTCTCAAGACCTTTGGTTGTGAAGCTTTTGCTCATATAGACTTTGAAAATAGAACCAAGCTCGAAGCTAAATCAAAGAAATGTGTCTTTGTTGGATATGGCATTAATGAATTTGGTTATAGGCTTTGGGATTTTGAAAATCATAAAATTATAAGAAGCCAGGATGTCATATTCAATGAAAAAGTGTTGTACAAAGATCTATTGCAGCAACATGAGAAGAAAGAAGATGATTATGTAGTGCTGGATGATACTCCACAAGCTGATGTTCCAGCCATTCCTCATGATGTGCAACAACCACAACAACAAATACCACACACACTAGTGAATGTTAGATGGTCAACAAGGCAAATTAGACCTCCACAATGGTTTTCTCCCTCTTTGTATTCTATTTTACTTACCGATGCTGGTGAACCTGAAAGTTATGATGAAGCTGTGTAGGTGGATACTAAGATTCAATGGGAGTCTGCAATGAAAGATGAAATGGACTCTTTGCTAAAAAATAAGACATGGGATTTGTGCAAGTTGCTTGCAGGTAAAAAGGCTTTACAGAATAAGTGGGTTTATAGGTTGAAAGAAGAGGAAGGAGGTAAAAAAAAATTTAAGGCTAGGTTAGTTGTAAAAGGATTTGCACAGAAAAAGGGAATTGATTTTGATGAGATATTTTCACCTGTTGTTAAAATGACTTCTATTCGTACTGTTTTAAGTCTTATGGCTACTAAAGATTTGCATTTAGAGCAGATAGATGTTAAAACAACCTTTCTTCATGGTGATTTGGATGAAGAAATATATATGGCTCAGCCACAAGGTTTTGAGGTCAAAGGTAAGGAGAACTTAGTGTGCAAATTGAAGAAAAGTTTATATGGCTTGAAGCAAGCACCTCGGCAATGGTATCTGAAATTTGATAGTTTTATGCATGAGCATGGATATAAAAGGTGTCATTCAGATTACTGTGTTTATTTTAAGAGGTTGGATGATGATAGCTACATTATTTTATGTCTATATGTTGATGATATGCTTATAGATGGGTCTAACATGCATCATATTAAGGGGCTAAAATGCCAGTTAGCACATGCATTTTCTATGAAGGATTTGGGGACAGCAAAACAAATCCTTGGTATGAAGATTTGCAGAGATAGGAAGAATAGAACCTTGACGCTATCTCAGGTTGATTATGTTGAGAAGGTGTTGCAATGTTTCTGTATGGAGAATGCTAAATTTGTCAGCACACCTTTACCTGGTCATTTGAAATTGACTAAGGAGATGTGTCCCAAGACACAGGAAGAGGAGGATAAGATGTCCAAGGTACCCTATGCTTCAGCTGTAGGAAGTTTGATGTATGCTATGATATGCACTAGGCCAGATATTGCACATGTAGTGGGAGTCGTTAGAAGGTATATGAGTCATCTCGAATTTGAGCATTGGAATTCTATCAAGTGGATTCTCAAATATTTGAGAGGGACATCCAATAAGTGTTTACACTTTGGGGACTCTACTACTGATTTACAGGGCTATGTTGACTCAGATTTGGCAGGGGATATTGATACCAGGTGGAGTACTACAAGTTATGTCTTTACTGTTGGTGGGGCAGCCGTGAGCTAGGTTTCTAGGTTACAGAAGATTAATGCTTTATCCACTACAGAGGCAAAGTATGTTGCTGCTACAGAGGCAGCCAAGGAGATGATATGGCTTTAGTTCTTCTTGGAAGAATTGGGACATCCTCAGAAGGATAATTATTTGTTTACAGATAGTCAGAGTGCCATTCATCTTGCTAAGAATTTAGCTCTACATTCTAAGACCAAACACATACAGTTGCGGTACCATTTCATTCGGTCCAATTTGGAGGATGGATAGTTAAAGCTGGAGAAGATACATACCAATAAAAATCCAACAGATATGTTGACAAAGGTTGTAACAAGGGAGAAGCTGAATTCCTCTTCAGCTTCGATTGGTCTTTTAGACTGAACATGAATAAAAGAACAGTAGAGTCCAGGATGGTTTGATCCAGTGGGAGCCCCATGTGGTAGTGGTATTGCTACAGGATCAGTCTCCAAGTGGGAGATTGTTGTTTAGTGTGGAGCTTGATCAGTCCCCAAGTGGGAGATTGTTAGATTGTGGTGACTGATTAGGAAAGTACTGTACATACTTCATAAATAGTGGGGTTCAAGGCATCACCCCAAAATTATTTTTTGGGTAGTGGCCGACATGGTAGCCGACATATGGCCGACATGTTATAACCCTAAATCGGTTTAATACTTGTATAAAAGGGCTTAGGGTTGGGTATTTTTCATAATGTTGTGATGCAAAATTGGTTCTTGCGGCAGTATTGAGCTGTAAGGGATTATGGATTGTAATCAGGTTGTAATCACTGGATTGTAATAAGATCAGACTTGCTGTTTGGTGGACTTAGCCCAGGGATTGGGTGAACCACATTAAATCTTGGTGCCTTGTGTTCATTTTTGTGTGTTCTATTATTTTTTGTTATTGGTTATATTTGCATGTACTTTTTTTATTTATGTCCGTAGTTTATCCTAACAAACAATATTCACATGATTGAAGCACAATACTATTCACATCATTGTAGCATGACACTATTCATGTTGCTATAGCAGCAAGATGGGAAGTCACTACTAGAGCATTATGTTATAATGTTGGAGTAATTAGTGAGTTGAAGAGTCTGCTATGTATTTGATTTTATTAGTTTGAAAAATAACATTATTTCAGCAGTAGTTCAATCTTTAGTTTGCATATTGTTATAGATTCCTTCTTGTTCATGTTATGTTATTTCAAATCTATGAAAAGACATAAAAACAAAAAAAATTTTAATTCCAAATCCATAAAGGGGTTTATACATTTAACAAAGAAATAAAGAGTTGGATGCAAACTATTTGATTAAATTCCTATCACCAGTTGGTTTAGTTTTTGGGCATTATTAGGGTGCCCATTACCGGCTTCAAAAAGCATGTCCCTCTTTCTCTATCAAAATAAAAGATCCAAAAAAATATAGGCCACTAAATCAAGCCAACAAACTCAAAGATCTTCCCACCCACTGCAGTTTCCCTTCACACCTCTATAGTGAAAGTATCCACCTCTATAGAAGTAGGGAGACAAAAGATAGTGAAGCTAAGTTGGAGGATGTGATAATTCCAATCATTAAAATTACTACCAATGGTAGCCTAAGTATCTTCTCCCTCATTTGGGGTCTCTTCCACCTCCCACAATAGGAAGTTGAACTCCACCTTTATAGGAGACAACACCCCCAACAAAGAAACCATAAAGGAAGCAAAAGTAAAAAACCAAGACCACCTTCTAGAAGAAAATACTTTTTTCACACAAAAGGCATAGGAAAGCCCTTTGGATGAGGAAAAAATTGCATTAGTAAAGGGGGAAACCAAGCTTGAGCCATAGGCTCAGAGGCACATAAATACCCTTCAAACTAGTCAACACACATCCTCAACAAAAAGCTAGTATTGTTCCTCATACTTTAACCACATAGCCTATTACTTAAATGCTTAGCCTATAGCAAAAAT
The DNA here is from genome assembly GCA_028749045.1 of Cupressus sempervirens. Taxonomy (NCBI): domain Eukaryota; kingdom Viridiplantae; phylum Streptophyta; class Pinopsida; order Cupressales; family Cupressaceae; genus Cupressus; species Cupressus sempervirens. Next base: position 337,123,148 of record CM053788.1, read on the forward strand.
TAATTTAAGAAATCCTAAAATCCAAAACCACCAACAAAGTCCCCACCCCTTAAAAGCATGAGGGTAGTAACAATCCAACTAGTCATATTAGAATTAATCCAAGAGAGCTACAACCCAAACCAAAAGAGGGAATAGCAATAATACCCAACACTAAACTCATCAACATGTGAAGAACCATAAATCAGCTTCCAGCTAGCTTCTTGAACAATTTAATTCTCATGGAGAAAGTCCAAAAAACCCTAGACACTCCAAGTCCTCCCAATAACTACATAACAAACATAATCCTATTGCCACCATCTCCCATTACAATTCGTATCAACAACAAAGGGAGAAAATCCTCTTGCAAGTATCCATCCTTGCTCACCCCAAACAATATAAGACTCACCTAATGAAAGGAAAGAAATAGTCCTCCATAGAATGCATTGCCCAGTCCCCATTAGAGAGGAATCAAACATAACACCTTGGGTGTGTATCATTGGGGTTCCAAAATCTAAGACCCCAAATCTTGGACTTCAACATTTGCATCGGGGCAACCGAGAACAAAAATCTCAATAGCCCATTGCAAGGAGACAATCCCCCAAACTAAGCCATAGGCAATATTTTGGGTCAAAATCTCTACATATACACCAAGAGAAACAACCATAGATGGTTGCTTACCCTTACTAAAAACAACATAGAGAAGTGTGCAAGGCCTAACATGGGAAATAAAAATCATGCAAAAATCCCCTAATAGAAAAAATCCATGATAACCATAGCCATTAAGGAGAATAGTGGAATGCCTTAATAGCATGGGCTGGGAACACCCATACATAATAGTGCTAGAACAAACCAAAGACATAGATAGAGAAAATTGAGAGCCACATATGAAACTCCCAACTAGACCCTTGTAAGTCATGCACCACAAACCCACCAAGTAGAATTGTGGAAACTAGACATGAGAAGTTGGAAATGCCACATCAACAAAACCCCAACCACATAATGTGTCAAGAAGCCACCCAGACCAAGAAGCTCCCATAACATCATTAAAAGTAGATATAAAAAATGAAACAAACCCCTTTGAAAGAAAGTCCTTGTACAAGGAAGAAATCTCCTCACGAGTCCAAACCAAACCTTCCCCACCATGAGAATGCATCCAAAGAGAAGGGGAACCCACAATGAAGAGCACATAGCTAGAGAAATCAACCAATTTAGGAGGCCAAGCATTTAGATGAGGAAGGAAGTACCCCAAGTGTGCCCAAAGATCAATGAACCCCTTGTAGGAAGCCAAAGAGGTCAAAGTGACCTCAAACACACAAATCTTAGCAAAAAATTCTAGATGCAACAAAGAAAGGGAAGAAAAAACTACCCGCTGTACAAAATCCTTCCCAAATCCACTTGGATCATCTTCCTCTTCAACATCTTCCTCCCCAAAAAAATTAGTTTGACAACCCACCCTCGCTTCTCTTGAGTTGCAATTTAATGTTTTAATTTAAATCACTTAAGTAAAATATCACTTTTCGACATATTTACACATTACACAAACAAAATATAAGTGTACATATGTACTGGACCCTCTAAAATGAGATTCATTTGAGTGAAATAAATAAACATGTGCTAAATAAAAATTTTAAGTGATGCAAGTCAATTACATGTTACATATCTTTTTAATGTAGAACATATATTTGTTCTCCCAAACCATGATTTGGCTTGCAAAGACACTTGTTTCTTATTGTAACAACTAACTTGGTAGTTTAATATGCATTTTCAAACATGTATTTCATTCTCCAAAGCCTATTTTTGGTCTTTTACATGCAAATGTGTAACATGAAAATGCATCCAAGAACCACAATTTGTATGGAGATGAAGTTTTGTGCAAATAAAATATGTAAATGGATTTCCAAACCACAATTTATGCCAAAAGCCAAATATGCAACATGCAATGCCCTTCCTAAAACTTGATTTACATGGAATTAGGCTATTTTAAATATGTAAATATGTTTGTAAACCTTGATTTACAGCAAAGGATTATTTTAAACATATTTTTCTTCCTATCTATTTGGGTCTCCAAGTTTATTGGAGCTTGGTTTGTTGAAATGTGAGTCTTTTTAAATATGCAATAGCCTCTCTAAAGCTTGATTTTGCCTTGGATGTTGGGATTGATGCACATACATTGCATATTTTGAGCATGTATTCCATTCTTCAAACCCCAATTTGAGGTTCTTGAAGGAATACATTATAGGCATTTGGCTCCCTCAAAACCTGATTTTAGCTCTAATGCATTTGCATTGCATATTTTAAATATGCATTTTTTCTTGAAAAATCCAATTTGAGTATAAGAATGCAAAAATGTTACATGTAATAGGGCTGGGAAATCATGATTTGACTCCATACTTTCTTCCTTTAATCAAGAATCAAGCACCTTGAATGAATATTTGAGCACATGGGATAAAATGTTAGAAACTGATTTGGATGTCTTAGTTACATATGACATTTTTCCATCTATGGAAATGTTCTATGAATATCAAGGGCTCATGGGTCATAAGGTGAAAATAATGGAAAGACTAGTGATAGAGGTACAAGAAACCCTCAAAAGTTGCAATACTCTGGAGATTGGTGTCATAAATGATCTAAAGTAGATGGGTTGCATGGTGCTCATTGAGGATGAAAATTTGGTGATAGAGGAAGACATGACTTCAGAATTCACTAAAAGGGTCAAGGTTAATGCATTCTCACAAAAGATGCGAATTCTAGATCCTCCAATGCTTAGTGGTTGATTCACAAAATACCTAACTTTTGTTAACAATGTGTAAAGATTGATTCAACATTTTCCAAATTTTTCTTCAAGCTTGTAGTTTTAGGAGATAGATTGCATGTAATCTAATTACACAAACCTTTAGTCATGTATTCTAATAAATTTTCTTTCTTATTTGAATTAGTCAAGGAGGTTGAGTTTCTCTAACCTTTTCCTCCATTTTTCTCTCACTCCTTTTCCAATATAAAGGAGTGCCCTTCATTGTAAATATTCATCTTTTCTATATGCAAGGGAGCTCCACCAAACTTGTGCAAGCATTATTATGATTGTCTAGTGAATTTGAAAGAAAAGTAAATATAAAGAGAACATTTTGTTAACATAACCAACTCAATCTAAGGAGGGTTGGTTTAAACTCAATCTTGACATTTCTAAAGGAAATATGAGCAGAGTATGCATTGGTTGTAGTATCCATAACTTAGAAGGCATGAAGATAAAAAAGTTAGCAAGATATATAGGAATAGACACTAATAATTGGGTGGAATTAACTACTTTAGTTAAAGGACTAGAACTATGTAAAACTCTTGGTTGCAAGAATGTAGAGATTGAAGGAGAATCTACTATTATAATAAATGTTATAAGGAAAGTACCCCTTATTAATTGGAGGTTTGCCCACTCAATTTTATCTAGAGCCCTCTCACTATGTCAGACCTTTGACAAAATCACAATCAATCATATATAAAGAGAGGGCAATCAAAGAGAAGATGAATTAGCTAATATAGGTATAGAAAAAGGTGAGCCATAAGATGTCAAAATTTCAATATAGGGACTTCATTTGAATTAGGGATGGTTTAGACTTTCTAGAATTTCAACTATAGCATGTACACCTCTTTATCTTGGGGAAGATTAAGGGGTCTTTATTTAGCTTTTAGCCATTTCCTACATCTTGCATCCCAAGATAATATGATTGGATAGACAAATTCGTTGTGGAAGATGATGTTGTAGCCTAGGAAAATGCATTTGAGGTGAATTTGGAGCAGGGAAAACTTTAAGAAACACTCCATAAAAAGATAACTATTGGTGAATCTTTCATTATTTTGAAAAATAAAATTATTTCTATTAGTGAATCTCTCAACTTTTAAAAATTATTTTTGTATTATTTATATTGGAGATTATTTCGGAATCATAATTCTTGTGTAGAAAATATTTGTGAATCTCAATAATAATAAGAAGTTCATTAATCATCATGGAATATTACAAATCAAAACTAAACATATTTACCTAATAGAAAATTGAACATATTTACTTAATAGAATATTATCAAGATCATTTCATTATATTTTAAATCAATATTGAAAATTAAATATTGGTGATATATCCCTAAAGTAACTAATAATTATGATAAATACTGATAAATTTATTTTATTTTCTCCAAAAATAAATAGTATTCAGGTGAATCAAATATAATCATGTATCAAATAATGTGGAAAATATTTGAGTTTAATTTTTTTAATAAAGTAAATCATTGAGTGATTTTAAATATCTTAAACCTAATCTTTATAAAAATTAGGTGATTTAGGCTATATGAAATCTTAAATTATTAGCCAAAATTTCTAAAATTAATCATTTAGCAAATATTAGCCACTATAAAATATCTTTGGAGCTTATGAAATAATCTAGTTTAGACTTGATGGACATTCAGAATGATGGGGAATTGCTTTCCCCCAATTTTATGCTAGTAGAGTAACATAGGTTTATCACTATTGTATTTTTAGGTAGCTAAGTAGAAAAATCATCCTTCGGTGTAACAAATTGATAATTATACTACTGAAGATATGTCTTCTCAATTGAGGAATGACTACTTCACTCTATTAGATGTATTTTTTGATGATTTAGATGTATATTTATGTTTTGCTTAAGAAAATCCTTTTATCACATTACATTTTGTTTTTATGCCTTTTCTATATTCACGTTTCATGACTTTTCAGAGCTTTATCTGTAAAATAGGTGCAAGATGTAGTGCTTAGATTATACACAAATCCTGGTTGGAGGTAGAAGAAGGGAAGGATGAGGAATGAACTAGAAGGAAGGCAAAAAAATTTAACTTGGGACTAAAAACTAATTATTTAGATGTATCAATGTACTTTATGATGTATCAAGGCTTAGACCATTCATCTATAAAATAAAAATTAAAAAATTGTGAATTGCCATCTACCTCAATCGAATGATAACCCTCCCTTACATTATGCTCGAAGACCCAATAGGAGAGTCACTGTCTTTGCCTTGTTATTTGATTTAATATCTAGGAATTTAGAACTTCCAAGCACAAAGAACCTAGAGATTGTCCAATTACAAACTTTGGTCTTGCTTCACCAGGAATGCCTTTGGAGGCCCCATTGAAGTGTAACTTAACTCTATTGTTTGGAACAAATCATTTATCTTTTTCACCCATGTTATTATTAAGTAATTCCCTATTGACCAAATCTTTGTATTCTCCTTATTTCTTTAATAAAGCAAAAAAAATTTTCTATTATGCTTTGAGTATGTAGGGTTTAAATCACATTAGACATGTGAAATGTAAGAATGGTTCATCCTTTTAAAAAGAAGCCACTCAATTAAAATAAAATTCCAAATTTCATGGCTTATAATAAAAAAACAATAATACATAGTTGCCCCTTCTATGATGTTATGATCCTCTTGATTTATTGTTATACTTCCATTTTCCTAGTGCAAAAATCTCAAGGCCCATAGGAAATACATGATGGACATTTGGGTTTTGATTGGCTTCATTTTAAAAAGGGGATATTACATGATTGTTGTTTATATGGGTATATATTGATGAAGCATTGTGAAAGCACAAAAGGTCGAGGACTAGAAAAAAGTTGAAACAATTATTGACAAAGGGGGATTAGACCAAGTGCATCCCTTTGTGGTTATCCTATTGGAATAGTTATAAAGGACAAAGGTATGTGCATGTGTGTTATAGGAGCTTAAATAAAATGGCCATGAATAGCGGTTAGCCGCTTCCATGTGTTGATGATTTGGTGGATCCACTATAGCAAGAGATTCTTCACCAAATTTGATTTAAAATTAGGCTATCATTAATTCTAGATAAAATTGGAGGTTTCATGGAAAATATGACTCAAGGCCAAGTACATTATGAGTGGTTGGTTTTACTATTGTATTTAAGCAATGCTTCAGCAACTTTAACATGGATAATGATTGAGGTATTACAACCTTTCTTTGATTCTTGTGTTATGTATGTCTTGATGATATTTTGTTTTTTGGAAAAAAAATACGAGGAATATATTTTTCTTTTGTGAAGAGTTGTGAAAATTTGAAGGATGATTGATTGTTGTTCGATAAGAAGAAATGTGACTTTGCCAATGATTTATTTGTGTTTTGAATTGCTATAAATGGGGATGTGCAGATAGATCATTCCTGAATTAATACCACAATGAATTTGCCAAAGTTCATCAAACTTCTAAATCAAGGACTTTTATGGGAGCAACCCAATACCTCCAAAATTTTGTTAAATATTGTACATATCTCTATACCTATTGTATGCTATTTGGGTGGTAGCAATTTTTTTTAGTGTAGTAGTAAACAATGGTGCACTTTTGTAATGGCTCCTCTTAAGTGAAACCTTTATTTTGATAAGTCAACTTGTTTTATTTCATCTCCTAGACTTGCACAATTATTTAAACAAAGGGAGATGTTTGAATTTCTGATTTCACTTAAGCAAGGTCCTAGTTTTCAATCATTAATGGGGCCATTTGAAGATATCAATAATATCTCTTCATAATTGTCCATGAAGATATTTAATTCTTTTAAGGAAAACTTATTTTCCAAGCCAGATTGCCTAAAATATAGGCCTTTGAAGGTGTGTGCAACTTTTGAAGTAAGGATTCTTTTATATTGGTTACTGGGGATTTGCGAAGGATCATCATTGAAGTTATGTAATTTTATTTATCTTCTACACAAAGCATGTTTCCTGGTACTGGACACAAACCTTGTAAAAGAGCCTTTTTGGATGTTATGAGAAATAATCTCATCAATTTCATTTGTTTTCAATCTGAAAACATAAACCATGTAATTAGATAGATTATAAAAGTGGTTTTAATCAGTTCATGATAGTTATTAGGTTGGTAGTTCGACTAGACCAGTTTGTATGTGTTTTAATGGAAGAAGCTTGATCAGAATAGTGTGGTCGAGGTAGGATAGAATTGTTGGAATTTATTGTTATTGCTCTAGGAATTCATGTATGAAGCCATTAGAGCTACAAGTTTAAAGTTTGTAGTTTTACCAGTTTGAAGTTTTAGGGATATTTTAGGGTTTTCTATGTGTAGCCAAATGCTCTCAGATTTTGTAATGTTTTTAATCAAATTTGAATAGAAAGCAAGCAGACATACTTGAATCCATTGTTTTTCCTCTATTTATTGCATTTAAGAGGTTCATTGTTGAAAGATCCAAGCTTTGGCTCTCTAGTTTTAATGGTGGTAACATTCATGTTATAAGACTGGCCACTCAGTATTGTCTTTGGTAGAAATTTCTTGTTATTGTCAAGCTCGCTTGACATCCACTTCTACTGAGCTCCACCCTGTAGTGGTGACTGAGCTCACTTGACATCCATTGGTGTCAAGTTTCCCTTCACATGTCGAGTTCACTTGGATTCTTCATGTATCAAGCTCACTTAGCAACCTCTTTCCACTTGGCTCCTTAAGGTGCTAAGCAAAATTGACACTTGGCAATAGTTAGTGCTGAGCAAAACTATTAAAGTTGTGATTAATATTTTTCACATATTATCAAAGCTTTGAGGCCCCACATCCACAATGAGTTAGGGCATATTTTTTTGGGATATTTGACATGGTAGGAGATGCAAGAAAGATATGGTAGTAGCCACCATCCTTCAATGGATAGAATTATGATACATGGGCAAAGAAAATGAAAACCATTATGGTTGCAAATGATTTATGGGATCTTGTGATAAATGGGTTCAATGATGTGATAGACCCAACTCAATACGATGCTCTCAAAAATTCACAAAAGACTCAGTTGAAAGAGTCAAGGAGAAAAGATGGTAAGGCATTAAGTCTGATTGAGGTAGCTATGACAGAGACAATTTTTCCAAAGATTGCAATAGAAAATTATGCAAATGAAAAGATGGTAAGGCATTACGTTTGATTGAGGCAGCTATGACAGAGACAAATTTTCCAAAGATTGCAATAGAAAATTATGCAAAGGAAGCATGGGACATCCTTGAGATGAACTTTAAGGGGACTGATAAGGTTAGAGTAGTGAAGCTATAGATGATTAGAAGAGAGTTTGAGAACCTTCAAATGAGGGAAAATGAACCTATTATAAAGTTCAACTCATTAATTTCAACTTTGATAAACCAGCTTAAGTCAAATGGAGAAAAATATGATGAGTAGAGAATAGTAGAGAAGATATTGAAGAGTTTACCTCAGAAATATGACAACCTTGTCATGACCATAGAGGAGGCTAAGGACCTCACCACATTGACCATGGATGAGTTAATGGGAACTCTTTAAACCCATGAGCACTAGATGAATAGGTCAGCTACTACTTCCTACGAGCAATCCTTCAAGGCTCAAGAAAATTCAAGAGGTAGGAGGAGAGGTAGAAATGGTTTTGGTAAAGGCTCAAGAAATAGAGGTTGTGGAAGGAATGATCAAAGGAATGTTGGTGCAGAATGCTCAGGAAGAGAAAGCAATCAAGAAGGAGCAAGCACCTCTCAAAACAACTCTAGAGGAGGTAAGAAGAATTACAAATCCAATAAGAGTAATGTTGAATGCTACTATTGTCATAAGTATGGGAATTATGCAAGTGAATGCTGGAAGAAACAGGGTGATCAGTCAAAACAAAATGCTAATGTGGCTGATGTGAACATGGGAAATGCAAATAATCCCACCACCTTCATCATGTGTAATATTGGTGAAGAAGGAAGCTCTGAGGTATGGTACCTAGACAGTGGATGTAGCAACCACATGAGTGGTAATGAAAGTTTATTCTCTTTCATTGATAAGACTTTTAAGTCTGAAATTGAAATGGGAAATAATGGAACTATTCCCATAGTGGGCAAAGGATCTATTATGGTCTGCAACAAGCAAGGTGAGAAGAAAGAAATAAAAAATGTATATTTTGCCCCCGATATGAAGCACAACTTGATGAGTGTTGGACAACTCATTCAAAATGAATACAAGGTGCTAATGGAAAATGATAAATGTGTCATTCATGAAAAGGATGGTAGTAATAGATTACTTGCAGTAGTCCAAATGACAAAGAACTAGATGTTCCTATTGAGAATAGAGACATGTTTATCTTCTCATGTTACTATTGCATCTCCCAAGCCTGCATGTATAGTAGTACACCAGAAATCAGCTCTTAGGAGAATGATTGAAGACCCCTCCAAGATTTTGCATCTTAGGTATGGACATCTTGGCCTTGCTAGTTTGAATTTTTTGTTCGAGAAAAGAATGGTAGAAGGTTTTCCAAATATTGTAAATTCATATGAGAAGTGTGAGGCTTGCATATTGGGCAAGTAAGTAAGGCTTCCCTTTAATTCTAGAAATTCTAGAAGGGCTAGAGCACCGTTAGAATTGGTGCATTTTGATTTGGTAGGCCCTATGAAAACTACTTCTATTGGGGGGAGTACTTATTTTATGACAATCATAGATGATTTTAGTCATAGGACATGGGTGTATTTTTTAAAGAACAAAGTTGAAGCATTTGATAAATTTGTTGAGTTTAAAGCCTTGGCTGAAAAAAATTTGGATGCTATATCAAGGTCCTTAGATCGGATAGAGGAGGAGATTATACCTCCAATATTTTTGGAAATTTTTACAGGAAAAATGGCATAAGAAAAGAGCTTATAGCCAGTTATACTCCACATCAAAATGGAGTGGCTGAGAGGAAAAATAGGACCATTGTTGAAATGGCAAGGAGCATGATGAAAGCAAAGAGACTCCCAACTAAATATTAGGGAGAGGTTGTAGCAACAACAATATAATTGATCAACAGATGTCCTACAAAATTAGTTCTTGATAAGATTCCTCTCGAGGCTTGGTTAAGGGGCAGATGGAAAATTGAGCACTTGAGAGTGTTCAGATGTGTAGCATATGCACATGTGCCTAAGGAACAAAGGAAAAAGTTGGATGATAAAGGTGTGAAGTGCATCTTCATAGGGTACAACTCAGAACCAAAGGCCTATAGGCTATATGATCCAATTTCCAAGAAGACCATCATTTCAAGAGATGTGGAATTTCTTGAACATCAGTCATGGGATGGCTCGGTAGATGAATACTTAAGAACTTCAAGTAAGGTTCCTATCATTGAAGAGGAAGAAGATGACATTGGTGATTAGCAAAAAGATGGAGCCAAAAACATAGATTGTAGACAAAGGCAAAAAGGGAAGCAACGGTTAACATCCAAAATAGTAGTAGCAGCAATACTGAAAATTCAGATCCCACTCTCACCTCTCTATTGCCAAGAAAGACTAAAAGTCTAAGGGAGATATACCAAGAAGAAAGGTATGATGAAGATTATGATGAGAGTGTAAATTTTGCATTATTTTCTCATAGTGATCCAATATATTTTGAGGAATCTGTGAATGAAAAGAAATGGTGTAATGCCATGGATGAAGAAATAGATGCTATTGAAAGAAATGAGACATGGGAGTTAACTACTTTGCCTCCCAAGAAATAAGTAATTGGAGTGAAATGGGTATACAAGACCAAGTGTAATGCTGAAGGAAAAATAGATAGTCATAAGGCACATTTAGTGGTCAAGGGGTACAAACAATAGTATGGCAGAAACTATGATGAGACATATTCCCAAGTTGCAAGAATGGAAATCATGCATGCTGTCATAGCAATTGCAACCTAGCACAAATGGAAGGTATATCAAATGGATGTAAAGTTTGCCTTCCTAAATGGTGTTTTGAAGGAAGAAGTTTATGTGAAGCAGCCACTTGGTTATAAAATTATAGGGAAAGAACACAAGGTGTGTAGATTGAAGAGAGCTCTTAATGGGCTCAAGCAAGCTCCACAAGCATGGTACAATAGGATTGACTCATATTTGATGAGCAATGGATTTGCAAAAGTGATGGTGAGCCCACACTTTACATCAAGGCAGTAAATGGTAATGTGTTGATTGTTGTCTTATATGTAGATGATCTAATTTTCACTAGAAATGATAATTTTCTAATTGGTGAGTTCAAGGAGGCTATGAAAAATGAGTTTGAAATGATAGACCTAGGTCTCTTGAAGTACTTTCTAGGCATAGAAGTAAAAAAAAAGGATGATGGCATTTTCATCTCTCAAGAAAAATATGCAAGGCAAATCTTGGAGAGATTCAAAATGCAGAATAGTAAAGCAACCCCAACACCAATAGTAGTAGGCCTAAAGTTGAACAAGGAAGATTGCAAAATAAGTGTGAATCCAACACTATACAAGAACATGGTTGGAAGTTTAATATATTTGACTGCAACTTGGCTAGATCTAATGCATGGAGTAAGTCTGATTTCTAGATTTATGGAAACATGAAAAGATTTCCATTGGCAAGTGGGAAAGAGGATCCTAAGGTATGTGAATGGTACTAAGAGATTTGGAATTTTATATACTATAGAAAATGATTTTAGGTTGGTTGGCTATACACAGTGATTGGGCTAGGAGTCTCGATGATAGGAAGAGCATTTTGGAATACATGTTTCATATGGGATTGGGTGCAATTTCATGAGCATCCAAGAAACAACCTATTGTTGCTCAATCTACAATAGAGGATGAATACATAGCAGAAAATGCAGCACCATGTTAGGCTATTTGGTTAAGGAGGATTTTGACAAATTTGAATGAAAGGCAAGGGGATGGAACCACAATTCATTGTGACAATATCTCTTCAATTGCATTGTCCAAGAATCTAGTCTTCCATGGTAGCAGCAAACACATAGAGATCAAATATCAATTCATCAAAGAGCTGGTAGGGAATGGGGATATCAAGATGGAATTTTGTAAGGCTGAGCAATAGATTGTAGATATTTTTACCAAGCCATTAGGGATTGGAACTTTTGTACACCTAAGAGAGTGTCTTGGTGTAGTTGATTTGGATCAGTAGTGATCCTTGTTTGTTTGGCTTAGGACAAAGGGGATTGTTGGAATTTATTTCTATTGACATTTACCCTTGGAGCCAAAAGCCCATCTACTACACCTGAAAGACTGCAGAACAGGCAAAAAATTTAATAAGGGTAGGTGAGTTTTCAAATTTGGAAAAGAGGGGGAAATACATTTGGCCAGTAAGAAAAAAGGAATGTTCTATTCCATTTGACCTGTAGAAGCTAATAGTTGAAGAGATAAGTTGTAGAGTAGAGTAGAGAAGAAAGGAGAAAGAAAGTGATCAACAGATCCAATAGTGCAAAGGACAGAAAGAAGCTTGTTTCATGCCTACAAATGCACGTATTTCTTCTCTAGTCATTTTGTAAGTTAGTTATTATTTTTTTTCCCTGTTGAAGCAGTGATTGCTCCAGGAACTCATGTATGTATCCATTAGAGCTACAAGTTTAAACCTTAAAGTTTGTAGTTTTACCAGTTTGAAAATTTAGGGATATTTTAGGTTTTTCTAGTTGTAGTTGTAATCACCTAAAAATGGTCATCTAGACTATTAGCCCCCTTCTCAGCATTTTGGCTAAATTAATTTAATCATTTACCTAGACCAAATTGCTAATAATCAATTTATTTGATTATAACCTATAGTTTGACTATGCTATCCTAAGTTCATTATTTGATTAAAAGAACATGTCCCCTTTTAATTAAATAAAAGACCCCATTCTTCTAACCTACTTAAAATGCACACATAAAGTCCTTTTTCTATTTTACAATTAAAAGAAAAGGTTTGTGAGACTTTTGTCTTATATGACAAGTCAACTTATATTCTATTGGTTGACTTGTGTGTGCACATGGATCACTCCTATTTTTGAATTCAACCGTTGATCATCCACCATCTTCATCTTGATCTCCACCGTCCGTACATCTTTAAAAGGGAGAGAGCTTTCCCCCTCAAAGGATCCATCCTCATTTGAATATTGTTATGCTACAGGTTTTCTAACAGGTTTCTTTGGAGCTTTGTGGAGAACTTCTCATTTCTTGTCTCATTCTCTCATTCCATCACATTAGCATAAGATCATATGGCATTCTTATCATAGTTGCATTTTAGTTTAACTTTGATTTCTTGCAATAATCTCACATAGTTTAAATATTTGGTTTTGTAACAATCTCATACATGCTTAGTATAGCTGCATTTTGCATTATCATCTTAGCTTAGTTTCCATACTTGCATTGCATTCTTGAGGGATTCCTTGAAGATATTTGCACTCTTGCTCTTGTCTCAAAGAACCTCCCATTGCATGGTTTACTAGCAAGAAGTACATTTCTAAGGCTTGGCTGAGAGCCTTCATGCTGAAATACTAACTCCTTGCACTCCGTGGATAGGGAGCTCTAAGCCGGCATCCAAGCATTCCAACTCATGGAATCGTTTGGATAGAATGGTTTAGAGTGTGACACATTTCTAGTGTACATTTTTGGCGCCCACCGTGGGGCAGGACTGTATGTTTCACCCTACTTTTTTCTTGTTTTTGCTCACATTTTCCGTACTGCTCTGTATTTTCTTTTTTTTACAGTCACAGTATTGGGCGACATTTTTCCAGTATCACGCGACAGTTCACAGTACTGTCGTGCAATAGTTTTTTGGAAATAGTGTCGCGCTTGCAGCCTGCATATTGTCGCCCTCTGTGCAGAATTATGTCGCATGGATATGTAAATACTGTCACCTAGACAAAAATTGTCGCCCTCTTATACTACGAAGTATCGCGCGACTTTTGTTCAGCAAAAATTATCGCCTGACATTTTTTTTCTCATTCCTTGAGGAATTTGATCAAATTTCTTCGTAGCTGGCTTGCTGTTGTCTTTAAACAGATTTCTAAACTGTTTTACAGAGGTTTAATTCACAGTTTTTATGATTATTTTGTGCTAACTTATGGGCTAACGAGTTGTGATTGCAGGTTGCTTTTTTTTGTGAAGAAAATATTGAAACCTTGCATACAAAAAGAACGCATGTCAAAGCTTCAAATGTGCAAGGGCTACTAACGTTGTTTGCAGGGCTGCCCAAAGCATAAAAACCCAAACTTGCTTTATTTTTTTTGTTTCCATGTGCAGCATTGAATAAATTGTTCATCTTTTATAGGCGCATAAAACTTGTGATTGGAGTCTTTTGGTAATAGGAGAGTATGCTCTTCACCCTTGTGGTGAATCATAAATCTTGACTTGCCATTTGGTTTCAAAAGCAAGGGGTAACTAAATCTTCTTGACGTGTTTGGGAGAAAACAATTGGAATAGGAGAGTATGCTCTTCACCCTTTTGGTGAATCAAAAATCTTGACTTCCGAAAGTTGATCCACTTTGTATAGTTAAGATCCTTTAGAGGGCCTGCTCTCGGACAACCTAAGAGGGATGACCCAAGTGGGGACAAGCTGATTACCTGGCTCTTCCAACCCACTATAAACTCAAGGCTACCAAGGACACAAAACTTTGGTAGACGTAGTGTTTGTCTTCGCCTAGTGTGATCACTTATGGGATTTTGACCATAGGGAGATCACTAGGCAAGAATGCTTAAGGTACTCTTGTGATCGCGAGATCAGTTACTCATCGCAAGGTGAGGTGTCCCATAATTGGGAGCAAGAGGAACACTATGAACGGAAGCCCGATCTAAAAACTCTAAGTTAGTAACTACCCTTTTTAGCCGCTCAACTTTTTGGTGCAAGGATCGATCCTAGTGGACTACCCGGATCATCCCAAGATTTACACTCACCATATGTGTTCTCTTGGTTGTGCTTATGGCACTTCCATGACAAAGCCAATATCTCTTGTGGGCAACCACTTGGTGTGAGGTAAAGGAGCATCAAGCGTGGGCTAAGTTGTTGAGTAATGAACCGTGACTCTAAGGTAGATTGCTTGGCTATTGTTTTCGATGTTTTGACCATTGTTAACATTCTTGCAACATAAACATTCCGATAAAGAGTTGTTAGAAAGGCTATTCTGATATCCCAAGTGCGTATTGACAAGGTTGTTTTTACCCTTGATCAATTGTTTTGAAGACATGTTACAACACTTACTGTTTTCAAACTTTTCTATTTACTGATACAAGCTGAGACGAAACACTGTCTGATTGAAATGACTGTCTGATTGACAAATTGAAACGAACTCCAAACCAAAAAAATGACTTTTTTCACACAAAACTGGCACTCTGTCGCACGCTTTGACGAGAAATATCACGTGACATTTTTTTCAAAAATTATGTCGCACGTTAGTAGTAAATTATGTCGCACTATGTCTAATATTCTGTCGCACTTGGTATAAATATCTGTCGCCTGAACAAAAAGTATCGCACTGTTCCTAAAATTTTGTCGCACGACATTATTTGCTAAACTTATGTCACCCTCCTTTTGAAAAAGTATCGCCCAAAGTCATTTTGGGTGAAAAACAGAGTTTTCCGTCGGATTTGTTTGGTCTAAGGAGCGTCACGCTAGTCACCCTTGATCCTGGTCACGTATCAGTGTGTGAAGAATTCATCCTAAGTTGAAAAGATGGGTTTAGTCTGTCGAATGTAAGCCTTGAAACGTCTTGATAAATCACTTGTCAAAATTCAGCTATTATCTTTCTAGCTATCCACTATTGAGCTTCTCGCTCGTCCACTCGGCTCGAGTCACCTGTGCTATAAGATCTTGAGCACTGTTTGACAAGCCATCTAATCATGTTTTGACAAGTGACTAGTCTTGATCGTAAAAGCTTCAAATTTGGCTCACTTTTCTTCTCCTACTAAACAAAGACAACTCTTTATGTGCCGGTCACAACTAGATATCAAGGTGGTAAAAATAGCCACACGCCTTTCATTTTCAAACAATTGGAAACACCACCCAAACATCCTCGCAAACAACTTTGTGATAAGAACCTCGAATTTGATCAAACACAAACATCTAACATTTGGCACAACCCACTTTATAGTTTCGAAAATCCATTTGGTACACCCTTTGAGACACCCGAGGGTACGAGTGGTATAGTCACTATGGTGCATCCCGATGAAATTAAACGTCGCTTAGAAGAACAAGTGCGTGAAATCCAAAAGACTTTGAAGGCTATATACGCTACGGAGAGAGAAAATCAACAAGCTGAAACTGACAATCAGGCACGCTACAAAGGATATAAAGGAACTTGTCCTCGAAATCCCTTTGAAAATAATGATGGTAATCACACGTCTCCAAGGACTCCTAGAGCTGCCGTCGGCGCATGTCCTTCACCTAAACCATCTCATCATGATAGTGATGAAGAAGTAACTAGTGAAGATGTGATCAAATTTCAACAAGATGGCTTCGCCCAAAAACTAATGCTCAGAGCTTTAGAGGAAAATGGAGACCAATACTTCCGATACATGGCAACTAGGGGATGGAAACTCCCTCAAGGTTTTAATATTGAACATATTATCCCAAAATGAGAGCCCAATGAGGCTGAAATTTTAAGGGAAGAAATACAAGAACTAAGAAAACAATTTACACAACTGCAAACTTCAAAAGAGCCACCTAAGACATCATTTGTTGAATCAATTTGCGCTCTTCCATTTGATAGGGGTCTATACATGCTACCATTTCCTAAGGATATAGAGGTTCCTAATTATGACAAATACGATGGAAATGGTGACCCTCACGACCATGTGAGACATTTCTATGCTATTAGCATGGACTTTATGCATGAAGACACCTTTCTTATGCATTTGTTCCCTAGAAGTCTAAGAGGACAAGCTATGGAGTGGTTCACAAAATTGAGTCCTCCTCTTAAAAAATTTGACGAACTTGCACAACGTTTCATCCAGCAATATTCATACAACATTCAACATCCTGTGACAGTGCTAGACTTATGCAACATCAAACAAAGACCAGGAGAGTCTTTTGCAATATACCTTCAACGATGGAGATCTTTATACTCTCAGTATCCTCAGCAAGTGCCCGAGGCTGAAAAAATTGACATCTTTGTCAACACGCTTGTACCCAAATTATAATTTGATCTAAGAAAATAGTTATTCACATCCTTCAACGCCATGGTAGAAAGTGCATATCACATTGAGGATGTTGCTATCAAAAAAGGTGATATTACCATAAACAAGGATAGAATTAACAATGGGAACAGTAAAGACAAAGGAAAACCTTGGAACAAAAACAAGTATGTTGTCAATGACAGAGTAGTGGACACCCCTAAGACTAAGGAACCTGCATTTAACCTTTCCAATGCCATCTATGCAGCAAAGCAACAAGAAGGTTCGAAACCACAAACCTTTGACAAAGGCTCTAAATTTGCAAAGAAGCGACGTGTTTACACACCTATGGTTGAACCTTATGAAGTGGTTTTAAAAACCTTAATTGCAAACAAATTGGTCACCTTGCCAGACAACTCACGTCCTTATGATCCACCCGTTAGACCTCCATGGTGGAGAGAAGATCATACTTGCAGCTATCACTGAAGTAAGGGACATAACACAGAGAATTGCTTCAAACTCAAAGATGTAATTCAAGACCTCATTAAAGCTGGAAAAGTTGTTACAGATGGCCTTGTTAAGAATACTGATCATAAGGCTTTCCAAGAACCATTACCTGAATATGAAAAGGGTGAGACCTCAAGGGTAGCTGCCAAAAAGAATCATGACACCAAAATCAGTTATGCTTATGCTGACACTGATAATCTTATAAGCATGCTTGAGCCCATTGAATACGTATGTATGACAAGCTCCAACAATGACAACTAGCCAAATTATGATGCTGAAGATGAACGACCAAAAGTGGTCTTAAGGACACGATCCACTTCTCAAAATCATACTGATACTAGACCCAAGGTGGTACTTTGAGTGGCTGAGTCTTCATCTTCTCAAGGTGAACCACTCAACGCTATCACTAGGGGGCAATCTAAGGTTGTCCTAAAAGTTGCTAATGATCCTAAAAATGCTTCATCGTCTAAACAACCAATTACTTCCAAAATCTCCAACTATGATCTTGTTAGCCAACTGCAATGCACACAAGCACAAATCTCCATTTTTGAATTGCTAGAATTATCTCCTTTGCATAGGGATATCCTTGAGAAAGCTTTACGTACTGCCAATATTCCCACAGATATTGATGAGGAACAATTCCAAGCTATGGTTAACCACATCTCCTCACCTAACTATCTCACCTTTTCTGAAGAAGATGATCAAGCTCTCAGTCATCCCCATAACCTTGCTCTTCATATTGAAGTTCAAATCTTTCATACCCATGTCTGTCGAGTCCTGATAGACAATGGTGCAGGGTTAAATATCATTTTGTTCAATGTAATCCAAAAATTGGGCATGTCTGAATCTGCCATCGATCCTAAGTGCAAGATCACTATAAAGGCCTATGATGAGGTTGAAAGGCCTTCTAAAGGTCTAATTGTACTACCAATCAGAGTTGGTCCAGTTGAGAAGAATGTCATCTTCCAAGTCTTAGACATACCACTTGCATACAACTTGTTGTTGGGATGACCATGGATTCACGATATGCAAGCAGTACCCTCTACATACCATCAATGCATTAAGTTTCCTTTTAATGGTACTGAAGTAGTTGTCCCCGGTGACAACTCCATGTCTATCAACACATTATCTGCTGCCGAAATGCTAGTCTCGCACAATCGCTCTTATACTTTGGATTCTATTGCTGCCTTACCGATTTCCCCTCGGTCTTATGGAAAACTAACTGTTGTAAAGAAGTCTTATGCTTCTGCTATGACACTTTTTGGCACTTTTGTACAATCTTCCATACCACTGGAAGCAGAGAAGGAAGAACAAGCCATTAGGGACTGGATCTATAGAGAAGAAGAAGACGAGGAGGTTACAATGACTACCCCTATTTCTCCCAAAAAATATGGAAAAGGCTATAAATTTCTGACAAAAATGGTCTACCAGGGCCACGGGTCCTTAACTGGTTGTAAGAATGCTCTAGTTGAACCTTTAAGTCACACTCAAGGTCATGATGCTCGAGACACCGCTGGTCTAGGCTTTGGGCTAGACAATAATACACCAAACTGTAGTCAAAGATTACTCATGTCTAGTGAATCGGAGGATGATGACTCTCCCGTAATTTCTACTACTACACAAGATGAAGACTTTGTTCCTCTCACTTCCCTCCTTTGGGGAGAAGACATAGTTACTGCTAATAATGAAGAAGCTTCTACCTCCCAACAACAGGAACAAGAAGGGTCTACTTCTAAGGACATAAATAGAGGATGAATTAGGCAGAATATTGCTCATCTCATAAATAGGGGTCAAAGTATAGATTCTCATGAGTATGAATGGGAAATCCTCTCTGATGCATCTTGCGAGCTAGGGGTGGATGTCATTCATGCCTATGCAACCCAACCCGATGTAGTTGAACGGTCTAGTATGAGGTCAGATGAGTTTGACTCACAACATGTCTCAATGGATCACGCTAGTTCCTCTAGGACTATTCCTGAGCTGGACACTTTTGCGACATTTTCTATAGGCTCAACTTCATAGGTCACTAGAGATGACTCCTTCCATATCAATCACATTGAAACTTCTCCCTCACTCTCGCTAATTTACCCAGAGCTCATAGATTGGTCTATCCAAAATCAAAAACCTGAAATACGATCTTTCCAAAATGACTATGAGATCACTTGTTATCAAACGCAATTGAACCTGTCATTTCTTCCACCAGAAAACCCGCGGTTAACATGACGAAATCAGATATCAAGTACCTCAGTCAAAAAATTAAAAGAAAAAATAAGCGATCAGACGGCAAAAACCACATTGTGGTGATGTCTGACCCTCAAAAAAGTAAAAATAAAGACGTATCTAATGGTGAAAACCTCTCTGAGGCACCTACGGATGAGGTACTTGGTAGTCTGCCAAGCTATTTCCAGGATAGATCTTTGGTTCTAGTCGAACCTACACAGCCTATCAACTTGGGAACAGAAGAATGTCCTTAGATTATCCATGTAGCTCAATCTTTGTCAGACAAAGAAAAGACACAGTTTGCTCAGTTCTTTCAAGACAAGAAGGTCAACTTCGCATGGACATACTCTGACATGCCAGGGCTTGATACAAATCTCATCATGCATCACTTATCAATCTCACCAGATGTCAAGCCTGTCAAACAGAAGTTAAGAAAAATGCATCCACATGTGGCTCTACTGGTCAAGACAGAGTTAGAAAAACTATTGAATGCAAACTTCATTAGGGCCATTGATTATGCTGAGTGGATTTCCAACATTGTACCTGTCTCCAAGCATGACAAATCCATATGAGTCTGTATTGATTTTAGAGATCTCAATAAAGCGTGCCCCAAGGATGACTTTCCACTACCAAACATCGATATGATAGTGGACATGATTGCGGGTAATGAGATGTACTTGCTCATGGATGGATTTTTTGGGTACAACCAAATAAAGATAGCTCCAATAGACCAAGAAAAGATAGCCTTTACATGTGCATGGGGTACCTTTTGCTAGAATGTCATGTCTTTTGGGCTCAAAAATGCTGGCGCTACATATCAAAGAGCAATGACAACCATCTTTCATGATATGATGCATAAAAACATGGAAGACTATGTTGATGACACACTGGAAAAATCAAAGAAACGAGACACACATGTCAAAGACCTTAGTTTGATATTGGACCGTATGGAACAATTCCAACTTAGGTTGAATCCAAAAAAAGTGCCTTTGGTGTCACTTCTGGAAAATTGCTAGGTTATATCATCTCAGCAAAAGGCATTTAGGTTGACCCTAAAAAGGTCCAAGCTATCATGGATATGCCTCCACCAAAGACTATCAGTCAGCTTAGAGGTCTGCAAGGATAGCTACAATCCATAAGAAGATTTATCTCTCAATTAGCTGATAAGGCTCAACCTTTCAATAAAAATCTGCATAAAGGATCTACCCATATTTGGAACAGTGACTGTCAACAAAGCTTAGACCAAATCAAAGGCTACTTGGCAAAACCGCCAGTTTTGATGCCTCCCATTCTGGGAAAACCTTTGATTCTGTACATTTCAGCTACGGATTCTTCTCTAGGAGCACTCTTAGCCCAAAGTGATGAGACGGGTAAAGAAAGAGCCATATACTATATTAGTCGAACTTTGGTGGCTTATGAACTAAATTATACAAGTATAGAGAAGGCATGCCTTGCTATAATTTTTGCCTCCCAAAAACTTCGACATTATATGTTGGCCCATACAGTTCACTTGATTGCCAAGATAGACCCTTTGAAATATTTATTAAGTAAAGCTGCACTTACTGGTCGCCTTGCTAAATGGATGATGATTCTTTCCGAATTTGACATTCAGTATGTTGAACATAAGGCAATCAAAGGACAGGCCATAGCTGACCAGTTGGCTAACTTCCCACTTGAAGATGTAGCACCTCTACAAATTGAGTTTCCAGATGCCTCAATCATGAACATTACTGATAGAACATGGAAAATGTTTTTTGATGGATCCCATACATAGAATGGAGCAGGAGCAGGGGTGTTGTTTGTTTCCCCTCATGGTTATACGATCCCAAAATCCTACAAATTATTGTTCCCATGTACAAACAATATTGCAGAGTATGAAGCATTAACAAACGGGATCAAAATGGCCCTTGAATGGTGAATAACTGAGCTACACATCTATGGGGATTCTCAACTAGTTGTGAACCAAGTGAATAATGAATATCAAACAAAGGATGATAAATTGATCCCTTATAAAAAGTTGATAGATGCTCTAAGGAACTATTTTACCTTTGTAACATTCCAACAAATTCCTAGAGCAGAAAACAAGGCTGCTGATGCTATGGCCACCTTAGCATCTATCCTCCAATTACAAGAACATGAATCGCGATTTGAGTTCCTGGTGGAAGAATTGCGTCATCCAGCCTATGGTTCTTTAGATAACCAGGTGATCTACACTATTTTGGGTCACAATTCCTCTCGCTATGCGGCTATTTTCTCCTACCTGCGTGATCAGGTTACTCCCAAAACCCTCATGTGCAACCAAAAATGCCAACTCCTTCGTAATGCCTCACACTACACTTTGGTCTCTGGTGACTTGTATAAGAGGGGTCTAGATGGAACGTTGCTTAGGTGTTTAGAGCTAGAAGAGTCCGAGAAGGAACTTGCCGAAGTCCACGATGGCATTTGTGGGGCGCATTCTAATGGCCTTGCACTTGCCCAAAAATTGCTTAGGACGGGTTTTTACTGGTCCACCATGCAAGCTGATGCTGTGCGCTATGCAAAGTCCTGTCAGAAATGTCAGCTCCATGGTAACTTGATACATGCTCCTGGGTGAGAGTTAATCCCTTCTATGACATATTGGCCATTTCAGCAATGGGCCTTTGACTTGGTAGGAAAGATCCATCCAAGCTCATCCAGTGGTCATAAATTCATCATCACAGCAATGAAGTATTTCACTAAATGGGTTGAAGCTGTACCATTATCTGCTGCTACAGGAAAACATGTTGCCCTGTTTATACTGAATCGCATCATTTGTCGATATGGTATCCCATCCTCTATTGTTACAGATAATGCAGGACAGTTCAAAAATAAAGACTTAAAATAGCTATGCAAAAAGTTTTGAATTAAGCAACAATGGTCTTCCATTTACTATCCCCAAGGGAATGGCCAAGCTGAGGCCTCTAATAAAACACTGCTGAAAATCCTACACCGCACAGTTCACAAGTCTGGGAAAGATTGGCACTTGCAAATAAATTCGGCACTTTGGGCCTATAGAACCTCTATTCGTACTCCTACAGGGGCTACACCCTTTACTCTAGTTTATGGCTCTGAGGCTGTTCTCCCATTAGAAGTCGAGATACCTTCTTTGCGTGTCTCCTTACATGGGTTAATAACCGATGAAGATCATAGAGCTATGCGAGTACCTGAATTAGAGACTCTGGATGAGCGACGCAAGGCTACTTTTGATCACATGAGAGCTTATCAGAAGTGCATGTCTACACAATATAACAAAAAGGTTCACCCCTGTGAGTTCCAAGTTGGTGAACTCCTTCTTAGAGAGAATCCCAAAAATCAGCAAAATCGAGAACAGAAAGGGAAATTTGAACCTAACTGGTTAGGTCCTTACATTATCACAGCAGCATTTGGGTCTGGTGCTTACCAATTGTCTACTTCAGAGGGTGAAGAACTTGCAGAACCTATCAACATCCTACACTTGAAGAAGTTCTATACTTAGAGGCTTGCTGCTCAGCTATCTTGTATATATCTATGAGCCTGAAAAAAATCCTAAAAATCAGAAAATGTCTTAAAAAAATGATCATCTTAGTGAAAACCTCACTTTGATGTATCACCAAAAAAAAAAAAAAAATGTCAAATAAAAAAATAAAAAAATCTGTCAAGTGGTGAAAATCTGGAAACAGGCGCTACTTGAAACCCTTGCACCTATGTCTATCAATCTCAATCATCCACTTGCTACACATTTCCTAGCTTGGAATTGTTTCTTGTCCCCGTCTTGGGGAGCACAACTACTTAGCCTATTGAGGTATTCTTGTGCATTAGGGTTTCTTCGACAACTCAAAACATAGTGTTTCTCAACACTTCCCTCACCTTGACATCAAGTGTTTTTCAACACTTTATAGATAGTTTACCTACAGTCTTCGATGTCGCGATATTTCTCACTATCATAATCAAGTCTTGAAGAAATGGCCAAGTGACTTGCACACACACACTTTAACACTTAAACAACTGAGCTATGCTGATCTTTATCTACTTTGTGTGCTGTCTATGATGATTTCTTTGCTAGGTGTTCCCTCCCTAATAGTCTTTCAAGGATGTCATTGACTAGAAGACTGGGAGCATGGGACATATTTTCTTGATTTCTGCTTGTGGGTATACTTTTGTTTGTCTATAGTGTTGTAAGCATTCATGCTTGTCCTATTCAACATGTTGAATTACAAATGTATCATCCTTGTCTATTTTGCAAGACTGCACTCAGGGTTTATCCTGGCGCTTATGCCTTGATACAGGTGTAATCTTGCTAAATTAAACTTAGGGAATCTAATCGTGTAGTTATCTTGACTTACATGTCTCTAATGCTTAGATTGGATTTCCACATACCTATCTAATATCGATCATATTCATATCCTCATAGTTATACTAGTGATTGTTGTATGATCTCATGATGTCCCTAATAAATGCTCAATGATGAAATTAAGAGTCTAAATGTTATGCGCTTCTTGCTGGTAAACCACTTTGCATATTAGCTTGCATTTTAGGTTCATTTTCTAAGCTTAGTCTTGCATTCTTGCCTATGGGGAAAGCTCTCTCTTCATCTTTTTGTGGACATATCAGCTAACTCCTTTCATATATTTCTTTACTTTCTTCTTGTTCATGTCTTTTCACCTTCTTAATCTTTTGCTACATTTCTTTACCTATCATCACAAGGGGTTAATCCAAAAAAATCATCACATATGATCTATCCAAGTGTCACATTTTCATGAAAACATTTAAATCTATACCACCCATATGAGAGATAAAAAAAATTACACATGCATGAGCTGGAAACAAAAAAACTGAAACATTACATGAAAGCTGAAAACATACATTTTTGAGACAAGTACACAAGAATATCAATAAACCCAGTATCTCATATATATATCAAATGTGTCATGGTACATATACAAATGTGAGATCCAAAATCTGGATATATGTCTCAAAAATACATAAGGTACAAATCAAAACACAATGTCATGTCTAACTGCCACCCTTTGCAGCTAGTGCTGGCCCTGGTGGAGGAGCCTGTCTCCTATCTAGTGCCTGCACTGCACCCTCTGATCTGCCTGCTCGCTCTGAATAATCAGGAAGACCCTATCCTGGTGGCACCACACTCCTATAGGCGGCATAATAATAGGCAGCTCGGGCACCATGATGTTCTTCCTCTCATCTCGTAGCATCCTGCTCTCGGTGTAACTCATCTGCTTGTGCTCGCTCATCCATCAACTACTAATCCCATACTGCGATAGTCACCCGAAGTGCCTGCATCTCTGCCTCCAAGGCATGGATCCTCACACACTGCTCATCTCCTCCTATTGGCTACTCTGCAGGTGCCTCCACCCCCACCGCTCACCACCTCCTCAAGGGCACCCCTCCTCCTCTGACTCTGAGGACCCCTCTGTCGCATGCCTCACCTGCGTTCGCATCCTCCTCTACCCTGCTCAGGAACTCTCCCCCTCCATCTGCCTCCCCCCCTCTCCCTCCTCCTCCGCCTCCTCCTCCTCCATCACCACCTCCACCTCCCACTCCTGTAGGTGCTACATCTGGATGTTTGAATCAGGGGAATGGGTGCCTCTGCATCTCATAAATATACCTCGAATCAGCCCCTGCATCTGCCACATCTGGGCGATAATCCTAGGGAGTCGCCACTAGTGCTGCGATATCCTGAACTGCTGTATGATAGTCATACATCAGCAACCATCCCAATCCCTCATCTATGCACATCTGAGCATAGGTAGTAGTCTCCACTGATACCACCTGTCGCTCTGCAAATTGTCGCCATACGCGACTAATCAAAAACCGCTCCACAATGTCTGTGCTCCGACCCACCAGCGGTCTACTATACCGCATGTAATCTAACTCCCATGAATCTGACCATCGCTGACACTCCCAGTATGGTTGCCATGTGAATGCTGTCATCTCATCAAACACGTGTTGATAATAGGTCACATCTCCACTATGCCTCTGTGGGATGAAACCGCTATAACAAAAAATGTATGGCTGGCTACGCTCTCGTGGTTGCACCCGTGGTCAGATCACAGCAATGTGCTCCCAAGCCCAGATCTGTGCTAACACTGCTCTGCATGCCCATGATCCACCCTCATGATATACTATCTCATGAAGCTCGTGGTACATCTCTACCAATATCGTAGGCCCCCATGCCATCCTACGTGGTTGAGAGATCAGATCATATACTAGCCGACCCCATCTTAGTGGAAAGCCCTTCTGGCCTCGGTCTGTCACCAGGGCTTGGGCTACCAAAGAACATAATAAGCTGGGCAAAGGATAATCATATCCATACTCAGTTATCAATCTCTCCCAACTCAGGTGACGATCCAAAATGGTCACATCCTAGAAAAGCTCCTGCACTCACGCTCACCCCTCTGTCGGGGTCGTATCATAGTACACCTGTACCATCATGAAAACTTAACATCAGTACACCTGGCATCCAACATTGAAATGGCTAAATCAACAAACTAATAACCAAGTAATTTATCGGCTTGCCATGGCATGGCACTCGCAGAATGCGATATACGTCCTCCAAAGTAATTGACGCCTCGCCGGTCGGTAAGTGAAAGGTGTTATGGTCGCTATGCCACCTCTCTGCCAGCGCAGACATCAAACTGTGGTTTGCCCGAATATGGGGCATCCGTATAACCCAGCGTAAGCCCATAACCACTACCGCAGTCTGTTCCTCATCGCTCAAATGCTACACAACGCATAAACCAACCACCCTGGGAGCTCTAATCTGTAATGCTGGGAATACCTCCTGTCCAGGTAAAACAAGCAATCATTAGTAATAGTCACATGACGAAGAAAAAAAGCATTCAGAAAAACAACAAAACTATCTATACGACATTTTTTTCAAAAAAAAGTACGACACTTTTTTTTGAAACAGTGTTGCGCAACACTATTTTAAATAAGAGTGCGACACTTTTTCTGAAACAGTGTCACGCGACACTTTTTTCAATAGTAGTGCGACACTTTGCACCATGTCGTGCGACATTTGGGTGTCCCTCGAGCGACACATTTTCCTAAGCAGTGCGACATTTTTTTTCGAAAAAAGTATCGCACGATAATACTTCTAAAGCTGTGCTATACTTTAAAAAGTATCGCGCGACTTTTTTCCAAAAAAGCTTGAAAACGTGCGAAAAACTCACAAAAAGCTCGAAAAAGCAACAAAAAGATAGTCACTTACCGGCGCCCCATATCACTCTGGCCGGTTGTGCAACCGGCTGCGCTCAAAACGGTGTCGATGAAGAGGAATGTTTGCCTGAGCCATGATGCTATGTGGACCACACAAAATCTCTCAAATCACAAAAAGAAAAATGAATAGTGAAAATGACACTTGGACCCCTTTTATAGCCTCCAACCTCATTTTGACCTAATTTTTTTTACTCCTCGAAATTGTGCAAAAATTGCACCCCTAGCTAATTTCGATGTCCTGGATCCATTTTCGGGATCGAAATCAAAATCTGAGTTCATCTTGATGGTCAAAATTGTCTTTTAAAATTCTACCTTCTTCTGAGCAGTTAGCTGACCATTTGAGGTCTAATCTTTAAATCATCACTGGGGAATCTTCATTTCTTCATTTCTTCATCATTTCCATACTTCATATCTACTTCTATTCACCTTTTCACATCTAAATCCTCTTTCTACTCGATTTGACCTAATTTTTATGCTATATCCTTCAAGGTCAACTCTAGTCAAACTGGGGCATTTTATCAATTTCTTATAGTCATTCTTGGGTTCTAATCATTTATCTGTCATCTTGGACATTGCTTTATTCTATTTTTCTCATGTCTAGCAAGTTTTCGCATCCCCTTACCTCATTTCAATTTCGATCCCGAGGGGGCAGAAATTCTCTATTGCTAATTATTACAACTATCTATTTCTTAGGAGCATTTGTTTGACCTTATCACTTGCTCTCAACCTATTCGCTTTGCTAGGTGTTAAAATTCTTTTTGGATCTTAACATCATCTTCCTAATGTTCGGTACTATCACTATCAGGCTGTGCATTTAGGACTTGCTATCTATTTCTGCATTTCATTTTTTGGAATCAGATATCTATATCTATCATCACCTACTTGGCTTCGATTTTCTTTGACATAATTTGTTCCCAGATCGATCACACATTAGTCAAAGAGGGGCAAATGTAATCACCTAAAAATGGTCATCTAGACTATTAGCCCCCTTCTCAGCATTTTGGCTAAATTAATTTAATCATTTACCTAGACCAAATTGCTAATAATCAATTTATTTGATTATAACCTATAGTTTGACTATGCTATCCTAAGTTCATTATTTGATTAAAAGAACATGTCCCCTTTTAATTAAATAAAAGACCCCATTCTTCTAACCTACTTAAAATGCACACATAAAGTCCTTTTTCTATTTTACAATTAAAAGAAAAGGTTTGTGAGACTTTTGTCTTATATGACAAGTCAACTTATATTCTATTGGTTGACTTGTGTGTGCACATGGATCACTCCTATTTTTGAATTCAACCGTTGATCATCCACCATCTTCATCTTGATCTCCACCGTCCGTACATCTTTAAAAGGGAGAGAGCTTTCCCCCTCAAAGGATCCATCCTCATTTGAATATTGTTATGCTGTAGGTTTTCTAACAGGTTTCTTTGGAGCTTTGTGGAGAACTTCTCATTTCTTGTCTCATTCTCTCATTCCATCACATTAGCATAAGATCATATGGCATTCTTATCATAGTTGCATTTTAGTTTAACTTTGATTTCTTGCAATAATCTCACATAGTTTAAATATTTGGTTTTGTAACAATCTCATACATGCTTAGTATAGCTGCATTTTGCATTATCATCTTAGCTTAGTTTCCATACCTGCATTGCATTCTTGAGGGATTCCTTGAAGATATTTGCACTCTTGCTCTTGTCTCAAAGAACCTCCTGTTGCATGGTTTACTAGCAAGAAGTACATTTCTAAGGCTTGGCTGAGAGCCTTCATGCTGAAATACTAACTCCTTGCACTCCGTGGATAGGGAGCTCTAAGCCGGCATCCAAGCATTCCAACTCATGGAATCGTTTGGATAGAATGGTTTAGAGTGTGACACATTTCTAGTGTACAGTAGTCAAATGCTTCCAAATTTTGCAATGTTTTTAATCAAAGTTGAATAAAAAGAAAGTAGGCATACTTGAATCCATTATTCTTCCTCTATTTAATGCATTTAAGAAGTTCATTGTTGAAAGATCCAAGCTTTGGCTCTTTGGTTTTAATGGTGCTCACATTCACATTATAAGATTGGCCACTCAGTATTGTCTTTGGTAGAAGTTTCTTTTTATTGTCGAGCTCGCTCAACATCTACTTCTACCAAGCTCCACCATGCAGTGGTGACTAAGCTCACTCAACATCCATTGGTGCCAAGTTTCCCTTCATGTGCCCAGTTCTCTTAGCTTCTTCATGTTTCGAGTTCACTCAACACCCTCCTACCACTTGGCTCCTTAAGGTGTCAAGCAAAACTGGCACTCGACAATAGTTAGTGCCAAGCAAAAATATTAAAGTTGTGATTAAAATTTTTCACAAGAATCAATGTAATGACTTGAATATGAATAGAACTAATACTTCTTGCATTTATAGTATGTTCAATTAAAATTTTAGTTGCTTGGTGATTCGATAGTCTAAGATTTTGGCACATCATAACGCATTTCCTTTTGTCAAAATGTTGCTTTGGTGTTCAATTTTGTGATTACATTTATTGTCAAGATTAGGTTTGATGCAAACAAGATATCAATAGCCAAAACTATGAAACACATTTTGGAATCCAGTGGTTTGGGAAATGCGACATGATGAAGGACAATGGAGTTCAATGCAAGTAATATGTTCAGCATGTAGATCGACACCCAAGGACAATGCAATAAAGTTTATGTTTCTACATTAACAGTGCAAAATGAATATTGGATTGACTTCCATGATCACCATGTTTCCACAGTCATTACATGCTTGAGATAAATGAAGTCTCAAGATGGAAAATTGTAGTGCATGCATGGAATGAATTGGGATGTCACAAATGTTATGGGAAGAACATTGAGGAATAACTTGTACCAAACTAAGGGCACTTAGATAATTCATTATAAGAATATGTGCATTATTGAAGTTGAAGTAATCAAGTGTTGTACTCGATTAAGAAGATCGAGGTTGATAAAAGGCATAGAATCTAGTAGTGTAGAAATGATATTCTCATTAATAAGTTGAAGGAATTGAATGATGCCAAGAAGAATTGAGAGTAATATTTAAGTTTGTTGTTGCAGAATATAAATGTGTGGTTCCTTGGTACGATAGTGACAAGGAATGTTGCTAACAAAAAATGAAAAATGTCTTGTGTAAGAAATTTGTAAATATTTGTTGTTGTTATACCTAACAAAGGGAAACAAGTCCATGGGTTTAGTGTGCTTTCTTTGCCACCTTTGAATTAGTAAGAGTATCATGAGAGTAAGGGCATGTGAACACATGGTGGAAGTCAAGAATGCCACTTGAGTTAGAAACACAACTGTTTACCAATCATATAGTTTGGGAGTGGAGTTAGATGTGTATTTGGTTACTTTTATGTCTTGGTGTATTATTATGTGATGGACCTCTCTTATTGATCTTAAATAACAACCATCATGATCCCATTCTATTATTTTGAGTTTTGCATATGGATATTTTATTTATGTATATGCATATGGAGAGAGAATTGTGTGTATGTATATGTAGAAAGAGACTTATATAAAATGTGAATAGATGTAGCTAAACATATTAGTGAGTGAGAGAGAGAAAGTTATATAAAATGTGAATAGATGTAGTTAAACATATTTGTGTATGTCAGTGACCATAAAATTTAATCTCTTATAAATAATCATGTGAGGATCTATATATAATGTCATACTCTAGATGACATGATTAATGTAACTCCACTAAAGTTACATTTCCCTAGGAGACTAGGAGATGTCAAGACAAGTGGACACATTTTCAAGCAGGGGGGAGAGGGGCCTCTATTTGGGGATGATAGGGGGAGAAAAGATGGGGGGGAGGTGTATATACTATTTACTATATGCTAGTTATGAAAAGATGTATAATATTGACACTATAAGATATAAAGATGTAAAAAAAAAAACACTAATTTTCTACAACTTAAATACTTGAACATTAATTCTAAATACTTGAATCAACAAAGCCAAATAATAATAATCATGGATATCAAAATTTCAAAAGTATAAGTATCTCATCAATCATCATAAAGATAATTACATATAATTTCAACTCAATATAATATTCAAATTCAATGTTCAATGTTCATATATCAAAATCAAAATGCCAAGGGTCAAGTCATAACAGACAATACAAATAATTGTAGGGCAGTTGTTTGTTGGTTGAAGTGTGATATCAACATATCTTTTGGAGACCTTATGTGGTCCATTCACTCAATATTATGTTACAAAAGATTGGGAACCAACTTGAGTGGATCAAAATAGTGTACAAAGAGGCTAAGATGTTGACTTTATAGTCACGTTTGCTATTAGTGACACACACTTATTCAAACAGATAGTATCTACCAAGCTTATTGTATAGTTAATAGTGTTAATCAAGCATTTCAAGCTTTAATGAATTCTATAGTTGGTACTAATTTCGAAGAACAATATTCAATTTGCACCAAGTAGTTTCTACAAAGTTGGTGATCAGTAGTGTAAATTGAGCATCTTAGTGTATATCAAGTTCCTTAGTGAAAACCAAGTTCATTATTGCTTACTGAGTTCACAATTATAGTGATGTGAATCCAGTGTTGATTGAGTCACTTAGTGTTAACCAAGTGATTTAGTTTATACCAAGCTAGTTGTGATAGCATTGATCAAGCTATGCAATGTGAGTCAAGTGATTTAGTTTATATGTCAAGTTTCATAGTATTCATCGAGTCACTAGTGCAGACCAAGTTCAAACTACTTGAAAGTGATCAATATGGACTAAGCTTCTACATCTACCAAATGTATGATGATGTTGAGCATTAATAGTAGATGTCGAGTATTAAAACCTCACTGAGCTAGTCTTAAGAACTCAAGTTCTTGCAATTGGTTTGACTTTGTGTATTTTGTGTAAACTTATATTGTAGCCAATTTTTTTGGATTGTAATTTGGATTGGTATATATGTAAGGTATTGTATCACATCCAAAAAAAGGTGTGAGATAGCATGGAATTAATGTAACAAGAAAAGAAGCATAGAAGTGAGAAGTACAAAGGCTACAATAGTATAAGGAGCAGCAAAGATTTATCTATCACTATGAGGTGATCATTACACTTAAAGGAATATCACTCGATAAAAAAAGGTTCAGATCAAAGATCAACCACGATTTCATCTTGATAGGTGGATTAGTTCAATAATCCTTTTACAAGGGAGACTAAATAGTCTTTTGCAAATATCTTTACTGAGTGCATACTTAATTATATGTTTGTAAATCATTTTGTAAGGTGGATATAGTAGTCCTTATTGCTCTTAATAGGGCAGATCATTAGAAGTGATTGTTGTAAGTCTTAACAAGCCAACTTTATACTGCAGTATTAAAGCTTGTGGAAATCATCCCCACCCTAGTTTTACTTTCTATTTGGAAGGTTTTTGGGTCACCGTATTGTGTCTCAAAAGTGTTATGAATGTTTTGATGCTTTTAGTTTTTCATTCATGCAATTAGATTAGAATATACAAGAAGGATTAATTTCTAATAAAGAATTAAGTTTTATAAGTTATTGATTCACCCCTCTCCTCTTAGTAACTTAGCCTATCACATATATTTTCAACAATTGGTATTAGAGAATTTTGGTCCTTAGGAAAGAAGTTTAATAACTTGAGCAAAGATCAAAGGCTATG
The DNA here is from genome assembly GCA_028749045.1 of Cupressus sempervirens. NCBI lineage: Eukaryota > Viridiplantae > Streptophyta > Pinopsida > Cupressales > Cupressaceae > Cupressus > Cupressus sempervirens. The sequence goes on from CM053788.1 coordinate 337,155,588, forward strand.
GACGTATTCAAACTTGATAAGGTTATTGGCAATGAGAAGCTAGATTTGGAATTGGCTATTTGAAAACTCAAGAAAGCAAAGTAACAACTCTCTCAATCCCTAAAAAGAAGAAAAGATCTTGCAATCCAGATGAATGACAAAATCTACATTGAAGAAATAACTGAAGACATCCATTTAGAGATTTTAGATGAAGCCAATGAAGCAATAAAAGAGCTAATAGAGAAAAATGGTAACCTTCAAGAAGAAGTAAGAAGACTAAGAAAAGAGCAAAAAAATTAGTCAATAAGATTGTGTGAAGTTGTGGAAGAGAAAAACAAGAAAAAAGAAGAGATAGAAGGAGAGAACAATGAAATTCAACACATATCCCTTTAGCAAGAAAATTTCATTAATAAGATCACCAATGAAAATAAAGAAATCATGAATCTAAGATCAAAAAATGAAATATTTTTGAATGACCTAAACAGTAAAAAATAAATCAATGAGAGGATGATGAAATCTCAAATGGACATGGATCAATTGAATGAGCAAATTCAATATAGACAAAAAGGAAAGGTAGGAATTGGATATATAGAAGAAGGTGAATCATTCAAGTAAGGAGTTCAAAAGAATAAAATACCTACTTGTAGTCATTGTGGTAAGATAGGCCATACATCAAACAAATGTTGGAGCAATGAGAAAGCTAAATTCAATAGAAAATGTTAAAATTGCAATTAGCATGGTCATAGAGCTAATGAATGCAAAGAGAAACTTAAATTTGAAGGAAAATTCCACAAATGTAAGAAGAATGGGCACAAATCTTTAGAATGCAAAACTAAGATATTGAATCCAGTAGAATATATTGTAAAAACTATATTTGGCTGGGACTATAACACTTGGTGCAGACGTCATTACTATGGAGAATTTGGACACATTAGAATGAATTGTGTAAAACATCACACGAGGACAAGAGACACTACCAAAAGATGTTTCATTAGTAAAAAACTTGGTCATCTTGCCAAGAAATATATGAATACTAGAAAAATTGAAGATGAACAAAATGCCAAGGCTAACAACATTAGAAAGCAGATGAGATAGCAATGGATTCCAAAATCTTTTGGGAATGCAAGTCTGAGCAATGATGAACATGTCACTCAAGAATTGGGTGAATTAAGCATTTCCACTTGATATCTCACAAGGAGAACTGGAACTAGGATTTTAAAGAACACATCTTACATCAGTTCTAGTTAGAAAAATGAAAAGATCCATATCAACATTGAAGATGCAAAAGGATCACCGAGAGTACAAGAAAATGCTAATCTTTACCAAGCAAGGTTGGGTTATAGATCTTACTAAGCATAGTCAGGAGTTACTAAGATTATTGTGTGGACATCGAGACATGGATGACTCTACCAAGCATTTAATTCAAGCTGAGTGGAAGATAGTCTATCATCAACAAAATGATCATACTAGGTATTTATGGCGATTGGAAGGAAAAATTTGATAAAAGGACAAAATTGAATTCATTTCTCATTGTGAATTTTTTAGAGTTATATGTGAAGAGCATTATTAGTGCATATGAGCAATCTATGTGAATTATTATTAAAGTTTGTTGTGTTCTCTCAAACCCTACCAAGAAAAATGGCATCCACTAGCAACAAATCAAAGAAAGGATCTGATATATTGGTTTGAGGTGTGGAATGGAAGGCACCAAACTTCAAGCTAAGTCTAGCTATCACGGAAACCCTAGATCCAAATGGAGCACAATCTCAAATTCCATCAAAGGTACTATTGATAAATGATATTCATTCACATTTTTAGTTTTCTATTCAAGATATTGGAACTTTGGAAGTGGTGAAACCCTAAAGAAGCTATGTGTGAATGGCGTACTAAAACTAGAACATCAACACTTTGAAGCCAAAGGTTTGACTCATATTCCATACATGCCATGAGATTTTCAAATCAAATGGATAATGTTTATCCTCAATCATGTGCATAATGGTTAGTTGTGGTTAGAGCAACTTATTGTGATAACCAAGTTCAAATTATCCATAGGATCATTGGTCTTCCTATGCTGACAAAAGCTAAAATGACTAAAACCTTAAGTTGGGTCAAACTAGAAAAGAAAACCCTTGCCGAGTGGGATGGAAGGGGAATGAAGATCAGTTGAGTTGTAGACATGGAATTGAAGTTTAGGATACATGTCATCATGCACAAAATATATAGCTAGAGCAAACTCAATAGTGTGTCATGCAAAGAAGTGGATCTTGCACACAAAGTGGTCAAAAATAACTTGTCACTTTTCCTTATCGAGTTGATGTTGAATTAGTTCAATAAAAACATGGAGAGTATAAGAACTTCAAACAACAATCTTTGTAAGTTCAGTTCACTCTTAACTTATCTATTTTTCTATGTGCAAAATTTTTTCCCATCTAAAGGTACCATTGTATGGAGAAAGGATGTACTTGTTATTTATCAAATCAATGAATATATAACTGAAGTGGGAGAAAACTATAGTAGTATTATGGATAAATACTTTGATGCATTTAAGGACAAGATGAATAATAGATTTAGGATACAAAAGAAACTTGTTAATGATTACAAAGATGATATTTGTTTTATGATTGACTGTGATAAAGTATATATTTAAGTAGTTAGACCAAGAAATGTATGGGTTAAGCATCTAGGTTATGAGGTTAACATTGATGAAACTAAGGACATTATTGAAGCACTATTAAATGAGCCTATTGACCAAAAAGTTGCATACTTTGGCACCTATGATGAAGCAAAGGAAAGAATATAACTTGAAATAAAACCCCCTCAGGTAGTCAACAAAAGAAAGAGAATTACAAAATTGAAAACTAGCTCCATTCTTCTATTGACTAAGGGAAAAGGAGATGACATTGAAGATCATGAAGCAGAAGGCGAAAAAAAGTCAAAAGAAGTAGAGCCTATAAAGAAGAAAGAAAAGTTATTATAACTAAACTTGCCAAACCATCTACTATTGTTTTCACAAGGAGGGTATCTAGGAAGAAACAAGGTGGAGATGTAATCTTAAGAAAGCCACCACCCTCTTTCCAAGAAAAATGGAAAGAAATTGACATTGGAGTCGGTATGGTAAACTTCAAAGCATTAAGGTATAAAACTAGAACTATAGAGGAGTAGAAGAAAATTGAAGAAATGGTTATGTCTAAGCTGGAAAAATGGAAATATTCTATAGATCAACTTATTCAATAGATTCCAAGTGAACTAATGCAGAAGATAAAGCCAAGCTGGGACCATGCAAGGAAAACTACTAAAGACATATATGGGTAGAACCTGAGGCAACTCATGTTGAGTTTAAGTGATAAGGAAGTAAAAGAATCCTTAAAGAAGAATGAGGAAAACCTTTCCTTGAAGTTTAACACTGGTCTAATTTTGATCAATAACATTGAACATGTAGTGAAAAATGCTACCAACACATGGAAAATGTGAGGCCCCACCCTGACCCGTCATAGCATAGACTTTTTTTATTAGATTTTGATATTCAAGATTTTGATATTTTGATAAATACTCAAGACTTAGAAGGATAGAGGATTGTTTTATTTATTAATTTTGATACTGTAGCAGTATTTTACATTATGTATGCTCTAAGAACCTATTATTATGTATGAAATGATTGAACACATATGGATGCAATTTTATGATATGATAACTATTAGATTTGATGTGATGTAAAATGTTAATTTGATTATGATGCTTTATGAGATAAATGAGGGTATGTGTAGGATCATGGTCAACCAAACTATGGCCTTAAGTGGCAGTGAAAAATCAACAAATCAGGGTTATGTCAACTTGACACATAATTTTAAAGTGGTTCTGGACTTTATATCAAAAAAATGTAAGAAAATAATCTATAGGAAATTGAATTTAGTTTCTAAACTACTAGGCCTTATTTGGAGAAAAAATTAATTGATTGGTCAAAATTTTGGATTTTAATGTAGTACTACAAAAATTTCAAGGCAAAAATCAAAAGTAGGTGCATGCCTAACCACCTTAATCAAAATCAAATGATAATTTTTTTAAATATAATTATAGATATAAAAAGTAGAATCATGCTTGGATGTGACACATAAATAATTAAATATGAATTTTCTACTAAATTTTTTTCAAAACAAAAAACTCTCGTGTCTGACCACCTTAACTAATAGAAAACTTTACCAATTTTTTTATTTTTTATTTTTCTTATACTAGGCAAAGCGTAGAATGTGACACAACTTTTGGATTTAAAAAATGTTATACCGTTTGAAAGTTATAGCTATTTTTCAATCAGTATGTCAATCAACACTTTACAATCATCTTCATTGAAAATTAACTAATAAATAGTTATTGAACTTAGAATTTGATAGCAATTATATTGATGGAATCTCGAGAGTGTTATAAAAAAATCTTTTTCATTTCATTCAATTTTGATAAAAATAACATTGTCAAATGGCTACCCGAAGTCTAAGTTTCAGTGAAACCCTTCTCAAACACATTTTTTGGGTTGACCAAATAGGCTTGGTAAATAACAAGGCTAATCGGATACCCAAATTCAAATTAGGTATCTGATCAGGTCCAATTTTTCAATTGAAATTTGGAGGGAAATTTGAGAGGAAATAAATTTAAGAGGGAAACTTTAGAGTTTTTTAGAGGAAAACTTATTTGGGGGAAGTGTGGACATTGATATTATTATTATTAACTATTAATATTATTATATATGATTATAATTATTATTATATTATAGCAATATTTATGATTATTATTATTAAATATAATATAGTTATAAATATAATAATTATTATTATAACTAAATATAATATAGTAATATATATGATAAATATTATTATTATTAAATCTATAATCTAGTAACATATATGATTATTATTGTTATATAATCTAAGAATATATTATTATTATATTAAAATATACAATATTATATTATTATTAAATATAATATTGTCATAAAATGCATATGACCCCTTTTGACACATTCCCAATGGGTTCCTAGGGGTCCTAGGGGTCTTAGGGATATACATTGTCATGAAATGCATCGAGAGGGGTCATAGGTTAACCTATGACCCTTCTCGATGCATTGGAACCAATCAAATGTGTCCCTAGAGGTCTTAGGACCCCTAGGGACATAGGTTGTAATGAAATGCGTAGAGAGGGGGCATAGGTCATCCTATGTCCCCTTTTAACCCATATAAATGGTTATAATATGTCCTTAGGGGTCCTAGGACCCCTAGAGACATATGCCATCATGGAATGTGTCGAAAGGGGTCATAGGTCATCTTATGACCCCTTTTGATCCATATAAACAATTAGGGGTCCTAAGGCCCCTAGAGACATATGTTGTAATAAAATGTATCAAAAGGAGTCATAGGTTATCCTATGACCCCTTTTAACCCATATAAATGATTATACTATGTCCCTAGAGGTCCTAGGACCCCTAGAGACATATGTTGTCATGAAATGTGTCAAAAGGGGTCATAGGTCATCATATGGCCCCTTTCAACTCATATAAATGTTTCTAATATGTCCCTAGGGGTCCTAGCATCCCTAGAGACATATGTCATCATGGAATGTGTTGAAAGGGGTCATAGGTCATCCTATGACCTCTTTTGACCCATATAAATAATTATAATATGTCCCTAGGGGTCCTAGGACTCCTAGAGACATATGTCATTATGGAATGTGTCAAAATGGTTCACAGGTCATCCTATGATCCCTTTCGACCCATATAAACAATTATAATATGTCCTTAGGGAAGCTTGAACCCCTAGAGACATATGTTGTAATAAAATGTATCGAAAGAGGTCACAGGTCATTCTATGGCCCCTTTCGACCTATATAAATGATTATAATATGTTCCTAGGGGTCCTAGGACCCTTAGAGACATATGTCATCATAGAATGTGTCAAAAGGGGTCATAGGTCATCTTATGGACCCTTTTGACCCATATAAATGATTGTAGTATGTTCCTAGGGGTCTTAAAGCCCCTAGAGACATGTTATAATAAAATGTGTCGAAAGGGGTCATGCGTCATCTTATGACGCCTTTCAAACCATATAAATGATCATAATATGTCCCTAGGGGTCCTAGGACCCCTAAAGACATATGTCATCATGAAATGTGTCGAAAGGGGTCATAGGTCATCCTATGGCCACTTTCGATCCATTTAAACAATTCTAATATGTCCCTAGGGGTCTTAGGACCCCTAGAGACATATGTCATCATGGAATGTGTTGAAAGGGGTCATAGGTCATCCTATAGCCTCTTTTGACCCACATAAATGGTTATAATATGTCCCTAAGGGTCCTAGGACCCCTAGAGACATATGTCATCATGAAATGTGTCGAAAGAGGTCATAGGTCATCTTATGGCCCCTTTTGACCAATATAAATAATTCTAATATGTCCCTAAGGGTCCTAGGGCCCCTTAAGACATATGTTGTAATAAAATGTGTCAAAAGGGGTCATAGGTCATCCTATGGCCACTTTCAATCCATATAAATGATTCTAATATGTATTTAGGGGTCCTAGGACCCCTAGAGACATGTGTCATCATGGAATGTGTCAAAAGGGGTCATAGGTCATCCTATGGCCCCTTTAGACCGATATAAATGATTCTAATATGTCCCTAGGAGTCCTAGGGCCCCTAGAGACATATGTTTTAATAAAATGTGTTGAGAGGGGTGATAGGTCATCTTATGACCCCTTTCAACACATATAAATGATTCTAATATGTCCCTAGGGGTCCTAGGACTCCTAGAGACATATGTCATCATAGAATGTGTCAAAAGGGGTCATAGGTCATCCTATGGCCCCTTTCGACCCATATAAATGATTCTAATATGTCTCTAGGGGTCCAAGACCTCTAGAGACATATGTTATCATGGAATGTGTTGAAAGAGGTCATAGGTCATCCTATGGTCCCTTTCGGCTCATATAAACGATTCTAATATGTCCCTAGGAGTCCTAGGGCCCCTAAAGACATATGTTGTAATAAAATATGTTGAAAGGGGTCATAGGTCATCCTATGACACCTTTCATCCCATATAAATGATTGTAATATGTCCCTAAGGGTCCTAGAACTCCTAGAGACATATGTCATCATAGAATGTGTCGAAAGGGGTCATAGGTCATCCTATGGTCACTTTCAACTCATATAAATGATTCTAATATGTTGCTAGGGGTCCTAGGGCCTCTAGAGACATATGTTGTAATAAAATGTATCGAAAGGGGTCATAGGTCATCCTATGACCCCTTTTGACCCATATACATAATTATAATGTCCCTAGGGATCCTAGTACCCCTAGAGACATTTGTTCTAATAAAATGTGTCAAAAGGGGTCATAGGTCATACTATGTCCCCTTTCGTCCCATATAAATGATTATAATATGTCCCTAGGGGTCCTAGGACCCCTAGAGACATATGTCATCATGGAATGTGTCAAAAGGGGTCATAGGTCATTCTATGGCCCCTTTCAACCCATATAAATGATTGTAATATGTCCCTAGGGGTCCTAGGGCCCCTAGAGACATATGTTGTAATAATATGTGTCGAAAGGGGTCATAGTTCATCCTATGACCCTTTTCGACCCATATAAATGATTCTAATATGTCCCTAGGGGTCCTAGGACCCCTAGGGACATATGTCATCATGGAATGTGTCGAAAGGGGTCATAGGTCATCCTATGGCCTCTTTCAACCCATATAAATGATTCTAATATGTCCCTAGGAGTCTTGGGACCCTTAGAGACATATGTTATCATGGAATGTGTCAAAAGGGGTCATAGGTCATCCTATGGCCCCTTTCGACCTATATAAACAATTATAATATGTCCCTAGGGGTCCTTGGACCCTTAGAGACATATGTCATCATTAAATATGTCAAAAGGGGTCATAAGTCATCCTATGGCCCCTTTCAACCCATATAAATGACTCTAATATGTCCTTAGGGATCGTAGGGCCCCTCGAGACATATGTTGTAATAAAATGTGTTGAAAAGGGTCATAGATCATCCTATGGCCCCTTTTGACCCATATAAATGATTCTAATATGTCCGTAGGGGTCCTCGGACCCCTAGAGACATATGTTATCTTGGAATGTGTCGAAAGGGGTCATAGGTCATCTTATGGCCCCTTTTGACCCATATAAATTATTCTAATATGTCCCTAAGGTTCCTAGGGCCCCTAGAGACATATGTTGTAATAAAATGTGTCAAAAGGGGTCAGAGGTCATCCTATTACCCCTTTTGACCCATATAAATGATTGTAATATGTCCTTAGGGGTCCTACGACCCCTAGAGACATTTCGTCATGGAATGTGTTGAAAGAGATCATAGGTCATCCTATGGCCCCTTTCGAACCATATAAAAGATTCTAATATGTCCCTAGAGGTCCTAGGACCCCTAGAGACATATGTCATCATGGAATGTGTCGAAACGGGTCATAGGTCATCCTATGGCCCCTTTTAACCCATATAAGTGATTCTAATATGTCCCTAGGGTTCCTCAGACCCCTAGAGACATATGTCATCATGAAATGTTTTGAAAGTGGTCATAGGTCATCCTATGGCCCCTTTTGACCCATATAAATGATTCTAATATGTCCCTAGGGGTCCTAGGACCCCTAGAAACATATGTTGTAATAAAATGTACCGTAGATGTCTTAAGGCCAAATGACCAAATGAAATGGCTAAGAGCATGGCATCATCAATCTATGTGAGCTCCTCCTTAGTCATCAACTAAACATGAATGAAGATCACATACATGTATAAGTCAATATGGCTTAAAAATTAAAATTACTCTATTATAAAAATTAACTTTAAATCACATATGTCATAACAAAAAAATGTATACACGTACCAACACAAAAGGAGTCCATCCATCTGTATTCCCCTCCTCTCTTGCATCACGGTCTATAGCCTCTGCACGTGTGTCTGGTATATCCTTGTCTAATACAAAATGATACTTAGGAAGATCACCTATGGGACCTAAGAAAATATTCTTGCATGTAATGAAAGTGTGAGGCAAAAAAATGTGTGATGAGCTAGTCGATGATGAACTAGCACCAGCATCATCAACATGGGGAGGTAGGACTGATCTAGCTTGAGATATCAATAGGCTACTTAGCCTGTGAATGGCTCTAATAGTTTGAGAGCTAGCATCTACCATAATATTAGGATTCTACACTCAAGAAGGTGGGAGATATCAGTAGGGGGGACAAAAGTGCCAACTTTCTTCTGCTGGGAAGAGGGTCTATCCTGAGGAGCTCCTAGTCCTACACCCATGTTGGGTTATGCTCCAATAGTTCACTTTTAGTTTCAACACAAATTCTGCATATAATTTTCTAAGGAAATAAATGACACCTCTAAATTGCTATGTGGAGGGATATCAAAAACCATCTACCAACGATCCCAAAAGTTTGCAAGTATGGCATCATTTGTGCACTATTTAATCGATAGTTTGGGTTTTTTTTGTCGACTGGTATACCAATTTTTGGGTTCACAAAAAGGCTAGCCAAATCCTCTTTGGTTATATTGAGGGCTGTAACCTCATCATAGTCCAAGCCATCATCAAACATCTGATGCATTTTCTCATGCCAATGAAGAGAAACATTTTGTTAGTTGGTAAGGGTTTCAATGTTATCCACTATGGTGTTTAACGTGGATAACATAAGAGCCAATGCGAGTACATTATTATATGTTATTTACAAAGTCCTTAATTGGGTGAGATTTTCAATTATCCAATCTTCAATTCAAGGAGGGTGTTGAGGTAGTAAAGGATCATTTGGTGGATGGTTTTGCGGGGGCACTAGATCATTTGGTGGGAGGTTACGAGGAATATTATTCCTTGCGTCAGTGTCATCATTTTGATTAGCCATTCTTATTAATTTGCAAAACATAATATATATTTTTTAAAAATCTTAATTTTAACAATTTCTATAAAAAAAACCCTAAATTCAACTAAAACTAACAAATTCATGATAAAAATTAGTCTGGTTGAGAGTAGAATTAAGAATCTTGAAAATAACAATCATAATTTGACTAGTCAGATGATCTCTCTCCTCAATTCGATTAAAGACAATATTCTCTCTTTAACTGATGTGTTCAAAGATAGAGGCCTATTGGTAGGTGAGGATGGAAAGGATAGAGGAAGAGCTTGGTTTGATGATGATATGGCCACTAACATCACCTTTACCAGTTTGGACCAAGAAATGGAGAAAGTCTAGGAGTAGAAGGTTAAGGAGCACTAGAAGATTTATGAGGCTGCCCAGACCATGCAAGATCTTGAGAAGAAGAATGAAGAGTAGCCCTCTTGTTCTGCCTTTTTGTGTTTTTTTTGTTTCTCTTTTGGCTTTTTGTTTAGCTTTTTCTTTGTTCTATTAAAGACAATTTCTTCTAGCCTTTTTGTTGGCCTCTATTGTTGGTTGGGCCTCATGCTTATTATCAGCTGTTAGACTTGTTTTATTCTGGATGGGCTTCTTTTGCTTATTATCACCCTGGTTTATGTAGCTACTTTTTGGTTTTAGGGTCCCTATAAAACCTGTTTATCTTATCAAAAAAAATTCATGATAAAATTTATTAAATTTATATTAAAATTGATAAAAAAACTAAAAAACTTTACCTTATATTGTGTATCCAATTTCAAACCCAATATCTGATCTGCTAAATGCTAAATAAGCCTATGAAAACAACTCGCGGGTTGTCTATTTTTTTTTTAATAAACACTGACAAATATTGGGTATTCAATATTATATTAGATATTCGATGGAATATCGGATATCTAATATTTGACATGTTAACCCACAACTTGTCTTTTTTGAAACACCCCACAGGTCAAAAATAAAATATTGCTAATGTATTATATTATACTATACTATACTATACTATTATATTATATTATATTATAATATTATATTATATGATTTTATATTATACCATTATGTTATACTATTATATTATACTACTATATTATATTTTACTCATATTAATATTTGTGAATGATTTTTGAAATATAAAAATATTAATCTTCATAAATAATATAATATATATTTTTATTATTTTATAATCATATAATGTAATAACTAATTTATTATTTCATATTACTTTATATATGTTTCATACTATATATTTTTAAGTACTTGTTATTGGGTATCCGATATCAAATCAAATATCTGATAAGGGTTGGGTCTTACTTTCTAGGTTTGGTACTTGGATAGGTGAAAAAAAGCCAGAGCAGATTTTGAAGTGCTTTTAGACATTTTCAAACTCTATTTTTTTTAGATCGCCACTTTGTGGCACACCATGATCCTGCACATACCAATGATTATGATAGACAGATAAATGTTAATTTGATAGTGATGACTTATGACATGTAGATTTTGATATTTTAACATTTTGAATGAAATAATTGAAATGAATAGGAAAGGAAAATTAATTTGAATTATGTTAGTATCAATATTATTATCTACATTTTTTTAACATATGTTTATATGACCCCCTTGGACTACTGATGCTCGAGTTTAATGTGCAGGAAGTGGAACCATAGAAATTCTTAGGGGAAACAAGTTCTAAACCTATGTGAACACAATTTAACCAAGGCAAATCTTTGGAAGATTAAAAAGCCTCATTGTGAAAGTATTTTGTTTCGTAATGTAAATTTTTTTGTATGAGAAAATTGTTAATCATAATTTAGATGCATTAAGGACATGTCATGGTGAAGTGTAATGTATTTTATTATGTCACTTGACACTTGTATTTGTCTATGTGTTGATGACATGTCACCTAGAGTGTTGGTCACAAGGTCACTTAATCTTAGTCCTTTTCTTTTCTTCCAATTAATGTTTAAGTACACCCACTTGGGAGAGAGTGTTAGGATGGGTCACCGTCATGTTGATTTTCGAATTCAAACTTGTCAAGGATTTCAGGGGGCATAAATGTGATCTTAAAGTGTCATTTTATTAAAAATAAGCCACCCTAATGGTAGTATAACATGTTAGGAGCTTAAATTCAACCATTTTAGTGATTAGCTAACTTAGGGGACCCCTTAAACAATGCACTCTTGAACCAATTCAAAATTTGGGGTTTCCCCATGAGTTTACCCTCACCATCCCACTTGGTCAACTTTCTTATTTTTTAGGGGCAACAATGTAAGAAGACAAAGCTTGGTGTTTCTTGCTAAAATAGTTAGTGAGAAGGCCTTATTAGAGGGTCTTGGCCAAATTAGTGGGTTGTTCACCCACTCTCTAAGTTTAGAGACAATTTGGTATTAGAGGGGGATTAAGAGAGCTCTACTACAACTATTATTGCCTTAGCTTGGACCAAGGTTGGTGTCTCAAAACATGTTTCTTTTTTCTTCTTTCTTTCTTTTAGCATGGAAAAAATAAATCTACAAGTGTTGAGGAGTTCTCAATGGAGTATGCATTACATTGTGAATCTTGCATTATGGACTTTGGCATTGTGTTGTGGGAATGTGATTGTGCTATGTGTTCTTGAAGATTTTCCTTTGGTTTTTTTCTCTTTGTGATCTTCTTGTTTGAAAGTGAGTTTGAATGTATTCATGGGTGTGAAGTCTTCACTCACCCTTGGGAGAGAAGAGAAGCCTTGGATGAAGGGCATAGTTGGGCTCAACATTGTAGTTGAGAGAGTTACCTCATGATGAGGGATTTTCTTTATTTCATGGAGTATGGGCTCCATTGAAGCCATGTAACTTTATTGTTTTGGGAGATATAATGGGTTTGTGTGAGTAAGGAGAAGATTTTAATGATCTCCTTGAGAGGAAAAATGCCCTGCTAATGTGATGTTTATGTTTGGTTATGGAATATTGTCTTTGAAGAGCCCACCTTCACCCAATGTGAGATGATTCCAATGGTGGATCATTGTACAAGCCATGGTAGGGAGTTTTTTTGTGTTTTTTGTAGTGTTCATGCAATGGAAAGTGATGGATGTGTGTAACCCATGTGGTTCTTGTTTCCCTTGCTCGGTGGGTGGCTTCATAGAAGCCTAGGATGGGAGATGAGCCTCCATGGTTCCTAGTTTGTGTGCATGTGCAAGTTTTGTGGAAATGGGTTCCTTAAAGATGTTAGGGTTTCTCTGTTGACAATGTTGGAAAAAAATCAAATTTGTAAAGAGAGACCCATGTCTTATGTCATCTCAAATGTATTGTGGTATTCAAGTCCCATTTTGATTTCATTTCCATGTAATAGAATATTGTCATCATAGTGTATTGTTTGAAAATGTGAAAGGAAAGATTTAGTGATGGTATATACTTTACTTGTAAGAAAATATCCATTGTGAAATTTGATGTAATATGATGAAATTATGTAATAAGAGTCATCTTCTTATCATATTTGTAAATCATTTGGTGGAAATATTTTATAAACAATAGGTGGAAGAATATTATGGGTAGAGTTAGTCAATTTTGAATATATATGTTTCATTGAAATTTTATATGCTATGCATTTCATAGCTTGGAAGAAAATCACCATGGTTGATAGTTCATTGTATATGCATAATTGTTTACTCATTAGTTTTCAAAGTTCAAATAAATTTTCTAAGAAGACAAAAATATAGCTTGAAGAAGAAAACACCTAGTTCAAAATTCATGAAGAGACTTGCTATAGGTGCATATTACCTCTCTGGAAAATGTATGGAGGAAGGAAATAAATCCTTGCCCCCACCACCCCACACCCCCACCCCCCCGCCCATTTCCCCCAAAAAATGCAGAGCAATAGATTATAAAATATGTATATTCTAAGTACCTTGTGTATCAAAAATGATAGGAGAATACCTTAAGAAAGACTCAAACACAAATAAAATCCTAGTCCTTAATAATTTTTATAAAAAAAGACTCCCACTAATATTGTGACCTTGAGTCACTATTTAAGAAATAATGCAAAAAGAATACATTAAATAACTAAGACTATAATTATAAAGGGCCAGACACCTACCTTATAAACTAGGAGGTACTACTAAGAAGACCCCACATAATAATAAACTAATTTCCTAATAAACAAAACATCATAAAAAAAGCAATAAACTTCCTAAGGTGTTCATCCTTACCTATCATCTCCTTGGCACATGAAATAAGGAAGGCATGTACTATTTTGGGGCTAACAAGAATCAGCAAGGACTCCGCTTTGGTTGGCACCTTTGTTTAGGAGGGAAAGGGTATGTTGTATTACTTTTAAATGTCTTGGATCACCACCTAGCTATAGGCCTAGACACCTAGCATGATTAATGAAACATTGCAAAGTTTGAATTTTGACTTTTTTTTCCAATCCATATTCACCTAGGTAGAAGAACCAAGCACTTGGGAAGAGTGAAGGGATAGGTGGGTGTGGGGGAGAGTTTCTAGGAAAACTTAAAGCTTCTAAATAATTATTGTCAATTTTTTTTTTTGTAAGATAGGAAATCTTGTCAATATTTTTGGATGGGCATTAAATGGGGCATGTGACCCTATGTCCTTGAGAATTCATTTGGGAGGAAAAGAGATACTAAAAGGTTAATAAGTTGGGTGGGGCTTGGAAATAGATATGTTATGAGATCTTTAAAAGTATGTTTATATTATCTAGTTTTTTTTTTAAATTTTTATTTTAAGACATGGTTAAGTAGAGATTAAGTTAGGTATACTGAATTTAAGATATTGAAATTTATTAGATGGTAGTGAAATTAAGGATTAATTTAATTAGTAAAGTATGTGTTAATGGGGTGATTAAGAATGCATTATAAAGTTTAATAGGATTATAAATCAAACGAATCAATGTATATAATTATTTTTGAAATATGACATGTCCCTAAGGACATAAAATTTAAAGTCTACATTTGTTAATCATCTTAATTCTTGTCATAATTTATAAATAAAAAAAATATTAATTGAAATAAAGTCAAATAAACAAATGAATAATGTAAGTAGGATATTATTAAGGAGAATTTAGATAAAGATGGTAAATCATGTATTTAAAGATTTGATATGAATCACATTTTGTTAAATCATATTTAAGATATTAAAAACATATTTAAGTTATGGAATCATAATTAAAGTTATTAAATCATGTATTAAAGAATTAGTGCGTGGTAAGAGGAAAATATTTGGATGTAGGGTTGGAAGCTTTTCGATGGCATCTCAATTTTTTTAAATAATCATCACTTTATTATGATAGAACAGTAAGGCAAGATGAAAAGAGAAAACTAGAAAAGAGATGAAATTTTTTTATCAGGAGCCTCCATATTTTTCTCAAATTATTTACCCCTCTAACTGAAAAGGTAAAAACCTTAGACAAGATATAGGTATGAATAAATTTGAACATTAGAACATAACAAATTCTTGTTATGAACGCATATGTTACATGATGACCCAAATGAGACAAATATCTAGAGCAATTGCATAAGTCATTCACAACTTGTATAGGCTTTCACATTTATAAAAAAA
The DNA here is from genome assembly GCA_028749045.1 of Cupressus sempervirens. Lineage (NCBI taxonomy): Eukaryota > Viridiplantae > Streptophyta > Pinopsida > Cupressales > Cupressaceae > Cupressus > Cupressus sempervirens. Next base: position 337,171,020 of record CM053788.1, read on the forward strand.
ATTGTTTGTGTTTGCCTCATAAATTTAGGGCATGACATTCTAGTATCAGAACCATTGTTACAATACTAGACCTAACCCATTACACTTAACTCATTAAAACTAAAACTTGTGTGTAGGATGCCTATCATTACCCATAATGGTCATTAGAGGGCTAGAGGCCCTAGAGGTGCACAAGTGGCACCTAGAGGGGCAAGTCATGTGGTTGTTGAACCTCCACCCGAGCAGCCTCAAAATCTTAATTAACTCTTTACAGCCATTCAAAACCTTATCAAAGTAGTGTAGGAGAGGATACCACCTATAGTCCCACAACTCTAACAACAAAGACTAGGGGAACAAATAGCTAATAATAGGGAAAGAAGTAGGAGTCCCCCACCTAGAGATGCAAAGGGACAAGGTGACCAAGAAGAGGCCTCAATTCATCAGGTTGACCCACCACCAGTCTTGGAGCCACAAGCAATATTTAGAACACCCAAAGACATAAGGAATGAAATTATGGATTTGATTTGACTTAAACCACTAGTTCTCACCAGAACCATAGATGGTGCATAGGCAGAGGCATGGCTACAAAGTTTAGCGAGGTTCTTTAGGTTGCAGCCATATGGGAGCAATCTAAAGGCCCAACTTACCATCCACTTACTGTAAGATTATGCTTCCAATTGGTGGAAGTAGGAGGAGACCATAGGTGGAGTCAGAGTAGAAACACTTACCTAGGAGGCATTTGTGACCAGATTTAGGAATAGGTATCTCTCGGAGTATTTTAGATAGAGTCAGATTGAGGAATTCCATGACCTCTAGTAGAGGGGACTTACTGTAGCATAGTATGAGAGCAAGTTCTTAGAGCTCCTTCCTTATGTCGAGTACATGAAGGATGAGAAGCTATGCATCTATCAATTTATCAAGGGTCTAAACTTGTCTCTATAGAATTTAGTATGCGTAGCTTTCCCAAGCACCTTTAAGGAGGCAATTGAGAAAAAAATGGTTGCAAAAGAACTTTGTAATAAACAAGAATCCTAATATCAGTCCTACAACTAGAATTACTCCCAACAATTAGGACAAAAAAACCCTCATGGAAGGATAACCAGGGTCAGTACATAAGGCCTTTTAAGGCCCCATAGGTGCAACATAAGTCAAAATAAGATAATAGGTAGAAGTCAACATAGGGGTATTAGGGCTTTAAGCCCAAGCAGTGGTAGTTTTAGGGGTCTTGACAAGATCATAGGCCACAAACTCCTTATGCACAACCGACTAGGACTCAAGAGTCCTCCAATGGTGGGTATAGCAGATCCTATAAGATAAGTGGTCAACAGTAGCAATCTAGGCCACAGGGAATTCAGGTTTAGACTTGTGGACCATGCTATTCTTGTGGTGGTATAGGACATATAGCCAGAGAGTGCCCCTAGGGGCCAACAAATAGCAACTAGCAGGGAGCCACTTTAGAGCGTACAGTTAGAAACATGGGTAGGTCCCATAGGATATTTGTAGTAGTTGACAACTGCCAAGTAGAACATCAAGCTATAGTTATTGAGGCTACAACTATGATTAGAGGTATCAAGATTTCTATATTGTTTGATTCAAAAGCCACCAATTCTTTTGTATCTCCTTTTGTAGTGGAATGTTGCAAGATAGTGGTAGCTAGGCACAACAATAATTGGGAGGTCAAATCGGCATTAGAGGCTAAGGTGATGGTTAATTCCTATATCCATGATTGTCAGATTCAAATTGGAGACATGAGCATGACCTCAAATCTTTGAGTTACCCCATTAGGATTGTATGATGTAGTCCTTGGTATGGATTGGCTTTGTGCACATAATGCTAAGATGGACTGTAGATAGGAGAAGGTTGAGTGTCTCGATGATTGAGGTACTTCTATTGTGATTTTGGGGGTACAAAGACATGTATCTCTTCATATGATCTCTGCCATGTAGCTTAAGTAGTGTCTACAAAAGGGGTGCTAGTTGTTTGTAGTATCTATCAGTAATAAGGAGGAAGATGTTGAAAGGGAACCTTCTCTTGATGACTACCTGATACTACAAGAATTTAAGGATGTGTTTCCCTTAGAGCTTCTAGGTATGCCACCACTTAGGACAGTAGATTTCCACATAGATTTGGTGCCAGGGGCTAAGCCCATCGTGAGATCTCCATATAGGATGGCCACACATGAGCTCAATGAACTTAAGATTTAGTTGGAGGAACTCTTGGAGAAGGGACATATCCATCCTAGTATATCACCTTGGGGTACACTAATGATTTTTGTAAAAAAGAAAGATGGATCACTCAAGTAGTATAGCGACTACCAACAATTGAATAAGGTAATAATCAAGAATTAATACCCACTCCCTAGAATTGATGACCTATTTGATCAGTTGAAAGGTGTTCGAGTATTCTCCAAGATAGATTTGAAGTTGGGATATCACCAATTGTGGATTGTGGAGAGTGACATTCATATGACCACATTTTGTACAAGGTATGGCCACTACAATTTTATAGTGGTACCTTTTGGTCTTACAAATGCTCTAGCTATATTCATGAGCCTTATGAATGGGGTTTTTTGTACTTTTCTAGATAAATTTGTAGTAGTGTTCCTTTATGATATATTGATATATTCACATGATGAGAAGGAACATGAAGAACACTTGTGCTAGGTATTGCAATGCTTAAGGGAAAATTAGATTTATGGCAATTTGTCCAAGTGTGCCTTCTTTAGAAAAGAAGTAAATTACTTGGGTTATGTGATATCAAGAGATGGAATTATAGTGGATAAATCCAAGATCTAGGCCATCATGGATTGGCTAACACCAACAAATGTTTCAAAAGTTAGAAGTTTCATGGGACTAGTAGGATATTATAGGAGGTTTGTGGTAGTATTCTCCAGAGTAGCTCACCCCATCACCTCACTTTAGAGGAAAGGGATGAAGTTTGAATAGACATACAAGTGTGAGAGGGCCTTCTAAGAACTTAAGAAGCCACTCACTAGCACACCAATCCTAGTAGTACCTAATCCTTCATCATATTTTCTAGTATGGACAGATGCTTCACTAGATGGTATTAGAACTGTTCTCATGTAGAATTGTCATGTCATAGCATATGAGTCTAGGATACTCAAGACTCACGAGCTCAGCTATTCCACCTATGATTTAGAACTTGTAGTAGTAGTTCATGCCTTGGAAAGATGGTGCCACTTTCCTCTAGGACATTACTTTGAGATTCATCCAAATCATCAAAGTTTGCAATATTTTTTCACTTAGCCAAATCTGAATGCCCAACAAAGGAGATGGATGGAGTCCTTATGTGAGTATGATTTTGATGTGCATTACATTAAGGGAAAGGAGAATGTGGTCATAGGTGCCTTGAGTAGGAGACATCATGAGATATTTTCTATGATGGCTAAGATAGATTTGAGAGAGCACATACTATACCACCTTCCCAAAGATGTATTTTATGTAGAATTTTGTCAATTAGTCCACTCCCAGAGACCCCTAGATGGAAGATTTTCTAATTTTTCATTGGGTCTAGATGGATTACTATGCCATAAAGGGTGCATATATGTACCATCCTCAGGTGACTTATGAGAGTTCATTATTTTGGAAGCACACAAAGCACCCTATGCAGCACATCTAGGTGTCAAAAAGCTTCATGTAGATTTAAGATAGTTATATCATTGGCTAGGGATGAGAATGCAGATTGCCAACATCATAGCCAAATGCCTAGAGTGTTAAAGAGTTAAGGTAGAACATGGACATCTAGGTGGACTTTTGCAGCCACATGAGATACCTAAGTGGAAGTGGGACATTATCTCCATGGATTTCATTGTTGGTCTTCCCATGTCTTCTCATCGTCATGATGCCATCATGGTGATGGTAGAAACTTTGACCAAGGTTGCTCACTTTTAAATCATTCACACCACCTTCATAGCATCCATAGTGGCATAGGTATTCTTGAAAGATATTGTTAGACTCCACAGTATTCCTTGTAAGATAACATCAGATAGAGATCCCTTATTTGCATCATCCTTTTGGCAGGAAATGTAGAGATCATTGGGTACCAAGCTCAACTTTAGCACTACCTATCATACTCAGATGTATGGAAAAACAAAGAGATTTAATCGGATTCTAAAGGATATGTTATGAATGTATAGGATGGACCACTAGTCCAAGTGGGAAGAGTACCTCCATCTTGTAGAATTTGCTTATAACAATGGGCATCACACTTCCATAGGCATGCCACCCTATCAAGCCTTGTATGGTAGGCCTTGCAAGATGCCCCTAAGTTGGGATAGGATAAAAGGTAGGATATCCATAGGACCACAGTTAGTCAAGGACATGGAGCAACAAGTGGTATTGATCAAACAACACCTTAGAGAAGCCAAAGATAGATAGAATAAATAGGAAAATGTGGAGAGGGTGGATAGAGAGTATATGGTTGGTGAGAGAGTATTTCTAAGAGTACAACCACATAAGAGCCCAATCCATTTTGGAAAAGGATCTAATTTAGCACCTCAATTTGTGGGTCCCTTTGAGATTTTGGAGTGGATAGGACCAATTTCTTATCATTTAGTCTTGCCACCTAGCTTTTCGTGCATTCATGATGTATTTCATGTATCTATATTAAGGAAGTATATTTATGATGAGTCTCACATCATAGATTAGGATTCTTTATAGGTGGAGTCAGATGGATAGATAGCATTGGAGCCCATTTTCATTTTGGCTTGATAGACCCTCATACTTTGAAACAAAGAGCTGCACTAGGTTAGGGTCCAATGGGATTATTATGATGAGATCATGACTTCATGGGAGGATGCAGCTCAGATGAAGACTCTGTACCCATTTCTTTTTAATGAACTATATGAGGAAGTTCATGCATAGGGGAGGGATGTGAGGCCTCACCCTGACCCATCATAGCATAGGCCTTTTTATTACATTTTGATATTTTGATAGCTACTCGAGACTTAGAAGGAAAGTGGATTGTTTTATCTATTGATTTTGATACTATAGTAGTATTTTACATTATGATATGCACAAAGAACCTATTATTGTGTATGAAATGATAGAACACATATCGATACAATTTTATGACATGATAACTATTAGATTTTGATGTTATGTGAAATGTTAATTTGATTATAATGCTTTGTGAGATGAATGATTATGGTACGTAGATAAATGTTAATTTGATAATGATGACTTATGACATGCAGATTTTGATATTTTAACATTTTGAATGGAATAATTGAAATGACTAGAAAAGGAAAATTAATTTAAATTATATTAATATGGATATTATTATCTTCATTTTTGTTATATATGTTTATATGACCCCCTTGGACTACTGTTGCTCGAGTTTAATGTCCAAGAAGTGGAACCATGGAAATTCTTGGAGGAAACAAATTCTAAACCTATGTGAATAGAGTTTAACCAAGGTGAATCTTTGGAAGATTCAAAAGCCTCATTGTGAAAGTATTTTGTTTTTTAACGTAATTTTTTTTGTATGAGGAAATAGTTAATCATAATTTAGATGCATTAATTAAGGACATGTCATGGTGAAGTGTAATGTATTTTATTATGTCACATGACACCTTTGTTTGTCTATGTGTTGATGACATGTCACCTAGAGTGTTGGTCACAAGGTCACTTAATCTTGGTCCTTTTCTTTTCTTCCAATTAATGTTTAAGTACACCCACTTGGGAGAGAGTGTTAGGATGGGTCACCATCATGTTAATTTTCGAATTCAAACTTCTCAGGGATTTTAAGTGGCCTAAATGGGATCCTGAAGTGTCATTTTATTAAAAATAAGCCACCCTAATGGTAGTATAACATGTTAGGAGCTTAAATTCAACCATTTTTGTGATTAGCTAACTTAGGGGACCCCTTAAACAATGCACTCTTGAACCAATTCGAAATTTGGGATTTTCCCATGAGTGTACCCTCACCATCCCACTTGGTCAACTTTCTTATTTTTGAGGGACAACAATGTAAGAAGATGAGGCTTGGTGTTCCTTGCTAAAATAGTTAGTGAGAAGGCCTTATTAGAGGGTCTTAGCCAAATTAGTGGGTTGTTCACCCACTCTCTAAGTTTAGAGACAATTTGGTTTTGGAGGGAGATTAAGGGAGCTCTACTACAACTATCATTGCTTTAGCTTGGACCAAGGTTGATGTCTCAAAACATGTTTCTTTTTTCTTCTTTCTTTCTTTTAGCATGGATAAAATAAATCTACAAGTGTTGAGGATTTCTCAATGGAGTATGCATTACATTGTGAATCTTGCATTATGGACTTTGGCATTTTGTTGTGGGAATGTGATTGTGCTATGTGTTCTTGAAAATTTTCCTTTCATTTTGTTCTCTTCTTTATCTTCTTGTTTGAATTTGAATTTGAATGTATTCATGGGTGTGAAGGCTTCACTGAACCTTGGGAGGGAATAGAATCCTTGGGTGAAGGGCATAGTTGGGCTCAAAATTGTAGTTGAGAGAGTTACCTCATGATGAGGGATTTGCTTTATTTCATGGAGTATGGGCTCCATTGAAGCCATGTACCTCTATTATTTTGGGAGATATAAGGGGTTTGTGTAAGGAGAATATGTTTATGATGTCCTTGAGAGGCAAAATGTAATGGAAAATGTGATGTTTATGTTTGGTTATGGCATCTCCTCTTTGAAGAGCCCACCTTCACCTAATGTGAGATGATTCCAATGGTGGATCATTGCACATGCCATGGCAAGGAGTTGTTTTGTTTTTTGTTGTAGTTTAATGCAATGGAAAGTGTTGAATGTGTGTAACCCATTTGGTTCTTGTTTCCCTTGCTCAATGGGTGACTTCATAGAAGCCTAGGATGAGAGGTGAGCCTCCATGGTTCCTTGTTTGTGTGCATGTGCAAGTTTTGTGGAAATGGATTCCTTGAAGATGTTAGGGTTTCTCCCTTTAAAATGTTGGAAAAAAATAAAATGTGTAAAGAGAAACCCATGTCTTATGTCATCTCAAACATATTGTGGTCTTCAAGTCCCACTGTGATTTTATTTCCATGTAAAAGAGTATTGTCATCATAGTGTAATGTTTGAAAATGTGAAAGGAAAGATTTAGTGATGGTATATACTTTACTTGTAGGAAAATATCCATTGTGAAATTTGATGTAAGATGATGAAATTATTTAATAAGAGCCATCTTCTTATCCTATTTATAAATCATTTGGTGGAAATGTGTCATAAATGATAGGTGGAAGAATATTATGGGTAGACTTGGTCAGTTCTGAATATATATATTTCATTGCAATTTTATATGCTATGCATTTTGTAACTTGGAGGAAAATCACCATGGTTGGTAGTTCATTGTATATACATAATCATTTACTCATTTGGTTTCAAAGTTCAAACAAATTTTCTAAGAAGACAAAAATATAGCTTGAAGAAGAAAACACCTAGTTCAAGATTCACAAAGAGACTTGTTGTAGGTGCATATTACCTCTTTAGAAAATGTATGGAGGAAGGAAATAAATCCTTCCCCCCCAAAAAAATGCTGAGCAATAGATTAAATTAAAAAAATATTCTTAGTACCTTGTGCATCAAAAGTGATAGGAGAATACCTTGACTTAAGAAAGACTCAAACACAAATAAAATCCTATTCCTTAATCATTTAAAAAAAATAATACTCTCACTAATCCCATGACCTTGAGTCACTATTTAAGAAACAATGCAAAAATAATACATTGAATAACTAATACTATAATTATAAAGGACTAGACACCTACCTTATAAACTAGGAGGTACTTCTAAGAAGACCCCACATAATAATAAACTAATTTCCTAATAAACAAAACATCATAAAAAAAGAAATAAATTTCCTAAGGCATTCATCCTTACCTATCATCTCCTTGGTGCATAAAATAAGGAATGCATGTACTATTTTGGGGCTGAGAAAAGTTAGCAAGAACACCTAGCATTAAGCCTAGACACCTAGCATGATTAATGAAATATTGCAAAGTTTGAATTTTGACTTTTCTTTCCGATCCATATTCACCTAGGTAGAAGAACCAAGTGCTTGGGAAGAGTGAAGGGATAGGTGGGCATGGGGGAGAGTTTCTAGGCAAACTTAAAGCTTTTAAATCATTGCTATCAGAATTGTTGTTTTTGCAAGATAGGAAATCTTGTCAACATCTTTGGATGGGCACTAGATGGGGCGCATGACCCTATGTGTTTGAGAATTTTTTTGGGAGAAAAAGAGATACTAAAAGGTTAATAAGTTGGGCAGGGCTTGGAAATAGATACATTATGAGATTTTTAAAAGTATGTTTATATTATTTAGTTTGTTTTGTTTTATTATTTTAAGACATGGTTAGGTAGAGATTAAGTTAGGCATAGGGAATTTGGGATATTGAAATTTATTAGATTGAATGAAATTAAGGATTAATTTAATTAGTAAAGTATGTGTTAATGGGGTGATTAAGAATGCATTATAATAGTGAGGAGTTTAGTAGGATTTTAAATTAAATGAATCAATGTATATAATGAATTTTGAACTAATATGACACGTCCCTAAGGACATAAAATTTAAAGTCTACATTTGTTAATCATCTTAATTCTTGTGATAATTTATGAATAAATAAAATATTAATTGAATTAAAGTCAAATAAATAAATAAAAATATAAGTAGGATATTATTAAGGAGAATTTAGATAAATATGGTAAATCATGTATTTAAAGATTTGATCCGAATCACATTTTATTGAATCATATTTAAGATATTAAAAATATATTTAAGTTATGGAATCATAATTGAAGTTATTAAATCATGTATTAAAGAATTAGTGTGTGGTAAGAGGAAAATATATGGATATAGAGTTCAAAGCTTTTTGGTGGCATCTCAATGTTTTTAAATAATCATCACTTTATTATGGTAGAACAGTGAGGCATGATGAAAAGAGCAAACTAGAAAAGAGATGAATAATGTTTATGGGGAACCTCCATGTTTTTCTTAAATTATTTATGCCTCTAACTGAAAAGGTAAAAACCTTAGACAAGATATAACTATGAAGAAATTAGAAAATTAGAGCATAATGAATTTTAGTTATGAACACATGTATTACATGACAATCCAAATGAGGCAAATATCTAAAAAAATCGCATAAGTCATTCATAATTTGTATAGGCTTTCAAGTTTTAGAAAATAAAAATTGGTTATGTTCACCTTGTAAATTTAGGGCATGACAGAAAAACATCTATAATCTACATATGAAGAGTGATTTTGTTGTCAATGTCAATGACAAGGAAGATGATGGTGAACATGAAAAAAGATGAGGAAATTGATGATGAAGAAGTGACACATTTTGATAACATAAATGATGAGGAACAAGAATAAGGATAGGAAGCTATTGAGGAAGGTTTACCTAAAGTTCAGAACATAGAGGAGACCCACCTAGAGAAAATTGTAGTAGTGGTCATAGCCTTACTTCCTCATTCTCTGAGCAAAGGATTGAAAACATCAAGCCCAAAGAAAACTACTATAAGATTGATTGTGTCAAACATTGCAAGTACCATCACTCAATCAATTTTTGTACATGTTCAACTCAGTACTTCATTGATAGAAGTGACAAGAACTTCATCTACTGAGCAGTTAGCACTTCCTCCCTCATCAGTTTTGATTACTCAAGGTATTTCATCAATGAGTATAGTATCTACTTTTTCAGCCAAACCTACTATTTCTACCATTGTTTCCATTCCCAACATGAAAATAATAAGTGCAAGGATAGTTGAGACAAAGCCTCAACTGAGTATGAAAATTTTTAGTAAAGGCAAAGAGAAAGAAGAAGAAATTGATCTTGATGAGGAGATTGTTATTCCAAATTGGGACATCTCCAATCTTAATCTTGATCAAATGCATATATTTGGAGAGCTACTTAAGAAGAAAGCTAAGAAGCAAAGGCTTAGAGAAGAAATAAATAAAGAATTTCAAGTGCTTGAAGATGCAAAAAATATTCTAGCAGAGGCACTAAGCATGGAGGTTGACACTTCTCAACCAATTTTGGATCAATTAGTAGAGGTAGTCCAAAAATTTAACAAAGATGTAAATGGAAAAGAGAAATTGTTGCAGATAGTGGAGAAGAAATTTGAGAATAAAGTTTTGGAGCTAATTGCACAAAAGATTAAAATTCATCAAGTAGATTTATCTACTATTCTAAGCTCATTGGAGACCTCTTGCAACAATGTAACTTCATTATTCAATAAACTCTATGATACTTCAATTTTCACCAAGGAAATCAAAGATAAACTTTCTAAAATTGATGAAGATATAAAGGCAAGTGCACATCAATTGCAACTTGACTTGAGTTATAGCTCTACCCATTACACAAAGATCAGATTTTTAACTAAAATGTAGGCAGAATTGCTAAGAGAAAAAGCTAGAATAAGATCTACACTAGTAAATATATAGGGCATGATTCTCCCAAACATGGATCCATTGTAGAAACATATTGCACATGCTAAAACCCTCATCCATGATAACAATTTCTCAATTGCAGATCACATGATAGAACTTTCAACAGAAGTTCAAGTTGCAATGCACACATGCAAGGTGTTGCAAGAAAATTGGGACAAGACAATGGCATTGATTCTAAAGGTACATTCAGATTTCTTGTCACATTTTAGTATTACTATATAGTATAAATCATACATCTTTGGCATTAATGTCAAAAATAAGGAGAAGTTGTATAGTGTAAAGAGGAGAAGATATAATATAAGATGTAGTATACATAAAGGGGGAGAAAATATATATATCAAATGTGAAAAGATGTAAAGAATAGTGTATATATATGTATGGGGGAGCATTATCATATATGTATAGATACTCAGAGAAACATCTCTTACAAAAACAATTTTGAAAAATCCCAAAAATAGAGTACTCTCTAGAGTTGGAGGCATAGAGGATGAATAAAAAGGTGTTCTTGAATATTTTGAATTCAATTTTGACTGATGAGTGTTTTTGTCACTAATGTGAAAGGGGGAGATTGTTGACATTATAGTCATTTTTGTTATTAGTGACACACACTTATTTAGATACATAGTATCTACCAAGCTTATTGTAGAATTAATAGTTTTGACCAAGCATTTCAAGATTTATCAAACTCTACAGTTGCTATTGAGTTCAAAGAACAATATTTAGTTTGGGTGGAGCAATTTCTACCAAGTTGGTGATCAATAGTGTAAACCCAACATCTTAGTGTATGTCAAGTTTCTCAATGCAAACCAAGTTCATCAATGCTTACTGAGTTCACAATTATAGTGATGTGAATCCAGTGTTGACCAAGTCACTCATTGTTAACCAAGTGATTTAGTTTATACTGAGCTCATTGTGATAGCATTGATTGAGCTATGCAGTGTGAATCAAGTGATTCAGTTTATATGAGTTTCATAGTATTCACTAAGTCACTAGTGCAGACAAAGTTTAGACTACTTGGAAGTGATCAGTATGGACTGAGCTTCTACATCTAGAAAATGCACGATGATGTTGAGCTTTAATAGTAGATCTCGAGTATCAAAACATCACCGAGCTAGTCTTCAGAACCCAAGTTCTTGTAGTTGGGTTGACATTGTGTAAATTTGTATTGTAGCTGATTTTGTTGAATTGTAATTTGGATTTGTATATATGTAATGTATTGTATCACATCCAAAAAAAAGGTGTGAGATAGAATGGAAGTAATGTAACAAGAAAAGAAGAGTAGAAGTGAAAAGTAAAAAGGCTACAATAGTATAAGGAGCACCAAAGATTTATCTATCACTGCAAGGTGATTATTACAATCAAAGGAATCTCACTCAGCAAACCAAGTTGCAGATCAAAGATCAGCCATTGTTTCATCTTGATAGGTGGATTAGTTAAATCCTATCACAAGGTAGACTTAACAATCTTTTGTAAATCTCTTTATCGATGCATACTTCATTGTATGTTTGTAAATGTTTTTGGAAGGTGGACCTAATAGTCCTTATTGCTCCTAATGATGTAGGTCATCAGAAGTGATCATTGTAAGCCTTAATAGGTCAACTTTATATTGCAGTACTAAAGCTTGTGGATATCATCCCCACCGTAGTTTTACTTTCTATTTGGAAGATTTTTGGCTCACCATATTGTGTGTCAAAAGTGTTATGAATATTTTAATGCTTTCAATTTTTCATTTATTCAATTAGATCAAAATATACAAGAAGAATTAATTGCTAATAAAGGATTAAGTTTTATAAGTTACTAATTCACCCCTCCCCTCTCAGTAACTTAGCCTATCACATATATTTCCAACATGAGGATATCCAAATTTTTGTCAAAAACCACCACATGACTCAATCTCTTTTCAAAAATGACTCAAAATTGGAGTTACTAAAGGTAAGTGAACTTGAACTCAAGTTAGTGATTTAATTTTTAATAATTGATAGCTAGTGATTTTTCATATTTTTCTTGTGCAATGTATATGTTTTTCCAAAATATGTATCTAATAGTTGTTTTTTTTCCTCTAATTTATGTCACAGGTTGTTGAGACCCATTTTTCATCACATATAATCATGTTGAGATGACTTGTGTAAGTGAAAGATGGACTTAAAGGTATGGTAATCAACCACAATTGGGGTATATGGAAGGAAAATAAAATTGATAGGAAGAACAAAATAAAAGATAGGGTATCGGTTGACTCATGGTGGGAACATATGGAATATCTCCTTAAGATCACTGAGCCCATTATGATCATGGTTAGGTACACCAACATGGGTATGCCTTGCCTTGGGGAGATCTATGATGGCATAGACTCAATGCTTGGGAAGATCAAGCAAATTATAAATGACAAGGAGCAAGATCCACAAGAGACCTTTTCAAACCAATGCAAGCAATTATTATTGAAAGATGGAACAAAATTACCTCTCCACTACATTTTCTTGCCAATGCATTGATGCCCAAATACTATAGGTTTCAATATTGTAGTCTACCAAGAAGGTTGCCACCATATAGAGATATGGAAGTGTCTAACAAGTATCAAACAAAATTTAAAAGACTATTTCTTTATGATGATATGAGAGATGTAATCATGGACAAGTTCATAGAATTTGTGAATTCTATATGTCTAAGTAATGATGCCCTTCATCATCGGTTTGAGAAGGATGCTCATAATTGGTGGTACCTCCATGGCCAAAGATTCCAAACATTGCAGTCCCTTGCAATCAAAATCATATCACAAGTGATTTTTATAATTTATTTTTTAAAAATAGATCACTTTATCTTCAGAAGAATCATGATTAGAAAGTGATTTAATTTTTTTATAAGATTGAATTATTTATTTTCTAATTGCTTACCCTATGTTTTCTTCATAGCTTACTAGTTCTTCTGCATTTGAAAGAAGTTGGAGCACCTATTCTTTCATGCACTTGATGAAGTGTAATAGGTTGCAATACAAAAAAATAGAGAACCTAGTATTTGTGCATAACAACTTGCACCTTCTTTTACACAACAGTAAAGAATACAAAGAAGGGGAGATAAAGAAGAAGGATATATGTCCAAAGATTACAGACTTGGATGCTTCCACTACTCAAATTACAATGAATTATTTTGATGACTTTGATGCCAATACCATTATTTCTTCTATTTCTGATTCCATTGGTCTTAGCTCAAGTAATACCAAAGAAGAAGAAGAAGAAGAAGAATTTGAATATGAAGAACTTAGAATATTAATAGTTTTTCTTATTTGTATTCCATTAGTTGAAAAATGAACATGAATCAATGGTACTTGAACTTGATACTTATAATGTTTTGAATCTTTTATGTTTAAGTTGATTGAACTATATGATGGTATGATCACTATGATTACAAGTTTAACTATTTATGATTTTTTGTTGTTGAAATGTGCTTATGCTATTACACATGCTACATTCTAATTTTAATTCATGCTTCATATATATAATTTATTTTACACATTTTTGTACTAACAAACTGAAACAAACCCAAACCCCTTTCCAAAATTTTGATAAACTTGTGAATTGGTTCTCAAACTTCAAACTTGGAATTGAACTCAAACCAACAACTTAGAGTTTATCTATCATCAATATCAAAATAATAAAATAATAATATCAAGTTTAGGTATCGTTGTTTTGACTTTCAAGTTTCAACGATTGGAACTTTATACTAAGTTGCAATCATCTTATGGATTATGTAAATCTAAATCTTCATTTTCTTCTTTTCGATTAAAGGCATTAATTGAATCACCAACAACATCAATTCCAATTGAATCAACTACACCAATAACATTATTGTTTTCTAAGTCTTCAAATATTTTTTACTTTTTAATTGTCCAAAGAGCTTTTTCATTTGATCTTTGTAATTAACATCCTACTTTTAAAATGTTATAAAAGTAGCTTGCAACTCCCTTCATCTATTGAAGATTTTGTTTAATATTTAAAATATCATTTATCACTATAGAGAGCTTCCAATTAATTGATCAGGGGTTACTATCAATAATTGGATATAAAAATTTCACTCAAAGAAATCTTGGGCACTTGTTTAATTTGGTATAATAAATATCTGAGCATCATATTTTGTGTTGTAATGTTAAATATCTTAATTCCATAATTATTGGTTTCTATGCTACACTGTAAAATGTTTCTCAGTGGAACTGTATCTAGTTTCTACTTGGTCTGTGGAAGAACTATGTAACTTAGTGAAAAGTAATTAATATATATATATATATATATCTAGGGAAGGGCATAATAACTAGTTAAAGAAAAGTCCTAGAAAGCATAGGAACAATGGTAATAGAGGACCAAAAATGACATAATTATATGTAGAAAGCTCAATTTTTTTGTAAAGTGATGAATGCACATTAAAGAGGGTAACTTTTCTAATGAATTACCAAATAATACATCATGTCTGGAATGTCAAATGTGGTTTAGAAGATCACAATTTCAGAGAGTAAGCTAAATCAACATTAGTAGAAATAGCTTAAATGGAGAGGTAAAAGATAAGTACCCTTCAACAATTACTAGATCTATGAGATTGGATTAATTAGAAATATAGCTAAATATCTAAGTTACCAATGTTGGTTTTGATGTTGATGTGGGTATGGGTAGCTGATGCACATATGCATGATTTTATTTTTTTTGGAATTTTGGATGTGTTTGGATGCACCCATATATATATATATATATATATATATATATATATATATATATATATATATATATATATATGCAAAGAAATGCAAGAAATATACAAAAAAAAACCATTCTATAGCATGATACTTCACCGTTGATAGTTCAAATTGAAATAACAGTAATACTAATGCTTCATCGTTGATATACTAAAAGTATGGATGCTCTAAAAATGTGCCTAGATGTCATTTTGATTCTCTCTGAATGCTCTCGAATGAATCCCACACGCATCCGTAGGCATTGGACAAGCTCGAGCACTGTTGTAGCATCCAAACACATCCATGCATCTAAAAGCACCATAACCAAAATCTGGTGATTTCTTGGATGCATCGATATCTTAGCTAAATATTATACATTGAATTACATGCATCTCTATCCCTAATTATTCTTCACATTCTTCAGAGTGAGATGTAACCCAAGTCATAGAATGCTTTACAAAATATCAAACAAAGATCTATACATAAGGAATGTAATCATCAAGGTTTATGCTAAGAATAGGCTATAATCATTTTCCATTCCATTGGTAAAAGATTCAAAAAGGAAAGGAATTAAGAGTATCTATTTATATTAATACTCTTCTCTTATCCATGTACACTTTCCCAAGCATTTGATTTTTTTGGAATTACTTCGTAGTTAGCAATTCCAATGAAGAAATCCACTTAGGATCAAGGAGTACGTCAAATGAATTGTTACTCAGGCCTTTGTAATAACACACACCAAAATATCATTGCTAAAAAACATCATAAATATTGTGATGTCGTTGGAGCTAGTTTACATGTTTGACCTACAAGTATTTTTGGTTTTGCAGCCAGAAAAAATCAAGAATATGATTGCTCAATTTATTGTTTGAAAGATGTCTGAAACATATGAAATCAGAGAAGAAACCCACTCTCCATTAATTTTAATTGTTATTGCATCTTTATCTTTATGAAATACTAAATCATGGAATCTCACATTTCACCTAATTTCCCAAGGGCCTAATATTTGACTATATTGAACCCTTCAATTGATTTCTATGAAGCTTCCTGTTAAAATCCTTTTTTACTAAGAAAGTAGATAAAATTTTGAATCAAAGCACTTTTCAGAATGAGGATCAACAAAGACAAAAATGTAATGATGGACACATATTCAGACTCATAGAAGTGTCATGGTCTTAACAAGTCTAACTATTGAAACATGAGGGTATTCTTCCATTCAAAAGAATTTGATCTAATAGTTTGCACATTGTATGAAGAAAAATAAATTCTAATGTGAAAGAATTTTTTTAGATCAATTAATAAATCATAAGTTTTGATTTGGTTTAAATGACATCTCAAAAAACATATTAATGAATATGTTCTATTGAGAGTATTATGAACCACATCTAATAGATTATCTAAATAAATTAAAACTTAAAATGTGTTCTTTCATGAAATGAACCACTTCAATAAATTAAAACTTTACGTCCAATAATCTATCTAAATAAATCAAAACTTAAATGCACTATTTAAGTCTAACATGTAGAAAACTAAATTCTTTTTTATAAAAAATATATGAATGGAAGTGTGTTCTTACATATGTTGAATGGTCATTTTTTGTGGAAAACTTCAAGTGGAATGGAGCCTTCCATTAAAGTGGCTTAAAGAGTTGATCAAAGAAAGTGTCTTGATTAGGAGCCCAATATAGTATTACATGAATCTACATAGATTATTAGCAGAAAAGAGTAGAAAATAAAATAATATATGGCTAACAAGTGATCACAACCAAGAAGCTTCCCAAGATTGACTGGAAGTTTTCCACCAAAATTATTATTGGAAATGTCAAACCAAAAGAGTCTACTAAGATAACTCAAGCTAGTAGAAACACTATCACCCAAATTGTTCAAATTTAAATCCATGATAAATAGTTTTGCTTCAACATATCATGAAAAGTAGTGATTTGTGAACAATTATAGTGCATGGCTTCTAGATTATATTGTGTTAAGATTTTTACCATCAACATTGATGGTAAAAATATTAACACAATGTAGTCCAAATGTGAGGCCTCGCTTCTACCCTTCATAGCATAGTGATACTTTATTATTTTGGTACTCATGACTCGATATGTCAAGACTCTATCAGATACACTAAACATATTATGTTATGTCATTTCATGTTGTGTGATGTTTTACTTTCAGATATTTGATTTCATCATTTAATGCTTTATGAACATGTATACTAAAGTAAGTGAATGCAGAATTAACAATTTGATTATGCAATTTTAATGATTGAGAATATGAGTAGAACAAGATAAACAATTGAATTATTTGAAAGATGAATGTTTTAATTTATGAGATTTTCTTGATATGATATATACATATGTGCATGTGATTTTCTTGAGCTACTAATGGGTGCAATGAGTGTGTAGGATATTTTAGCTCAGAAACCTAACGGAGAAACAAAACTAAACCCTATGTGCCATTTGTCGAAACCTCATTGTTCGCATTTTATTTGTATCATGAGATGTATGAATGTATCATTCTATAATTAGTAAATGTTAACATTTTGTAACAATGCTTTTATAATGTCACTTGACACTCTTGAATTATTTATGCATTCCAGCATGATAGTTAGGGTTAACTGATTAACCTAGAGATCTAAGTCAGACTAGGTTAGTGACCTTTTTGCTAATCAGTTTATTATCGAGATTAATTACTCCTAATTTGGATTAGTACTTAATCTACATTTTGAAGGTTGTTAGATAGTTCTAACTTATCCTAGCATTTGTTAGGTCCCTAATTAATCCCTTGGGCCTAAATTCATGAAATCTAAATACCCAAAAGGTATGGGTATGGGTTTGGGGCATTTTCCACCCCCTAGCCCCTTTTTTTGACTTTTATGGTCACTCAAAAACCCCATTTTTTCTTTATTGCGAAAATTGATAGTTTCCATTATGAGTTGGATGACTTTAACTCCACCTTGAGGTTAGCTTTAGGTCTAGTTGTGTTAGAAGCCTCTAGAACTTTTGGGCAAGTGGGGATATTATTGCTTTTAGAGGTGGTTGAGTTTAGGATGTTATTTAGAGGCAATTTTCAGAGGGTTTTGGATGTTCACCTAACCTCTAGTTTTAGAGGGATTTTCAAAATTGAAGGAGAAGGAGAGGAAAGCAAGCTCATCTCAAACTTGTTCATTTTTCATAATTTGATTTCTTGAAGGTAGGAATACTTTACCTCATTTTGGTTTCCTGTTGTGCTTCATGTTTCAATTTCATTGTTTATGTATGTATGTGTGTGTGTTGAGCATGTTGGGAGGGATTGAAAACAAGGTTTCTTAAATATCTTTCTTTTGTGTTTTATTTTGAATTTCAAAGTTTTTTTTATGGGTGTTTTGGCATTACTCACCCTTGGATAGGGTAGAAGTGGCCATTTTCAAGGGAAGGTCTTCAGTTTGACTCCAACAGTGTAGAGTCTCTTCTCAAGATGAGAAGAGGGAGAAAGGGCAGGGTGTTATGGCACCCTACCTATCACCACAAACCACGTATGATTTTTGGCATGTAAGAATGGAAGAACAGAAGTTCTTGATTTATAGCCCTGACAGGGCATCTATTTTGATGTTGTGTCTGATGTCTCCTATTGGAAAAATTCACCTTCTCTCTAGTTGGGTTCAATGTTGGATCTATTGTGAAAACCCGGTATGGGAATAAATGTTTGATTTTGTTGTTATGTTATGACTAGTTGTCTCCTGGTCAGTTTTTGTTCTCTCCATGATCACCGTGAGGTATTGTAGAATTCAAAATGGATTCCTTGTTAAGGGCCAAGAAAGAAATTCATTTTGTTATTGAATTTAGTTATGTTGAGGAGATTTCTCCTCAAGATTGAAATCCTGTGTAAAATGTATCTAAATTTATTGTTGAAATGGCAATGATGTCGAGTTTTCTTCCTAGTTCTTTCCTAGTGGAGCCTTTGAATCAAGTGGTCAATAAAATAATTATTTGTGTAATATTCTTGCTTATGAGATTTTTGTATTTTTAGTTATATGTATGTGTATCAAAAAAAAGATGAAATGATGATGTTCAATTATGCAAATTTTAAGTTCAGATATGTTAAGGCAAAAAAATTATATTATGTTTGCAACTTGATTTGTGTTTGTGCTTAATAGGAGATAAAATTGCTCTTGCATTATTGTGAAAAAAACAAACTATTAAACTCTAAATTATAAACTCGTTTAGAAAAATATACCCCTTGTTATAAAAACACATTGCTTGAAAAAAACCTATACTTAGAAAATAATTGCAAAAAAAAATCTATACTTAAACAAAAAAAATAACACTTAGAAAAAAAATATACCTCCTAGAGCAAAAAAAGCCCTCTGAAGGTTGTATGGGAAAAATTAATTCAGCCTTTTTTGCAATAGAGAATCCTTAAGATTATCCTAATCATCCTTTTAAAAATTCTTTAAATAAACTAAAATTTGAATAAATAAACAGAAAAAAAAAAAAATTGCACAAATATAAATAAAAAAATATCCTATCCTATCTAATAAAAGAAAACAACAAATAAACTTTATGCATTTATTCCTCACCATACTTGGCGCAGGCAAGATTGACCAAAAATAAAGCATTTGAAAGGATAACATCACCCCTATAACACCATAAATTTTGGCAACCCACGTAGACCATGTGATGTTTGTAGAGGGCTATGGACCAATGCAAATTTTTTGTAAAAAAAAAATGTTTTCAAACTTTTTCTTGCATTTACCTTTTTACATCTTGTCATGCACATGATTTCAAAGGTGGACAGTGTTGAGTTTTGTGTTTAAATTTTACATAAAAAACATGGGAATTACCTTGTTTCCTTTCCCCATGTGATTTTGATGTGGCTTTTTTTGGGAAGTGCATAACCACGTGGGTAGTAAGGTGGGAAGGGGGAGTATCTTAGGCATTTTGGGAGTAGTTATAGTTTAAAAAAAAAGGGGTGGGTAGTTTAGTATATTTTGGTAATAAAGTATGAAGTTAGTATGTTAGTTTTAGATTCTAATTTTATTTTGTTAGTAATTTAATTATTAAGTTTTAAGATTTAGGTTAGTTATAAAGAAAGTTAATATGTTTAGTAATATAGTTGTTTATTTGTATGTCATTAAAATATTAGTTTATTAGTATTAGTTAGTAGTTAATTAAGATTTAGATAGTATAAAGTATGTAGTTAATTTAGTTTTTTTTTTTTTTTAAATATTAGTTTTAGTATGTTTTATTTATGTAAAGTTTTTTAAAAATTTAAGATAGTTTAAATTATTAAATAGTATTAATTAAAAGTGTTTAGATTGTAGATTAATTTAGAAAATTAGTTTTAATTTAGTATTAATTTAATTAATATATTTAAAGTTTAGTAAACTTAGTGTTAGCTATTATCTTGTTTTATTAAGTTAGTATTAATAGAGTAGTTAGTAATTGTTAAATTTAGATTTTAATTAAATAAAGTTTTTAACTAGTTTGTTTGTTTATGTCTAAAAACAAGTTTATTAGTATATGTTAGACTAATAGATAATGTAAATTTGTTTTTCTTTATCATTTAGTCAAATTTAAGTCTAATTTATATTTTTATTTTATTAGGAATATTTTATTTCTAATTTTTTTTTTTATAGATTTAAATAAAATTGTGATTTGAATAAAGTTAAATAAAGTATATTTATGTATATGTTAGATGTGACATTTATTTTAAATGGTTCTATGATTTTAATATTTCAAAATAATTAGATCCATATTCATTTAAATTGTTACTCAAATAATTTTAAATATATTGTTGTAAAATTAATGTAATATCGAAACAAATGTCGATATCAATTTAATAACGAGAGTTTAAATTTTAACAATATATTCCTACTCATGATTATAAACTTAAGATGAAATGTAGTGAACCTATACTTTCACTTGCGAAACAAACATATTAAAACTTAGTGGATTTAGCTTTTTTTATAATAAAAAATTACATGTGTTTTTGCCCTTGCTTTTTGGGCATGACACCAAAAGACATGCACTATAATTGTAATGGATTGTGGTAATTTGATCTCTATAATTTGTGAACAAATATCTTGGAAATAATGCAATTTTTCTTTCAGAAATGTAAGCCATTGGAGGTTGCCAAGATCTTCCAAGTTGTGCCCAGTGAAATTACATCCCATTAAATGCATTCTTGATTGAAAGTATGGAAAAGATTAGACAACACCAGAAAAGGATGGAAGCAAAATTTTTAGATCTGACAAAAGTTAAGGCAACTAGATATACGATTTCCATTTTTAAAAGGTCTTCACTAAGAATGTAGAAAGATAAACTACATTTTTTCATAGGTGAGACATCTAGAAGTCTTCACCATGAGTTTTCAATAGCTTGTGATCATGGTGAAGATGATCACATTCTTGGAACAACCACTAGTCCTATCTACAAATATGATGTTGGAGATTCATCAAAGGGACATGTAGATGTGTCTATTTCATTAGAGGGCAAAAACATTGAGTTCCAATAGTTTGAGGATTTCAAAGTTAGTGCTTCAAAGCTTGTTGAGGACATGATAACAATTTTTGATGATAGTCTTAGATCAGTTGGTAGTAATGGAGATATGGGTGATACAGGGTCTAATTTCCATTACAATAGTCCCTTATGTGACTAGGTTGATGATGCTATTTATAGTGCAAGTGTAGATGATGTGGTTGTTACCACTATTAGTTTAGATTCTCTTATGCATGGGGTTATTTTTGAAGACTGTGTAGAGGATATGAGCACTGACAATTCTAATTTTTATGGTAGTTGTCATAGTGTTGAGTCAATACATGAGGCAACCATCTTCTTATTTGGGACATATGAGGGCATGAAGCTACCTAGTTATGACACCCATGGTTTGAGTGCTATTAAGGAGTTAGGTGTTGTAGGTTTATGCCTTGATGATGTTGATCTACATGATGACATTGAGTCATGTATGCAACAACGGGCAGAAGGGTATTTTTTAGTGTTGATACTAGTGTGTTATGGACCTCTAATGTTTCACATGTTGATGATTCATGTTGAAACAAGTCCAAAATATAATACCAAATTTTGGGTGATGACTTAGAGCAGTTATTAGACAATGATTAGTCCCTCGATTGTAGTTTACAATGACTTACTAGCAAGGGAGAAGTAGAGACATGTGAAAATTTTGACACAATATAAGTGGCTTTTACTTCTTTAGAGGAAATATTGGTAGATGTACCCAATAGTAGTACCTCAAATGTTGATGTGTGCGAGGATGATATCATGCATGATCTCAGTAATTTTGTGGTGAGTAGTGGAGATATAGCCTCCTGTCATAGAGTAGTTAGTGAGTGAGAGAGATTAGGTTGGAGGTTGGGAAGAGACATCACGTGACTAGACAATTGAAGGTGAGTGACTATGACACATTTTCAACTCTTGGGCATTATGATTCTACTTGACAAATGTTAGTTATTTTTGGTTGGGGTGATCCTATGTTAGATGAGCAAGGTGGTACTCGACACAATCATTTCAAGAGGTTGTTAGGATCTTGAAGCATAATTATTTACAGGGATTACTTTCTTAAGTGGGGTAGCACTTGTTATGATACATTGTTAGGGAAAGAGGAGGAGGTGGTTGAGCTCACCCATGAGCTTGAGGTAACCTTGATCTCTTTGTAGTGTACCTAGTTGGCTTTTCAAGAATCAAAATCACATTTGGATGAGGTTACTATTTTGATGATAGTCTTACATTAGTTGGTAGTAGTGGGGATATGGGTGATACAAGGTCTAATTTTCATGACAATTGTCCCTTATGTGAGTATGCTGATGATTCTATATATAGTGCGAGTGTAGATGATGCAATTGTTACCACTATTAGTTTAGAATCTCTTGAGTAGGGGATTTTTTTTAAGAATGTGTAGAGGATATGAACACTAATAGTTCTAATATTTATGACACTTATCATAGTCTTGAGTCAATGCAGGATACAATAATCTTCTTACATGGGATAGATGAGGGCATGAAGCTACCTAGTTATGACACCCATGGTTTGAGTGTTATAGAGGAGTTAGGAGTTCTAGATTTATGCCTTGGTGATGTTGATCTACATGAAAAGGGTCTCTATTAGATACTGTTGATACTAGTGCGGTATGGACTTCTGACATTTTACGTATCGATAATTCATGTTGCAACAAGTCTAAAATATCATATCAAATTTTGAGTCATGTCTTAGAGTAGTTATTAGACAATGCAAGTCCCTTAATTGTAGTTTACAAGGACTTACTAATGAGGAAGAAATAGAGAAATGTGAATAGTTTGACACATTAGTGGCTTCTACTTCTTTAGGGGAGATATTGGTAGATGTACCCAGTAGTAGTACCTAAATTGATGATGTGTGTGACAATAATAGCATAGATGATGTCAATAGTCTTGTGGTGAGCCATGTAGACATAGTCTCATATCATATTGCAATTAGTGAGTGAGAGAGATTAGGTTGGAGGTAGGGCAAAGACATCATGTGACTAGACAATTGAAGGTGAGTGATAGTGAAACCTTTTCAACTCTTGGGCATTGTAATGATATCCAACATATGTTAGTTGTATTTGATTGGGGTGCTCCTATGTTATATGAGCAAGGTGGTAGTTTCTTTTCCCTACTAGAGATTCAAGCATTTCAAGATGTTGTTAAGCTCTTGAAGCATACTTATTTACAATTGGTAGTTGATAGGGATTACCTTATTGAGTGGGTGGCACTTTTTATGGGACATTGTTAGGAAAAGAGGAGGAGGTGGTTGAGCTCACGCATGAGCTTGAGGTGAGCCTGATATCTTTCTAGTGTAATTAGTTAGATTTTTCAAGAGTCACAATCATGTTTGGATGAGGTTACCATGGAGATGGATCATGTAGAGTCAACACCAACAATAAATCTAATCAAACTACATATAGTGGTGGTTGGTGGTGAGTTGACTTCCATGAATAGGGATGATGAATGTGATGAAGATGAAATTACATCCATCTTGGATATAAGTGTAGTAATTATAGATGAGATGAGTGCAATCGTGGACTACATAGATCTTATTTTTGCACTAGGTTCCCCTATAGTTAGCATGGTAGTAGTGGATTCTTCAAAGGGATGTGTGTCAGTTTTTGATACCACCTCCCTCTTCTTCACATGACTTGGGGAATAGTATTATCTAATTTGGAGATGATTTCTCATGGAGATTTGTTTCATTTTGCTAGAAACAAATCTATTACTTTATCTCATATAGTTGGTAGCTTTGGATAGTTGGCAACACTAAAATTTTAGAGGGATCACCTATGGATTGCATGAGAATAGGTTGATGCTCCCCATAGAATTTCTACTGCATATAGTCATTTATAGAGTATTTTCTTGAGAGTTTGGACTTGTAGGAGGGATCATACACAACTTATAAGGGTACACTCATATGAGGTTCTTGTGAAATTTTTCATTTGGTGATTCCTAGTTTTGTACTAATGAGCCTTTGATAGAGATTGGAGTATTTTACCACCATTGCATACTAATGAGTGCTCATCATTTCTCTTTTGACCCACAGGTAGAGGATTTGTGCAGCTATGGGTTGGCTCTATTTTCATACCATCCTCTCTAGGATGAGTTTGCACCATCTACAGTTGATGGGGTTGGTAGCTGCAATTTAGTAGCAGGCTACTTGCAAAGTCAGTATATCCATGAAATTTTTACAAAGGATGGATATCAAGGTTATGGCACATATACTTTTGGGATTGCTATTTATTTTCACACACATCAGCTTCATACTCATGGTAGTTTGGCAGGTTGTGTAGGGACTTTTGATCTAGTAGGTGATATTGGATATCCACTACTCCTAGTTTTGGATAGATGTGAGTTACATCTCTACCAAGATCTAGGTGGATATAGGTTTAGCATTGCAGATTGATTGAGTCACCATCATTGGATTGGTGATAGTATACTTAGGATAGCTTTGTGAATAGAGTTATTAGTACAAAATTTTGTAGATGATATCAAGGACATTAACATAATTTTCCTTGTGGTCTGGGTGGATTAATATGTGCCTTTGGTTTTGGTGATTTCTTGAGGAAAAAAAATCTCAGGGAGGGAGGACCATAATGCTCCCATTTTAGTAGGTTCTTGTAGCCAAAATTGGTCATCTCATCATTGCAACCCTTATGAGTTGGAAATATGTTTTGAGGGTCTTCATTGATTAACTTTCTATTTAGAGGAAGTCACGTGTGGGAAATTCCTATTTTTAGCAGTACAACCTTCTTCAATGATCGATTGGGTATATTCATGGAGCTCTATATTATAAGTTGTTTATTAATATTATCTTAAGAAATAAATTTATCATATAATTGTTAGAATTTGATGGTGTATGGAAGAAGTTTCTTAAGTGAAAAGTGTCTCCATGAAGCCATGTGCTTGAGAGTTATTTATTTAAAATTATTAGATGGAAGCTTCTAATTTTAAGCTTTTTGATTAAGTAACTTTAGTGAAAGGTGTACTGAAGTCAAGTGATTTATAAAAGAGGCTTCATGAAGAAAATAGATTCATTCTTGGTTATTTAGATTGTTGATATTCCTTGGTGAGGGTTTTTAGTTTACAATTTTCTTGAGGACCGATTCCTCCTGAACTATGCATTAGTTGTTGTTGTTGTAAAGAAATTGAATATCAATTTTGTATTCAATTCATTGCTAAGGTACAATGAATTGAATTTATATCTATGGTATGAATCTGGGCATCTTCCTTACTATGTCTATTGTTCTTGGAGGATAATTTTAGGATTTTAAAGTTGATGATTAATATTTTTGTTCTTAGGTACCATTATCTTTCTTTTCTTGTCATTGATAATAATTTTTTATGGTTGTCATTATTCACTACAAATTAGATGCCTTCCATTATTGTCATTTACCCTAGTTGTGCATTATTCTTTCTTGGTATTCAACGTTGCATTTGTGAGATTGAATTATCCTATCACATGTCTTGGATTCCATTTGAGGTTTGTTTTTTTTCTTTTGTAATATTAGACACCAATATTAGGATTACATGGGCTACAAATTAACCATGTCTAGGTGCCAGTTAAATTTGCTCATGTGGCTTTAATTCTAAGGCTATGATCATATACTCTAGGAAGCATAAGAGAATTGGTAGAGGAGACACATTCATTACTTGGATTTAATATGGACTTGGAGAGGAAACATCATCATTTCTAGGGTGTGCATTTAATTGGAGGAAGACACTTGAAAAATATTGCACTACACTAGGTTCTTTACTATTGTGAAGTATTAATAATTTTAGTTGTATGTAATAAATGATATATTTGTAAAGATAATAATAAATACTATTATGTTATACAAAATTAATTACTTCAATATATATTTTTTATAGATGCATTTTTAATTTCCTAAACTTTAAAATTATAATTGTAGCAGTGACTTAGAACTTAATTAGTGGGACTTCTCATAGTCAGGCATGCGTAATTTACAACCCATGTAATTTTGATATTGACATCTGATATTGCAACAAAAATAACCCTCAAATGGAGTCTAGCTAAGACAACTGATAAGATAATTTGATTGCCCCAATCCAATATTGAATGCCAAGAAATAATAATGCCTAGGTTTGAGGAAGATTGATAGGGCAACTAGATATATGATTTCCATTTTTAAAATGTCTCCACCAAGAATGTAGAAAGATAAAATAGAGTTTCTAATAGTTGATACAACTTGTGATCATGGTGAAGATGATCTAGTGCTTAGTGAGGCAACTGCTAGTCCTATCTGCATATATGATGTTCAAGATTCTTCAGTAAGACATTTGGATGCCTTTGTTTTAGTAGAGAGAAACAACATTGAGTTTCAATAGTTTGAGAATTCCAAAGTTAGTGCTATGCAGAATACAAAGGACACACTACTAATATTTGATGAAAATATTACATTAGTTGGTAGTAATGGGGATATGGGCAATACAAGGTCTAATTTCATAACTATAGTCCCTTATGTGAGTATGTTGATGATGTTGTAGATAGTGTGAGTGCAAATGATGTTGTTATTACAATTGTTAGTTTAGACTTTCTTAAGGAAGGGGTTGTTTTTGAAGACCACGTAGAGGATATGAGCACTAATGGTTTTGATTTTTATGATAGTTTTCATAGTGTTAAGTCAATGGAGGAGACAACAATATTCTTAGATGGGATAGATGAGGGCATGAAGCTACCTAGTTATTATAGCCATGGTTTGAGTGTTACAAAGGAGTTAGGTTTTGTAGATTTATTCCTTGGTGATATTGATCTACATGATGATGTTGAGTCATGTGTGAAACAACAATCATAGAGGTCTTTGTTAGACAATGTTGATACTAGTGTGGTAGGGACCTCTAATGTCTCACGTGTTGATGATTCATGTTGTAGTGAATTAGATAAATCACATCATATTTTGGATGATGAATCAAAGTGATTATTGAATGATTCTATGCCCCATGATTTTAGTTTATAAAGAATTATTGATGAGGGAGAAGTAGAGATATGCGAAGAGTTTGGCACAATATTCGCTTCTACTTCTTCAGAGGAGATATTGGTAGAGGTACCTAGTAGTAGTACATCAATTTTTTATGTGTGTAAGGATGATAACATACATGATTTTAGTGATTTTTTGGTGATTAGTGTAGGTATAATATCCTATCACATCATAGGCAATGACTCAGAGAGCTTACATTGGAGGTAGGGCTTGCAAAGATATTATGTGACTAGACAATTAAAGATGAGTGATAGTGAAACATTTTCAACTCTTGAGCATTTTGATGCTATCCAACATATGTTGGTTATATCTAGTTGGGGTACTCCTATGTTAGATGAGCATAGTGGAAATTTATTTTCCCTAAAAAAGATTCATTCACTTCAAGAGACTGCTAGGATCCTGAAGTATAATTATTTAAAATTGGTAGAGAACCATATTTCCCTTTGAATCTTTTCAATCTAATTGTAGTGAACCAAATTTGGTAGTTTTCTTTACTTACTCACTTGTATGATTTGTTCTAAAATTCCATCTATTTTTTTATTAATAAAATTTCATTTTCTTTTTTAATTGGGAAGTCAACAAACTCCCAAACCCTAACACTCTTTCTATTCCAATGACTAGTTTGGAATGAATCGAACATTCTCATGAAAGAATGACTGGCTTGAATAAGAAAGTGATCTTTGACACCTAATTGATATAGTCAAGATCTTTATATAGTTTTTGATTAACTTTGAATTGGTGGCAAAGGCTTTTCACAATTTCTTCATTTAGATCATTTCAACTTAACTGCAAGAAGTGTGGATCTCAATGTTTATCTTCTTTTCCATCTCTAGAATAACCATTATGCTTTTTCACATTTAAAGGAACTCCTTTGGAATCTGATAGCAATTCCTAAACACCAGTTAATCCCTACTAATTCATTAATCACAAGCTTAACACATTAGTGAGATTCTTCAAAACTCAAAAGATAAAGTTGGGAAGTTCATAACTGCCACACATTTGATGTAGATTTGTATCTATTGCTTTAGTATTTAGTCCTTTATTTATAGTTAGTTCAAAAGGAAACATTATATCCTAATGGGATTTTTGGAGCCATTAGAATCAGATGGAGTTTCTTGAACTAGAAATCTATCTGCTAGTCAAAACATCTTGCATCATTCTTTTTTATTACTTGTCATTGAATCAAATCTTCTCAAACATCTATGTACTCCACCTATACATTCTAGATTTTTTCTCTATTTCTACTAAAATTTCCTATAGACAAGGCATCAATTTTAAATGGAGACTCTCTCTTATGCTTTTTTAATGTTTCTTCTCAATTTGAGTATGTTGTTCTTCCTCTGACAAAGACCTTTGTATTTCAAAACCACCCAAATTAGCATTGAAGTTCTAAATTTTCCTCAACACTAATGAATGGAAATTTTTTACTCAAAACCCTGGCTTCTTCTAATGTATGGCCATACTATGAAATTTTGGTAGATGATTGTTTTATGTGCACTATTGTCACAAACAAGTGCCCTAGCCTTTTTTTTTCTTCATTATGTTGGTGTTTGGTAAAAGTCTTCTAAATTTTATTCAATGAGCATGCTTGTTTAGAATTAGTCGCATTCCCTAGAGCACACATTTGGTTGGAATCATTTGAAATTCTTGGTAATGAAGGGTCTATCCATTTTTCTTAGTTGATGATAATGACAACTATAAATATGCACACATGAAACCTATAGATGCATTTGTGAGATTTGACAAAATTTTGTGAGTATCAATAGTGTGAACATTTGTAGGAAAGGGATAAGATTGAGAAATCTAAAATATATCATGGATAAAAATATTGGCAACACCATAGTTTGCAAACTTGGACTTAGAGAGTACTTGAAACATCTAAGATTTTCAACCCAACAAAAACTTGGCAACTTAGAAAGAACTGAAAATCAAAATACTTTAAATAAACATTTTTTCTGTAAAATTCAATTACAAAATAAAATTGAAAACTTGAAAGTGAAAATGCATGGTTTTTTAGTGAACACAATGTGTAAACAATAAATTTTTACTAGTGTTTGACCTACACCAAAATTTTTACCTGTGGTTTTTTTCTATCTATAAAAACACAAGCGAAACTTGTGAGTACTTGACCAACACAAAAAATAGAGAGTACTTGCAAAATCAGGGAGTACTCAATGAATTTGAAAATTATGGGCAACAAGTATACATGAAGGAGCTATAATATTTAAAGCATTATCCCCTCATAAGTGACATGATACTTTTCCAACTGGATAGAAGTCACTGGATGTTGAATGATGAAAACCCCCCATATTCACTAATAAAATGAGTGTAAAAAAGACCCAATAATATGAACTCTTCCCCATTGCATTTATAGAAGAACATAATTAGTTTGATGGTGATTTTAAGGAGCCTATACCCTCCAATTTATTTACGTGGAGTTGGAGGGTTTGTTGGGAAAAAAACAAGTAACATGATGTAATAGAAAAAAAAAACCATTCTATCTATTAAGCTCCAGCCTTGAATTTCAAGGGTTTAGAATGCACAAAAAAATGTTCAATGCCTTTACTGTGGTAAAAAGATTCAAGGAAAAGAGTTCTAGAAATGAAAAAAAAAAGAGGAATCAATGTGTGTTCTCAATGGGTACAATATTTATAGTATCTAAGAATAATACAAAGTACTTATCATGGATCACCTTGATGGTCAGAATTGAGCCTTGACTAGTGCTCAACATGCCTTCCATATATCCCAATTTAGTTCTCATTTTAGTAGCTCTACTTTGCAGCCTCTTCTCTAGCATACAAATTAATCTCAGGATATGTTGTTCCTCACTTAATACTCCTTTTCCTCCTTTTCACAACCTCCATTTCCAACTTAGACTCCTTCAACAACTCCTTGCTTTGCACTTCTAAAAGGCTAAACTCCTCATCAAGATACTTGATAACTGCAATATGATAGATAGAATGATGAACATAATAGTTGTTGATGCTACCAAAATTTCCCTAAAGAGTCCAATGATCAAAACATTAGTTCCTTATTTTATGGTTTAAGAAAATTGTCACATTGTTGTCCAAAAACAAAGAAATAACATGTATAAGTAAAAAAAGTAGTGCAAAAATGTGTAATAGAGAACTAAATGATGTGATTTAGTAACTATTTTTTTTATAACTAATAGTCACTCCAAACCATGATTGGAAAATGGTTTAATAGAAGTTTTTATTCAATGTGAAACAATTTATAGTTGCAAACAACCTCTAAAGGGAGGCTTATACAAAAATTATTCCTGAAACTAAAACTGTTGGCATAGTTGATGTAGATGTCTTGAAGCACATGTTTGATAGTGATTAAACTAGTTATTTTATTGTCATTGATGTAAACTTGATAGTTGGTGATGAACTCTTTACTAAAAATAGAAGTTACTTAATGTGTGGCTGACAAATCAAGTGTGTGGTTGATTTGTGTGATGAGTTAGAGTGCACGATTGGTATGGGAGATTCTGAGATGTTTCTAATTGTTGCATATGTAATTTCATGTAATTTATATCAATATTGAGTGATAAAAAATTAATGATTTGATTGGTTTATCAAATTTTTGTTATTTCTAGTGATGAAATCCAAGATTTATGATACTAAATTATTGAATTATAGTTAGAGTTTTATTTGATTTGTTTTACATAAAGACATGTTTTGAGTCCATTTTAAAAAGTTGAGGAAGAAAAGTGAAGAAAAAGTTGAATATTTGTGTTTGATCCTGAACCGATAACATGTAGGTTGTTTCCCATAGATCTTTCAAAATGGTGAGTTTGTTGATGATGTGGAAATTATTTGTAAGCAATGAGTTATGATGGGTCAAGTTATGCATTTGTAATTTTTATGGAATGTCTTGTAAGTATGTGTGCTCATTTTAAAAAGGTGAAAAGGATAGATGTTCTATGTTATATCAACACATAATTGAAGTAGTTGATTGTATAGCACCAACTAATGTTGAATTAGGGTTTGGAAATTTGTTTTGTTTGAATGTTGATGGATCTCATGGTTTAACACATTTAGGGTTTAGATATCTAATGATGAGAAGTATATGTATATAGCATGATGCTACTTTGAAAGAGTGGACATCCATGGAAGAGTGAGATTTATAATTGGCAAGGGTAGTGAGACCAAGCTTGTAGCTAAATATCTACTATGAGATGAAGATGGTGAACTAAAATTTCTATGTTCAAGAAATATTGTAAGTTTTATTTTTTAGATCATTCTACCTTTTTTTTCCTAAAAATTTATCAAGTTAAAAACCTCTAACAAGGTCACTTCTAATAGGGTGAGCAAGATGTGAAGTTAATTTATTTAGTCTGGTGGCTAATTATTTTGAGTTATAAAATCCTTATCAAGGTTAATTATAATAGAGTAAAGATCTTAATAGGTCTAAGGAAAAAACTTTTAGGTGACTCCTAATAGGTATTCTCTTAACTAGGCATCATTGTAAGCTCATAGTAGAGAAAGCCTTTAACATGACACATTTCAAGAGAGTGCAAAATACTTGTAGGTATCAATTTTGATCATGTTTTTTTCCCTATGACCAAGGGTTTCTACAATAAAAATATCTATGTTAGTATGTTACTTGTGTAGATGTTTTTCTGATTTTTTTTAATGTTTAGTTTCACAAGTTAACATGGATTGCATGGATGAGTGATTAGATGTTAGATCTAGTATTGGTTAATTAGTTTTTTGAAGTTGTGATAAAAGTTTAAGTTAGTGGGTTATTGATTGAAGATGGTGTTGTGGCAAGTAAAATGTTGAGGACCTTTCTGCCTATTTATGTAATTGAAGTTCTTTCAATTTACAATCTAATAATTTTTTAGAAAGTCTCTACTGATGGGCTATTTGGGTAAGCTTACTGCTTTTGAGATGAATAATTATGAAAATACTATTCCTAAGGTTAAAGCTACTTTTAGAGTCTCATTAGCATTGAATCCAAGAAGTAAAGGTAAGGGAATTCCTAATCATTTTAGTCTTAGTGATCTTGAGTCATTCTTTAATAAAGAAAGGAAACAATAAGAGTTTTTAACTTTGATTGCTAAAAGATTACCGAGAGGCACCGTTAAGTGTAAGGACAAATCACCATTATTTGTTTTCTCATTCAAGAAGATTGGTGTTCTTGTTGTAAGACATCCTAACTCTAACATAGATAAAAAAGAGAAAAGGAAAAGGTTCAAGGACATTGATGAAGAGGGGATTGATGATAATGAATTTGATGACATTGATTAAGAAGTTTTCTTTGTTGTAATGAAGGAATATGTTACCAATGGTGAGCAAGCTCTTATTTTGATACAGGAGCATCCTGGGTGTAAGAGCAATCTTGCATCACCCAAAAATATTTCCTTTCAGTTGTTTCAATAAGGGTTGTCTTAATGTAGAATTTTTGTCTATAGAGGCTTGCTACTTAGTAAGTCAATCATATGAGCTTAGAATGTTTTAATTTTAGTTGTGAAGGTTCATTTTAGTTATATCAATTTGTCAATGAAGTTTCATGGCTAGATTATTTGTATTTGTGAAGTTATTATAGATTTTTGGTGTGTAATTTTGGTATAAAGACTTTAGGCTCAATTTTGAAGGCCTTAGAGGACCCGAATGAGGCTTGAAAACTCAACAGATGGGCACATGCATGAATGTGATTTTGTAGATCAAGAGTTGGGGTTTCCAAAAAGTGGTTATAGTAGCCAATCAGAGCAACAGTTTGAGAGTTATGCTCTTCCAAAGTTGGGCTACTCAAA
The DNA here is from genome assembly GCA_028749045.1 of Cupressus sempervirens. Classification (NCBI taxonomy): domain Eukaryota; kingdom Viridiplantae; phylum Streptophyta; class Pinopsida; order Cupressales; family Cupressaceae; genus Cupressus; species Cupressus sempervirens. The sequence continues at coordinate 337,204,421 of CM053788.1, forward strand.
ATTCTAAAATAAATGTCAAAAGTGTCTTTGGCTGACTCTATATGTATTGGTAGGGTCTATTGGCCCTAGGTATTAAGTTTGAGTTTCTAGAACCTTCCAGGGTGGCATAAAATTGCTTATTTAAGAAAGACTCAAACATTGTTTAGGATAGCTCTGGGTGATAGTTTGCAACTTTATCCTATATATTATTGTAATGAAGGCACTCATTTGGGTTAGTATATTGTAATTCTAATTTCTGTAATTCTACATTTGCAACAATAATTAGAAGCCCATATTTTGTTCTTGCAATTGTTGTTTCTTTGCTTCTTTTCTATGTTTATGGTATTAAGGGGAGCACCCTTCATCAAGTGGTATTAGAGTTGGAGTTCTTGAGTGTGTGCACATATTGCTGATTGAGAGGTAGTTCACACTAGGATCATGGTTTGGTTTGTGCATATAGATAGATCACCCACTATGAGGTAGTTTGTACTAGGGTTTCAAAAGAAGCATGGAAATACATCCACAAAGAGAGTATGGTGGAAGAGTCAAAGGTGTTACACCTTAGGATTTTAGAACACTCTAGAGGCAAATTAAAGAATTGTAAAAAAATATGCACAAAGGAATGAATCTTTTAGTAGGAGATGATGAAAGCATTAATGAAAGAGAAGAAGGAAATGTAGACCAAGCCGCAGTAGATGAAGTTCTTAACCTAGACGAGGCAAATATTTTTAAGGCCATTTCAAGTATTGGAAAAAGACCTAAGTTTTATGTTCTCACATTTTCAAGAGATATCAACTTAAAGGAATTGATCAAATGGATCAATGAATCAGAAGAGTACTTTGAATATGAAGATATTGAAGATCCGGATAGGGTCAAGTTTGCAAAGGCCAAACTAAAGGGTCATGCAAAGATTTTGCGGTAGGAAATCCAATTGGATCAAAATAAGAGAGGAAAGGGAAAAATCACTAGATGGGATCAGATGGTAGCTAAAATGAAGTGAGAGTTCATTACCATGGATTATGAGTTTGGTTGAAGAATGCAAGGGTTGAAGCAAGCAGGAAAATCTATTCAAGAGTATACCAAAGAGTTCTATTAAGTTCTCATTAGAACTAGCCATTCAGAAGCTAATAAGTAGAAAGTGACCTGTAATCTTAATGGGTTAAGACCAAGCATCCAAGAGGAGTTTAGTCTCATTTGAGTTAAAAATATTGAAGAGGTGTACCAGCTTTTCCTAAGAGTTGAGGAGAAGCTAAGCAAAAGGTTTGATTACAAAAATAGGGGTAAAGGTTGTAATGGAATATCTATCAGACAATCTTATGGAGGCCAAAATGATGATCATAAGAACAAGGATGAGGCTAGAAGTAGAAGTTAGAACCAAAAGGGAAATAATTCCACTCATTTCCATGATCAAAACAATAGAGGTCAGAGAGGAAGAGGTAGAGGAAAAGGATCTAGAAGAGGAGGCTTCCGTGGGAAATGTTTTCACTATGGAGAAGAAGGACATAGAGCATTTGAATGTTCCCAGTGCCAAGGAAGGAATGATTGAAGAATAGAAGGCCAAGCCAGAGTTGTGCATATTCATGAAAATTCTATATTATCACATTCATAAGATGCTAAAAGAGGAGAAGTTCTAGTTAATAGAAGAGTCATGTTGAGTAGTGACAGTAAACGTGATCAAAGGAGTTTGTTTTGCACAAGGTACATATGTGAAGATAAGTGTTGTGATGTGATCATTGATGGTGGAAGTACTAATAATCTAATATCAGAGATGATGGTCACAAATTTGAATCTAAAGAGATAGAAAGACCTACATCCATACTATATTACTTGGCTGCAAGGTGACCACAAGGTCATGTTTAGTGAGAAATGCTTAGTGAAGTTCAAGATTGGAAGCTACTAGGATGAGGTGCTTTGCAATATCATATCAATGGACATATTTCATATGTTGCTAGGTAGGCCATAGTATTTTGACATGCATGTTGTACATGATGGGTGAGAAAAATATGTACACTCTAACAAAGGATGGAGAGAAGCATAAGTTGAAGCCGTTGAAGGAGAAAGAAGAAAATGTATGTAGTGCTACTAGAATATGTTTTGTTGATGGAAAGGAGTTTTTCTAAGGTATGAAATGTGAGCATATGTGTTTTTTATAATTTTAAAGATCATAAAAAAGTAGAGGAGGTACCTACAGAATTTACAAATATGTTGGGAGAGTTTTTTGGTATTGTGTTAGATAATGTACCTAATGAATTGTCCCCAATGAGGAAGATAAGTCAATAGATGGATTTTATTCTAGGAGCTATTTTTCCAAACAAGGAAGTGTGCAAAATGATACTAACAAAAAATGAAGAGTTGAACAAACAAGTTCATGAATTATTGCAGAAGAGGTTGATTCAAGAGAGTCTAAGTCCATGTGTTGTACCAATAGTATTAGCACCAAAGAAGAATAGAGAATGGAGGATGTGCACAAATTCTTGAACTATCAACAAGATCACAATCAAGTATAGATTTCCATTTCCAATGATGGAAGATATTATTGATTTTTTGAGTGGAGTTGAGTATTTCACAAAGATAGATCTAAAGAGTTAATACCATCAAATTTGCATCAGAGGAGGTGATGAGTGGAAGACTACCTTCAAGACAAGGGAAGGAGTGTATGAGTGGTTAGTCATGCCTTTTGGGCTAACTAATGCATTGAGCACTTTCATGCACCTCATGAATGAAGTACTAAGGAATTTTCTAGGTAAGTTTGTCATGGTTTACCTAGATGATATTTTGATCTTTAGTAAGACATTGGAGGATCATTTGATGCATATCTGAAAGGTGTTTGATAAGTTGAGGGAAGAAAAGTTGTTGATAAACCTAAAGAAGTGCAAATTTGTGAAGGAGTTGGTGTACTTGGAATTTGTAGTCTCGATAGAAGGTCTAAAAATGGACTCAAAGAAAGTGAAGGCTATCCTTGAATTACCTACTCCAAAGAGTACTATGGAGGTAAGATCTTTTCATGGACAAGCTAGTTTTTATAGAAAGTTCATAAGAGGTTTTAACAGTATTTGTGGACCCTTGACTGAAATAATGAGAGGGGATAGGATATAATTTAAGTGGACTATAGGAGAAGATAATATTTTTAATTTTTTGAAATAGAAAGTTACAAAGAAACATATTTTAGCACCTCCAAATTTTAACAAGGTGTTTCAAGTAGACTGTGATGCTGGTGGTGTTGCAGTAGGAGTTGTTTTGAGCCAAGAAGGTAGACCTGTTTCTTGTTTTAGTTAAAATTGAATGATGTCAAAAGAAAATATTCTACTTATGATAAATAATTTTATGCTATAGTTTAGACACTGAAGAAGTGGAGACACTATCTTCTTCCTAAGGACTTTATTTTTTATACTAATTATCAAGCTTTGTAATATTTGTATAATCAAGGAAAATTGAACCAATCGAATTCGAGGTGGGTTGTTTTTTGAAAAGTTACACATTTTTTTTGAAATATAGGAGTAGGAAGTCTAATAAAGTTGTAGATGCTCTTAGTAGAAGACAACTTTTGCTAACAAAGATGCAAATTGAGGTGGTTGGGTTCAAGGAACTCAAGAATTTGTATCTAGAGGATCCTGATTTTGGTGAAGCATGGAGGGCTTGTACAAAACCTATTACACTTGATAGGAAAAAGTGGTTGGATTTCATAATCCAAGATGGTATGTTGTTCAAGGAAGCCAATTGTGCATTCCTAGAAGCTAAATGAGAGAGAATCTCATCATGGAGAAGTATAGTAGAGGATTGGTTGGACGCATTGGGAGAGCTAAGACCATTGCTTTGGTTGTTGAGAATTACTACTACCTACAGCTACAACAAGATTTGAAGAAGTTTACACATAGTTGTAGAGTATGTTAGGCAAAAAAATGAGTAAAAAAAAAAACAAGGTTGTATCAATCATTACCTGTATTAGAAAATCCATGGGAGGGTGTCTGGATGGATTTTTTTCTTGGATTATCAAGGACTCAACAAGAGCATGATTCTATTTTTGTTATGGTTGACAAGTTTTCAAAGATGGCACATTTCATTCCTTGTAAGAAGACTAGTGATGTTGTTCATCTAATAGAGTTGTTTTTCAGAGAAGTGGTGATACTACATGGTCTACCAAAGAGTATAGTTTTAGATTGAGATACCAAGTTTGTTGGGTACTTCTGGCATACATTATGGAAGAAATTGAAGATAGATTTGAAGTTTAGTTCATCACATCATCCACAGAGTGATAGGAAGATAGAAGTTGTGAATCACAGTTTGGGAAATTTGTTGAGATATTTGGTTGGATACAAGCCAAAAGGATAGGATCTAGTTTTACCATAGGTAGACTTTGCATATAATAATTCTATAAATAGGAGTATTAGTAAATCACCATGCCATATTGTATATGGGAGCAGTCCCAAAAATGCTTTTGAGTTGAGGAAGTTGGATAAAGGAGAGATAAGTAGTGTTGAAGTAGAAGAATTCATTGAACATTTGAAGAATATCCATGAGGAGGTGAGGAAACACATTATCAAGATGAATACACTGTATAAGGAAAAGGAAAACATAAAAATGAGGTATAAGGAATTTCATATTGGAGATGATGTCATGGTTCATTTGTGAAAGGAGCATTTTTCAGTGGGTATATATAATAAGCTAAAAACGAAGAAATTTGGACTGTGCAAGATAGTGAAAAGGCATGATTCTAAAAATGCCTATGAAGTGGAGTTGCCTATTGAATTGAATATTTCACCAGTATTTAATATTTCAAATTTGACAAAGTACCATGAAGGAGGTGATGGGGATGAATTTGCAGAAGTGTAGTGGAGTATTCCAACAGCTAGTTCAACTACAAAATAGATTGAGGATATTGGAATTAACAATGAGAAAGTAAACTATTAGAGGGGGAAGGTGAATTAGTACTTCAAAATTTTAATCATAAAACATTCACCACATATCCATCTCACAATTTAGCATGTAAATTGAAATAGCTAACTACACATGTTCATCCATAGCATGAAACAAATAACACATAACACAATAAATTTGTTACCCAAAAACCCTCAAATGAGAAGGTAAAACTAAAGTGCAGATGAAACCCACAAATATTCACTACTACATGTATAAAATGTAGCCAATTAAGGTTACAAGAAATTTGACCATAAACTTTGATCTATCCTATAAAACATTTTCCTTGTTAAAGGCTTACAAATATTGTTAGGTCTCACCCTGTTAAAGGATTTAAACACCTTACTAAAAGTGTACCTCATTAGAGGACTTTAAGTTGCAATAAAACAAGCACTCAGTTAACAGATTTACACAAGCCTATTAGGACTACTTTTTTAGGATATTTTCTTTGCATGAGTTGTTAGAATGATTTAGCACCATGATGCTTTGGTTAATGACTCACTGCTAAATGTCAGATCTTATCCTTCCTAATGTCTACTTGATCCTTCTGATCAAATATGTCTCCTCTATCCTCTCTTTTCTTTTCTCTATTCTCTCTAATGGATTCTACAATTCATAGCATTATCACAACCTTCATTGCCACCATGAATTCTCTCTCTGCACTTAGCATTCATCTCTCTTGTGTCTCCTTCTCTTCCTTTACACATACAAACTATTTAGGGTTTGTCTCCTTAAGCAAACAAAAGTGGGCTAGGGTTAGGTTAGAATTAATAGCTAAGGTTGATCCATTTTTCTATTTAGAACATTCCTTAATTTGATTGGTTGCATGTAATGCATAGGGATTTTTAATATACACCCATACTTATCTTATAGAATTGCAAAAAAATCATTAAGTTAGCCCAAAAATAGTTTACATAGAAGTTTGTGATATTACAAACAACTATGTCCAAAACTGTTCACTTGGCAATTGAAGTCTCTGATGCTCAACATCCACTATATCTTCAATGTTATAACTTGGTTCCTAAATGACTTGGCATACTCTATTTACTTGGCTCATGAGTGACTCAACACTAACTATCTCCTCAACACATACCAATGCTTGACACTGACTAGGTATATTACTCGACATGTATTGTCTGAAATATTTTACTCGGCATGCTTTGATCACTCAACTCACACTAATTTCTTGGCTTGCCCTGATCTCTCAACTTGCACTAAAATACTGATGGATAATGACTAAGTTTTTTGTCATTTCCTTTTCAAAACCAATCTGAGATTACAATCTCCGCTTTGACATGAGTAGAAAAAACACATTGTCATGCAATATAGTATTTATTAAGAGCATAACTCAAACAATATATATTTGTGATTTAGCTCATATCCAAAATTTTGAAAAATGGATGACTAATATTCATAACTTTCAAAACTTCATTACTCCATTACTCCCCTTGAGTAAATGTTTCCTTGCTATATATGAATCGGATACTCTTGTTGAGTATATTTGTTGTACCCTATTTCTGCATAGTACTCCTCTTTATCAACAAAAAGTCTATAATCCCCTTCACTTCACTATCCCCCTTTTTTGACACTTATGTCATGGGTGGTACACTTATAGTGTGTTTATCCAAAAAATATTTATGGATCTCCATTATGATTTTCAATGTGACATCCAAATTGTTGCACACTACCTCTAGAGATTGACACTAAATGTCTAGCTTGACAACAAGGTTAACTAAGCCATCAACTAAGCCATCATGAGTGGAAAGATGAGAATATTTCTTCATCAATGTCTCAACATATGCTAGTTCCTTGTGCAATACTTCTATGTGTTGGGTCAATGTGGATTGGATGCTGATCAAGGTAGCTCGAATGTTAGCATCTTGTGCTTTCATCTTGGCAAGCCTACCTTGAGTGGATAACAATCTCTAAAAATGTGATTGACTTTGACCAAGAGATAGCTTTAAGATACTCCCTATAATCTTTAGATCTCCCTCTAGGTGGTCAACATGCCTCTGAATCTCCTATGTGAAAAGATTCACATCACACAACTTGGAGTAAAGAGAGAAAATGTTTTCCAACACCTTCTTCACAGTCTCCATCTTGGTTGCTAAATCAACCTATCATAGTGCAATCACACTAGATATCTTTTCAAGTACCTTAGTGTGAAATTTTATTTCAAACCATTGAAGAGTTTAGTATTAGAATCCAAGTCTTCATCACTAATCTTATCAACAATATGTATGAGTTTCTCAATAATTGGTTTGTCTTCATTTGTGGTTGGAAGACTTAAAGCATCAAGAAAGATATCTTTGATGTCTTGAAGCACTTGCTTCTACTTATGCTCCCTTCTTAGCAACTATTGTTGTTTCATCCTCTATATAGCTTCTTGTTGAATTCTTATATGCTTAATGGTGATTGTGTTAAGCTAAAACTTTGGTAGTTTAATCACCTCATCAAGACTTACATCTCCATAAGATATTTCATCTAAGCTCCTTGATTTTTTTGCACTTGGCCTTGATATTTGCAATGGTGTGGCATGAGTAGTCAAGCTAGTCATCCTTTGAAGAGATTGACTATTAGTAGGAGTAATAAAAAATGGTAAGGTAACTAGGGTCTATATACCAATTTGTTCCTCTGGGGCAGTAGTCACTTGCAACTCTTCAAGCTTATCATTGTGTCCTACCTCTGGCTATTCTTCACCTTGAATTTTTGGAGTAGGTGTAGGACTTGATTCTTGACCTAGTTGAATTGTAGTGCCATCTTTCTCAACTATAACTAAGGCTCGCTTAGTTGAAATGAGTGGCACTAGAGATAATGCACTTTATTTTGTAGAGATACCACTTAACTACTTAGTGCTTGAATTTTGGTATTTTGTCTCTTTAACCTCTGTAGGTGTAGGGGGCACATTGGATGTGTCAATTTTTTTCTCCCTTGCTACTACCTTTTCAATTTCATCTATTCTCACCAATAGAATATTTGAGCATAATTGTGTTGTCATGGTGGAATCCTTCAATATATTCTTCAAGTCATCATTAGTCAAAGGATTGATGTTCTGAGAAGAAATATTAAGAACATCCTTTATTTGTATTGAGTCATGTTGACTCACTTGGTCTACATGTGGGGGACTATTGCTAGGAACTTCTAAATCTTGTACATTATATTCATATTGTTGCTCTTTTACAACTATAGCCTCTTCTTTTGTTTCTTCCTTAATACCTCCCATACTACCATCCTTTAATAATACCTCTTGTATATTCTCTATTGTCTCTTGTTCATCTTTCTTAGGGTCTTTCAATTCTTGCTCACCTTTCTCTTTTATAGAAGGAGTGGCTAAACCATAAATAGATTTCCAAATAGTTATGCTTTTGGTTACCACACCCTCAATATTTTTATTTAAGATATGGAAAGCTCAATATTCGAGGAAAATTTAGATTTGTGCTTTTCCATAGCCTTGGCAATCTTCCTTTTATCCAATTCTGGCACAACTTGGGCTAGAATGGATTCCCTGATTTGTCTCTCCATTTGTAAGTTGTGTTGTCATTTTTGTTCAACTTGGCCATATAGACTCTTGGGTAGCGAGTTGGTAATCTCAATAGGAGTTGATTTGAATGTAGCCATCATCACATATATGGCTTCTTCAACAATATTTTGTTCAACTTTCCCTAATTTATCAAAATCAATGTGTGTAAATCTAGATAAATCTGCATTTGATTTTACATTATCACACAAATTATCTAAGTTAGAGGGGGATTGTGGCTCACTATTTTGTGTCCCAAATCAACTGCCATACAAGATACATAGTTTGGTCTGCTAGATTGAAAGAACTTGTAAGCTATCACTCTCAGTACAAAGGTAATTAGGTGGTTTGAGATAGAATCTATAGATATTCCCCTCTTGTTCCACACTGCACTTGTATTCTTCTCAATTATCTCCTTTGAGTTTGTCTAGGGTAGGATACCCTATCACTCGATTGATGATCTATTTAGTGATCTTAATTGGTTAATTTTTTAACCATATGAAGTCATCATGTATTCTGCTAGGCACAATCTTTATCCATTTAGTCTTGAATACATTAGGGAAATCTAGGGCACATGTAACCCTTTCTTTTCTATAATTTTTTTTCCTTCCCTTAAGACTCCATCAACACAAAGTTTACTATACAAATCCCTTATCTCCATATCTCCTATACTTACAACTTTAAAAGTATAACAACACTTAACATCCTAAATCATGAGAACCTTTGGTGTTATCATCAATAATGCACTAGACAAGTCTCCTTTATGTGCAATTTCAAGTATTTATTAGAAAGGTTAACTAATAATTAGTTGTACATTTAAAACCTCCTTTCCCTCTTTCCTAACACTTGTAGAAAAGCTAGCTACCATATTTTCTACTTAAGGTTCACAAAAATTCAAACAACAAAACTAAGCACCAGTAAAATACCTTTCCATTCTTATGAATATGTTGAGTTGCAGTTGAATTTAGTTTGTAAATACAAGAATCTCCTATTGCAATTCGCCTTCATGCTCTTCATGCTCTCTTCAATTGTTGGTGAATGTAAATGAATCGAGAAACAACTATATAACCCTTAGAATTCTATAATAAATGCTTAATGCTTACATAGTTGTAAGCTTGACTACCATAGGGTTTCTAACTCACTCAGCTTATGCATGGTTTCTACTATGCTCAATTCACATGGTAAGCTTGACTAATACTACCATACCTTCATTACTTGGTAACAACAGAAATTCCATTCACATTTAATAGTAACTATGAAAACTTCCATGCTCAACAATAACATAAAAACTAACAAAAATATAGATTGCTTCCAATTTCTAACCAATACATTACATCTTATTTCATGCATATATAATATTTTCAGAACTTACATTCTTGGAATTGATCCATAATATAACTTTGAAATATTAGTCTCACACATACCTTTTGATTACCTAGTTGGGGGTGATGTGATCACCTAATCCATTGGATGAAGTGAGCTCATCTAAACTTGATGTACTACAATCTTCCTTCTTCCATATCTTGTTCATTTGCACTTTGACCTTTCTTTTCCTTTATTGTTTCCATTAATTGGTGCCGGTGATCTAGTTGGACAGTGTCTACTGATATGACCATTCTTCAAACAACTAAAGCATGCAGTCTCACTCAACCATCTATTGTAGTTTCCTCTAAAATGTGTTCTAATGCAATTCTCAGGAACATGTCCATTTTCCTAATAATAGTGACAACTGCACCTTGTGTTATAATCCTAATTGTAGGATTTTCCATTTTTTTGTACCTTTTTCTTCTTGTTTGATGTCCATTTAGCATTAGATCTACATTAATATGCTTTATGTCCATATTTTTGACAATTGTGGAAATATCCTTCAAATCTCTATGTGCTTAAGGTCTTGGTCCTGCATTCATGTGCTTGATGTCCTTGCTTGTTGCACTTATGACAGTAACCCTTGAATTTTTTCCTAGGGTTCTAATTTGCATTTTTGCTCCTACAAACATTTGTTGTATGACCTATCTTTCCACAATTATGACAAGTGGGTTTTTCGTTCTTACCTTTTTTGTTTCTTTGTTCACCACTTTTAGATGATTCTCATTCCTGAATATTGGTGTATCTATTTTCCATATTTGTCCTCACACCAAAATTTTGAGTTTTGTCTATCAAGCATGGCCAATGGTCATAATATTTAAATATTCAAATCTTATAAGAAATATGAAAAAAAAAATTAATATATTTCATATATTCCTAAGTCTATTCCAAGAGGCCCACAAGATTCCCTATCATCAAATCTTAGACAATCAACAATTGTCATATTCCCACTTTTCAAAGATGCAAGGTTGTTAACTAATGTGAGAATGTGACATGCTAACCCATGGAAGTTGGTGGGTCCTACTTTAACCTTGGGGCCACAAATAAGATGTCAAGATGAGTTGGAATATGGACAAAATGTTATTAGCTAATGATGATAGTGTACATGGCAGAGCCACAATCTTTCATAACCATTAGATCTCGAAAAATCAAGGGTTGCCACTTTCCTACTTCCTCAAGATGCATAGTGTTTAATGAATGCAAGAAAGAGAGAATTTTCCATGTGGCATAGTGGGAAACGATTCAGTATGTGGAACACAAAACATGGATGTGTCAGCAATAGTAACATATTGGCAATGTTGGATTGATCGGAAGTGTTGACTAGGCAAAGGGTTTTCTAGTTTCATAGACATCATTAGATCTCAAGAAATCAATGGTTGTCATTTTCTCACAATTTTAAGTTGCAAGAAGTTTAGCTATTGAGAGAATGCAACAAGAAGACATGTGGCTTGGTGGCCCATTTTTCTTTTACAGTTGGTGGGTTGCTAGAAAGGTGACAAACGTCCTTGTTTCATTTGTTCTTTGACAAGCTGAGCCAATTTCTTAGCAAATATTAGTCCATCATCAATCTCAAGTGCACCCATGGTTATTGCTTTATTTCTATGGAAAGTTGTAAGGTTGTTAATCATAGCAACATTGCAAGAGATTGACTCGGGGCATATTCTGGTAAAGTTAAAAGACAAACAAGAAACTATGGGCTCGCATTTCAAATGAAATAATATAAAAGGTTTTTTTCTTTTCCAAGTTGGAAGATATAAAGGTGCCCTTGGCCAATGATATTTCAAGAAGGATACTGGGTGCTAGTTGAAAATCATTGACTTGCTGATTTCTGACTTTGCGTGCTAATAGAAAGGAATGAGCAACTCTTTAATGGTAGGTCTAATCTTCTCAATCCTTTGCAGATTATTTCTAGAATTCCCCATGCCTGATAAATGAAAGGGAACACTCCATCACCCCAATTTTATCTATCTACCTAGTTAGAGTGTTAATGGACACCATTTATGTCTTCTCAAGGCTCTATTTTGGTGAAATATATGATTTTCTTGCATCTGGAGGGGTACCATGATTAGATCTTCTTAAAAAAGTTTCCATATTTGCATGATTGTTCTCTACAACCTTGAATGTAGTTGTTGTACTTTTCCTTAGGGTAGAAACTATCTGAGTTATGCTTGAACTATAAAAGTAAATTTTGTAACCCTTCTTAGGGTTTATCATTTTTTCTAATTCTTTAACAGCAGTATTCTGCTCTAGTATTGTATTTTTCCTTTTGTCTATAAATGAATGTAATCTCTACCGTGCCCCATTCTCCATTAATATATCTTACCTTTATTAATGTATTTTTTTTCATTCTTCAATCTACATAAAAGTATCTACCATTGTCTTTTGAATGTTATGGAGTGAAGTCCCTTCATCAAATTATCCATTTGGTTTCTAATCTATATGTGATTGTTAAATCAAAACAAAGGTTGAATTAGTGTCTTCTAAGATTACATTGATGAATAGTGCATTGTTAGGCAGAAATATGATTGAACAAACTATTTTTGGTGTATCACCCCCCTTTAGATTAGCTTAGGTAGTTTTCTTTCATGCATTCCTTCTCCCTCTTCCTTCCAAAGAGTAGTTAGATGCACCTTTATAGTAAGGAAGTTGATCTTATCTAAAGAGTCAATCTCACAGTTCGAGTCCCACAACTTGGAGATTGTTTCCATGTGACAACAGTATCCTAATCCACTAGTATCATTGTTAGATCTAGGAGATCTCATCATTTTCTCAAAGTATTTGATGGCTTCACTAGGTTTCTTTTATTAGGTAAAAGTAGGTTTGAAGGGGACTTGAAACCCCATACAAAAAGGAACCAAAGTTAGGAGCTAGTTTTACTGGGACTAGCAACCGAGAGAGTCAAAGTAGAATTCAAAGGCTAGTTTTATAGGGACCAACAACAAGGTCAAGCTAGTTTTCTAGGGACTAGAAACCAACACAAATTAACAAAATAGTAGGGACCAAAAGTCAAGAGAAAACCTAGATAAAAAACTTAGATTAGGTTTTTTATAACACCAATAATAGAAGTGCCTAAGATAGCAACCTCTTTGAGAGAATTGTGAATATTCTTCATAGGAATATAGAGGTCATCTTTCTTAGTACTTCATTTGGTTCTTTTTCTTGGACGACCAACCAATAATGGAGCATGACTAGTCAAATTGGCTTTATCTAGAGAATTTTTCCCGATAGAGGTAGCAATAGCCAGGATAGATGAAGTAACATCCTGTATACCCATCTCACTGTCCTTAATCAATTTTTGAAGGGAAGCTGCATACTCTTGTATTTTGGTTGTGATGTTCCCAACCAAAGATTCTAGCTCCCTCTACTTCTTATATTCCTCATCCAACTTCACTCGTAAAAAAAGGGACTTTTCCTGTAAGGAAGAAATAGATAAGTTTAGTTTTTTTTATTTCATTGTAAATCTAGTTTTCCATCTCTAGCCCAATATTAGCTTTGTATTTGACTTTATTCAGATATTCTATAACTTTATCATCACCCTTTAAATCTTGGGTATTCTTAGAGTTATCAGTATATTGAGGCTTTTCCTTAAAGTCCTAGGATTTGGTCTTTGGCTCATTATATGTACCAGGACCAGTATCACCATGACCACATTTTGCCAAAGAATTGGTAGTGGTCACAAGTTCATGGGAAAGGATAGTATTAATAGGGGAGATATCAACATGCTCCAAATCTAATGTTTGGGTAATCAAGTTGATTAACCCATGTTTTTCATTATTGTTGGTATGCTTCAAATTTTTGTTTTCTTGCAAGACCTCCTTATTCACCATCTTGCCACTATCTTCTTTGATGATAACATCCTTGTTCTCGAGACTGTAATTTTTTCTTTTTATTCTTTTACTCTTTGAGGAAGGGACATTACCCATAACTTTACCCTTAATGGAAGATTTCTTAGCTCACTTACTGATAGTAATAGGGGAGGAAAGCAGAGAATCATGGGCCAAGAAATCATCCAAGCTAAGAGTGATATCCTTGTTCTTAGAAGAAAAACTGCCACTCATAGTCTAAGCCATGTCATATTCTAGGGGAGCATCAACATCCAACAAATCTTCAAAGCTCTAATCAGATTCTGTTTCCATCACTAGAGACTGCTTGCTGCTACCTTTATTTTTTATTAAAGAGTCACCAACATTTTCCTTACTATTTTGTGTGCCTTCCACTTCCCTTTTTCATTTGTTGGTAGAAACAAAGTGAGTAGGGGCACTATCTTGAGAAAACTCAGTGATAAGCAAGATAAGACCCTCATGGATGATAGGTCTAGAACTCTTCTGCTTATGGGCTTTAAGCCCAGTTAGAAGAGAATTTTCCAAGTAGTAAGGGAAGGAGATTATTTTCTTATAAAAAAAATGATTCAGAAAAAAAAAGTGGTATTGATGATCCCTAGAAACCCTACCATCCAAAATGAAATACAACCGCACATAGGTGAGAACCTCCTACCAAATATCCTTAATTTGAGAAAGATCATAGAAGTTACCAACCTTCATTACTCTCACATTCTCCTAGTCATTTTTGGGAAAGTGCTTGAGTGCCTCTTCTAAAGCTTCTTTCTACTTGAAAAATCCAATACCTTCATTCAGTAGCTTGGTAACTTTAGTAATGAAATTAGCATTAAGGGTAAACTGCTTGCCATAAAGTGTAACCTTGTCACCATCCCAAGCTTTGTAGAAACTATCCATCACATGAGGTTTGTAGCCATGAAGTTTTTCAATATAACTATTCACCTTCCCTTTCTCAAGATAATGCCAAACTTCCTTCTTCTTTTTCTAGTAGTGGTACTTCTTGGGTTCCAACTTTTTTGCTTCCCCACCCATAATCATAGATAGAGAACCAATCTACAGAATGTGACTGAAAAAGCTAAGAGAAAAACTCCAAGAAATTATTAGTGTATTACCTCTTGAAAACCCAAATAATACCCACAATCTATATGAAATACTGACAACATACAATCACAGAAAACTTTTCATTTAAAACAATAAATAGAAGCATTGAAGATATGATAAGTGGATGCTACAAGCATATCAAATATTGATTTTCCCTTCTCGAGATATGTTTATTTCATAATTATATTTAGCTATTTGATTTTCACTTCACTAGGTTTCTTGAATCTTTCAAAAAATTCCTTTTCTACTCTTAGTTCATTCCTTAGTTGTTCATTCTATAACTTCAGGGTTGTGATCTCAATGTTGTTTCTATCTAATTCATGGTTGGAAATCATCAATTGATTCATTGTATCCAGTTGCATGTTAGCAATCTTTTGCACATCTAATGTCTTCTCTTCCAATCTAATGGTTGGTGATCTTTTGTAATCTTCAATCATGACTTTGTCTTCCTTAGCTTTCTTTTTCTATTCAGTCACCTCGCATAGCAATACTAATTGGACTTCTTGTTTTATCTTAAGATTTCTGACCTCTTGAATTAGGAAATTTTTATTTTCCATTAGATATGCAATTGTTGCATCAAAATCACTTGAGTTTCCACTCTCAAACAATATAGTAGTGTCTTCCTCTTGGTAATGAGTTTCATTTATCTTAATAGCCAATTCCTTTCTTCTTTTTAATGAATGTTACATTTTATCTCTTTCTTTGTTGAGTTGGTGTAGGGAAAGTTGTATTTCAATCTTTTGGTTACCAATAATCTTTCCCAACTTGTAGACTTCCATCTTCAAGATCTTTCCTTCAAAGCTGTAAAGATTTCCTTTCTAGAGAACAAAGCTTTGATACCAATTGTTGAAATTAACAATGGGAAAGTAAACTCTAAGGGGGGTGGGGGGTGAATCGGTACTTCAAAAATCTAACCATAAAACATTCACCACATATCCATCTCACAATTTAGCATGTACACTAAAATAGCTAACTACACATGTTCATCCATAACATGAAACAAATAACACATAACACAATAAATTTCTCACCCAAAAACCCTCCAATGAAAAGGTAAAACTGGAGTGGGGATAACACCCAGAAATCTTCACTACTGCAGCTATAAAGTGTAGACAATTAAGGTTACAAGAAGTTTGACCATAAACTATGATCTACCCTATGAAAGGCCTTCCTTGTTAAAGGCTTACAACTACTATTAGGTCTCATCCTGCTAAAAGTGTGCCTTGTTAGAGGACTTTAACTTGTAATAAAATAAGCACTCAGTTAAGATATTTGCACAAGCCTATTAGGACTGCTCTGTTAGGAGATTTTATTTACATCACTTGTTAGAATAATTCAATACCATGATCCTTTGGTTAGCACCTCACTACTAGATGCCAAATTTTATCTTTCTTGATGTGTACTTTATCCTTCTAATCAGATATGTCTCCTATGTCCTCTCTCTAATTGTCTCTATTCTCTCTAATTGATTTAACAATTCATAAGATTATCACAACCTCCATAGCCACCATGAATGCTCTCTCTGCACTTAGCATTCATCTTTCTTGCATCTTCTTCTCTTCCTTCATGCATACAAACTATTTATGGTTTGTCTCCTTAAGAAAACACATGTGGGCTAGGGTTAGGTTAGAATCAATGACTAAAGTTGATCCATTTTACCACTTAAAACATCCATTAATTTTATTGGTTGCATGTACTACATAGGAATTCATAACATACACCCATCATTATCTTCTAGAATTGCAAAACAATCATTAAGTCAACCCAAAAATGGTTTACATAGAAGTTTGTGCCATTGCAAACAACTATGTCCAAAACTATTCACTTGATAAATGAAGTCTCTGATGCTCGACATCCACTATATCTTCAATGTTGTAACTTGCTTCTTGAATGACTCAACATACTCTATTTACTTGGCTCATGAATGAGTTGACACTAACTATCTACTCGGCACATACTGGTGCTTGACATTGACTAGGTATATTACTTGGCATGTATTGTTTGGAAACTTATGCTTGACACACTTTGATCACTCAGCTTGCAATTTTTTCTTAGCTTTCTCTGATCACTTGGCTTGCACTAAAATATTGATAGATAATGACTAATTTTTTTGTCACTTCCTTGTCATAACCAATATGAGATTAACAAAGAAAATATTGGATAGTCATGTTGGAAAAAGTACAAGGAACAAAGCTTATGAAGAATACCTAGTCAAATGAAAAGGGAGGCCAATAGAAGATTCATCATGGCTAGCAAAGGAGGAGGTTAATCATCTTGGTTTCCCTCTTAATACTTATAATGTGATGGGGTCAATTCTCGAATTACCCTAGGTGTCTGATGCAAGAGCATTCTAGGTGTAAGAGCAATCTTGCATCACCCAAAAATATTTCCTTTTAGTTGTTTCAATAAGGGTTGTCTTAATGAAGAGTTGTTGTCTATGGAGGCTTGTTACTTAATAAGTTAGTCATATGAGCTTATAATGCTCTAATTTTAGTGGTGAGGGTTTATTTTTATTATATTAATTTTTTAGTGGAGTTTCATGGCCAGATTATATTGACGTAGTGCAAGGTAGGAGAATCCCCAAAGGAGATGTCCAAACTCCCAAAAAATAACCAAACAATAGAAACACAACAACAAGAAACAATAATGCAAGATATGATACCAAATTGAAACTCTTTATTCATAAAATAACTAATTACATGCAATAGGCCCAGCTATAAAACCTTCCAAGTTAGGGCCGAATACAAACAAAAATTACAATATTAGCTTTGCAAGATCCCACAAGATCCAACTTACAATCTCAATCCTAGCTAGTCTAGGTCCACAACAAGATAAGAACACCAAGAAGAACTGCACTTGTACCCTCAGGTCCACCAAGCAATCCTTTGGTTCTCAAGTCATAGCTACTAGCTCTTCAAAGTTCACATCTACCCTTCATCCTCTTCATCAAGCTAGATGATAATCTTCCTTTTTTTAAAGACACCTTAAAACCCCCTACTTATACCCAACTAAGCCACAAGTTGACTTAGTTCATTAAAAAATAAATTAAATCCCTTACATTAAATATATGTTGAGCCACAAGTAAGCTACAACACAAATTAAATCCCCATAAATTAAATGCCAAAATTTGGCCCATAGGAAATCGGTGCCATCAAGAACCAAGACTAAATTGAGTGTTAGAAAGACCAAGCTGAGTTCCAACATTCTTCTAGACATAACCAAGCTCCTTTATTGACCAATCTAACTTGGGTATCACTACAACCCAAACTATGCAACCCAAGCCAAGCTTGACAGTGCAATCTAAGCCAAATAATATGTTGAGTCCTCCAAAAGCAACCAAGTAACTTAGGCAACACTATAATCAAGCTTCACCAAGCTCACAATGTGTGTTGAGTTCCTACAAGCAACAATGATCAAGTGTCCATAGTGCATGTCAAGCACAGTATCTACCAAGTGACCATCATATGTTGAGCATACAATACATATTGAGCACACAGTACCACAACACTTAGCCAAATACCACCAACCATGCAAGATTCTTGGCAAGCCTAGCATGCTCCTACATCATATATGTATTTGTGAAGTTATTGCAGATTTTTGGTGTATAATTTTGGTATAAAAACTTTAGGCTTAGTTTTGAATTCCTTAGAGGCCATGGATGAGGCTCTAAAACTCAATGGATGGGCACTTGCATGGATCCAATCCTATAGATTAGGAGCTGAGGTTTCTAAAAAGTGATTATAATAGCCAATCAGAGCAACAGTTTGAGAGTTATGGTCTTCCAGAGTTGAGATACCCAAATTTTCTAATATAAATGTCAAAAATGTATTTGGCTTATTCTATATATATTGTTAGGGTCTGTAGGCCCTAGGTATTAAGTTTGAGTGTCTAGAACCTTCCATGTGGCATAAAATTGTGTACTAAAGAAAGACCCAAATATTTTCTAGGATAGCTCTAGGTGATAGTTTTTAGCTTTGTCTTGCAAATTACTATAATGAAGGCACCCATGTGGGTTAGCATATTGTAATTTTGAATTCTGTAATTTTGCATTTTCAGCAATAATAAGAAGCCCATATTTTGTTCTTGTAACTGTTGTGGTTACTTTGTTTCTATTATGTGTTTATGGTATTAAGGGGAGCACCATTCATAATTTTTCTTATGTGGAACCTAATTTTGAGTGAATTACTGACAGTGGTTGTTCACGTCACATGACCAATGATTTTGTGAGATTTGGCAATATTAATCCTTATATGGTGAAAGGTAAATGATTTATTTCTTTGAATGACAAGCATAATGCTGATAATGTCTATTTTTTTGAAGGTCTAAAGCATAATTTTCTCAATGTTGTTCAACTCAATGGAAAAGGATAGTATTTATAGTTCAAAGGAGGTGTGTGTAGGATTTTAGGAAGTTCAAGAGATTTGATTATTCCTAGGAGACAAACAAAAGAAGATATATTTCATTTGAGTTCTATTGTTAACCATTCTTTGGTTGCAAAAATTTAAGATAGCTAGTTATGACATAAAAGTTATTTCCATGCAAACTTTGATAGTTTGATAAAGATAAGTAGGACTAATGTAGTTAGAGCACTATCGTCTTTTGTTAAACCAAAGAATGTTATGTGTGAGGAATGCTAATTGGGTAAGTTGACAAGTGCTACTTTCAAGAGAAAATCTTTTAATTTGAAAACATTTTAGGTTTGGTGCATACATATCTTTGTAGACCAATGAGAACTAGAAGTCATTATGGTGACAAGTATTTCATGGTGTAGAGTATACTTCTTGTGAATTTATTGATTATTATGGAAGAAATGGAATCAAGAGACAAATGTCACCTTCAAGGAATCCCCAATGGAATGATATAGTAGAAAGGAGGAATAGAAAAATTTTAGATGCTACAAGAATAATGTAGTTGCAAGGGAATGTTGAAAATATGTTTTAGAGAGAAGCTATAAGAACTACAATTTATGCTATGAATTGAGTATAAGTGGAAAGAAGGGACTACTAAGACACCCTATGAGCTATGGTATGGTCATACTCCTAGTATGAATTACTTCAATGGTTTTGGAAGTAAATGTTATTTAAAGAGAGATGATTTCACTTCTAAAGTTCAAGGCAAAGAGTGATGGAAGAAAATTCCTAGGTTATTCTACAAAGAGTAAAGCATACAAGTGTTGGAAAAAAGAAACTAATAAATCATTGAAATTCATCAGTATAAGTTTTATGGATTTGATTGTGTTTAATTTTTTTCATCGATGTTCCAAATTACACTTTGTGATTCATCATTAGGATGAGCTTAAGAGAGAGTAAATAATAAAGAATAATGTTGTAGACCTAAACAAGATCTAAAGAGTGGGAGAAGTACAAGGATACATGTGACCAATTAATCCTTTCACTTCTCTCTTTATATCTTTCTCAGATCTACATATCATTCATAATTCCTTATTCTCTCTCATTCTCATCCTCATGATGAATCATAGTGTGATTCAAAAAATTAATGAATTAATTTTCAATATAAAAATTATACTAATTATTCTAATGGATCATGGAAATCTCTTCTCTTTGATGATTGAAAGTGTTAATGTGAAGGTAGATGATTTTCTAGACATATTTGAAGTGAATGATAATTCAAGTAATAAGGAAACAAAGAAAGGTCATGATATGATATTTGTACAACTAGAAGTGGAAGAGATTTTTGTGTAAAACAATGAATAAAATAAAGAGACACAACTAGTAAGTAAAGAAGTGAAACAAGTGCATGAACCAATAATAAAAATATAGGTGAGAGTGAATCATTATTTTAATCAATTTATACAAGACAAGTAGAAAATTAGAGAAAGTGCATGTTTGATTTCTAAAATCAAACCTAAAATTGCAAATCAATCCTTGAAAAGTGATTATCAGGTCAAAGCAATGGAAGAGGAACTTGATCAAATTAACAAGAGTAATACTTTGACTTTGGTGCCTAGAAAAAAGAACAAGAATGTGATTGGTACCAAGTGGGCCTCCAAGATCAAATTCAAAGTTTTCTAGATAATGTTAAATCTTCTTTTTTGAATGGTGAGTTAGAAGAAGAGGTATACATGGTGTGATCCAATGAGTTTTCTTTATCAAAAGATGAAGTTATGGTTTTAAAATTGACAAACAAATTTGTATGGTTTGAAAAAAGCATCAAGAACATGGTATGAAAGGTTATACTCATACTTAATTAAGATTGGTTTCAAAAGGTCAAGTGAAGATAGCAATGTGTATTTGAAAATGGATAGTGATAGATTTTTGTTTGTTGAAGTCTTTGTGAATGTCATTATCTTTGGAGGTGATGATAACATGAGTATTTATTTTTCTCAAGAGATGAAAAAAGAGTTTGAAATGTGAATGATTGATGAGATTAAATTCTTTATTAGACTATAGGTAATACAAATGGAAGATGGAATATTATTTTATCATTCTAAATATGTCAAGAAAGTTTTGAAGACTTTTGGCATGGAATATTCAAATCTAGTAGGTACACCTATGACCACAGACTGTAAATTTGTAAGGATGATACTTCAACTGTAGTTAATAAGACTCTACACAGATCCATGCTTGGAAAGTTGTATTGAATTTTTCATAGTGGACTTGATATTGGTCATGCAATTGGAATAGTTGTAAGATTTCAATCAAATCCAAAGGAAACACATATGGTGGAAGTAAAGAGGATATTTACTAGATATCTTAAAGGAGAAATTGACTAGGTTATTTGGTATTCTCATAATGATGAATTTATTTTAAAGGTGTTTAGTGATGTAGATTGGGTAGGAAATGCTTATGACAAGAACATAAGTGGTGGAGTGTTCCTTCTAGGTGGAAGACTTATTTTTTGGACTAGAAAGAAGCAAAATTACATATCTTAGTCAACAAATAAAGCTAAATATGTTGTTACCTCAAGTAGTTATTCACAAGAAATTTGGATCAAGAAAATTTTGGAATGTATAAATGAGAAGATAATTGGACTGATTAAATATCTAATGTGACAAAAAAAGTGTTATTAATATGTCAAAGATTCCAATCCAACATCCAAAGACAAATAATATAGCAATAAATTATCATTTACTAAGGGAAAAGGTATAGGAGAAGGAAGTAAGGATGGATTATTTGACATCAAACGAGAAAATTGCAAACATATTTACTAAGCCATTACCTAAGTATGCTTTTGAGTATCTGAGGGGAAAGTTAGGGATCATTCCCCTATCAAGTCATAACTAAGATGTTATTATCCACTGAACAAGATGTTTATCTTTCTGTGGGTTGATGTAATATGGAGTACATCTTAGACATGAGTATATATTTGTTTGGTTTGTTAGTTACTTTTTCAATCATAAAGTTTTTTGGAAATTCAAAGTAAGAAGGTTAACCTAGAAATGAGTGAAACACTTTTGGCACTTTTGTAAAAGGGGGAAATAACTAAGAATAAAAAGATGATTAGGGAGAAGCCCTACATGGGAAGAAGAATAAAAATGAAAAGGGAGAAGAATTGAGAAGTGAGAAAGTAATAATGAAAGGTTGAATCAACTCAAAGGGAGCAATTAGTTGTATCAATTGTTGGTTTTCCAATGTTATTGGTATTGATGATAGTTGGTAATCCTAATTTTTTTTTTTTTTTATCATGATCATGATATAATTGTTTGGATTTTGTTTTATGTTTATATCAATTCCAAACGGGGAGATCATTGGCATAACTAATGCAAATATCTTGAAGCACATGTTTGATGATGATAGAATTAGTTATTGTGTTGTCATTGATGTCAAGTGATGGTGATAAATTCTTTATGAGAAAGCCAACTTACTTATTGTGTAGGAATCAAGTGTACAATTGATTTTTGTGATGAGTTAATGTGAACAATTTGTATGGAAGACTCAAAGATGTTTCTATTTGTTGTAGATGTAATTTCATGTATTGTACATCAATATTGAGTGAGTTATGATTGATTCAAGTGAGACATTTTAATCAAGTTGATTAGATTATGACAACCAATGAATGATTTGATTGTTTTATCAAATCTCTATTGTTTCAATTGATAAAATCAAGGATTTATCATGGTCTCTAAATTTTTAATGTCCCCTTTTTTTAGTAGGTTCCTGCAATTGGCTAAGTTAGTTCATCATGACGACCATTGTGAGATGGAAATATATTTTGAGGGTCTCTAAGATAGGCTTTCTATTTTGAGGTGGTTTTTTTTTTAGCAGTGTACTGGAGGCAATGGTGATTGATCTTTAGCATATTTAGGGAGTTTATATAATAAGTTATTTATGAGGCTTTAATTTTTAAGAGACTTTATCTTATTTCATGTTATAAATTGAAAGTATACTTGAGAAGCCTCTTAAATGAAAGGTGTCTACATGAAGCTACATGCTTAAAAGTCATTTATTTATAATAACTAATTGGAAGCTTCTTATTGAGTAGTATGTTGATGAAAAAATTTAATGAAAAGTTTATGGGAGAAGCTAGAGGCTTGATAGAAGATTTTTTATGAAGAAATTAGAATAATCTCTTGTTTGTT
Source organism: Cupressus sempervirens (assembly GCA_028749045.1). NCBI lineage: Eukaryota > Viridiplantae > Streptophyta > Pinopsida > Cupressales > Cupressaceae > Cupressus > Cupressus sempervirens. The sequence continues at coordinate 337,227,672 of CM053788.1, forward strand.
TATTTATGATAATTTCTTATGAGGGTTGATGATTTCTCTTGAGGATTGATTCCTCTTTATTTGAAGTCCATTTGTTGTTGTTGTTGTATATAAAATTGGAATAATTTTGTGCATGCAATCAATTTAGTGCTGAGGTATATTGAATTACATTTGGGCATCCTTCCTTACTATTATCTCTATTTCTTGAAAGGGTTTATTTGAATACTGAGAGTGGGAAACTTGCATCTCTAGTTGAGCACCCTTGTTTTACATTAACTATTATTGTTGTTGTTACATGGACCTCAACATCTTTGTATTTAGCATTGAGTTTTTTGGTACATATTCCTTGAGATAGCATAAACAATAATCTCTGATGTGGACATCCATTATATCTGTTCTTGGTGTTATAAAGTAACACCTTTATCTCTACATACTAGGGACATTATTACTAGTGGTTCTCCTTGGGTTTTAATGATGAAAACTACACAATTTTTCTAGGTATGATTATGTGATTCTAAATGGCAACTTTAGGCATCTTAATTAATCCCACATGACCTACATATTGGTTTTCATTCTTAGGCACTTCACTCATAAATAAAAACATTTGATTATTTGGTTTGTTGGGCTTTATTTGAAGCCTACATTTGGTATTAAAGTTGAGTAAGGATCACGCATACCATATGCAACATCTCTTTTGCATACATTATTATATCAGGTTCTTAATAAGTAATTTTAATTATTAGTATTAATGCAACTATAGATTGTTTTTGGTGAAACTACAAGAGTAATCACTATTCCATGAATTGGCATTATATCAAAAAGTTCATCTTCATCTCATTTTTAATTATAAATTTCATTTTGTGAATCAATAATTTATAAATATTTAATTGCAAGTCCAAACATATTTTGGTAGTTGGCACTATTAGTAGTGAGATATTTTCTTTTATATTCATTATATTTGAGTTTATGTTTCAAAGAAAAAGGAGTTGCAAATTAGAATACATCCAAAATATATATTGCTTCACTATTGTTGGTGTGAGCTAATTGGGTTCATTATAGTGGTATCGGATTGGTTTCCTACCATCTTGCAAGGTAGGAAAATAAAATTTATTGTGCATATATCATAATTATGGCCACTAGTTAGTAAAAATGGGATGACATTATGAAACAACTAAATGTGTTAGTAAATGAGTTGAACTAAAACCACAAACATATGACAAAACTAATTTCAAATCCAAAGTTTGAGCAGAACATGATATTATATTTTCAAAGGAAGAAATGTGATGGTACAATGGACACTATTAGAGAGCATGAAATTTTTTTAAGTTATAACTCCAATTCTAAATTTTATATTAGCAGTGACCCACTTGAGATTACAGTTGCACCTAGTGTCATAACAAAGTCCAAAAATTTTGGATAGAGTGATGTATGATAGTTTCATGTGTTGTTGATGATAATAGGGAATATACCATGATATTTATAGTTACATTAGTTCTAATTTGCATGACAATAGTGAGAATATTTGGCATCATGATGATATTTTGGTAGGAATAGATGTGTAGGATATTCCTTTTGAGTTTCCACATGAAAGTGCTTAGGATTTGGACACATTGGATGTGGAGTATAAATGAAATTCAAATCAAGTTGAGTTAGATGATGAAATTATTAGCATGAGTTCCCAAGTCATCTATTTGATGGTGATTCTATGATAGTGGGAGTGAGAGCATTAAACCTTGTTGTCAAATCAGAAGCTACTCTTGTGCCAGTTGAGATATTTTTTGAGGTGATTAGCAACAAGCATGCAATTGTTGATGTGTGCATTGATGACAAAATAAATGTTATGGTTGATTATGAGCAGAGTAACATAGAGGTAATGCCATATCATACTATAAATCAACATAGTGTTGAGCTTGAATTTTTGGAAAATCCTATGTTCAACATGGGTGCAACATTATCTTCTAACAATCCACTTTTTGAGGTTGATGTTGATAACTCACTTGAGTAGAGTTGGGCACAATTTACACCATTTGTTGACACAATCCAATTTTATACATAAATAGTTGGTGATGTTCATGTGTCCACATCTTATGATGTGGCTACATCCATTGCACTTATAGGTGTTGTTGATACAATCAGGATGAATTCATTTGTTGAGAGTAGTAGAGAATAGTATGTTGCACCAGGTGCTCCTATAGCTATGTCTTTTGACGAGGTTTTTGGTAACAATCAAGAATCTATTGCATTATATATTATAAGAAGTATATACCACTTCATGTTTGATTCCCATGTACATGATCTCTATTGAATGTAGAGTTTGTTTGTGCCTAAGTCATATATTTGGCAAGATTTTTTAATTGGTGCAAAGGAAGGTGGCAAAACAAACCTTCCTATTGAGTTATTTCCTTGTGATTCTTTGGTTTCTACATCATCAACACATGAATTGATTGTAGTTTTATAGATTATGTTGTTTAATTTGATGATGCTATATGTATGGAGATATTTTAGTGATGACATAAACATTACACACATTTATCTATGGTATCCAAGTGGATGTTGGAGTTCAGTGTGTTACTCATATTTCTTGAGGACAAGCAATCATGAGGAGGGAGGATTGTAATGCCCCCATTTTTTAGCAGACTCCTATAGTTGGCTAAGTTGCTTCATCATGGTGAGCCTCGTGAGATGACATTATGTTTTTAGGGTCTCTTAGGTAGACTTTCTATTGTTAGGAAGTCTATTTTGAGGAATTTCTATTTTTACCAGTGCAGTGGAGGCCCTAGTAATTGATCTTCAACAAAAGTGGATTAAGCATATTCAAGTAGTATATATAGTAAGTTATTTATGAGGATTTAATTTATTATAAGACTTTATCTTATTTTATGTTATAAATTAAAAGTGCAAATGAGAAGCCTCTTAAGTGAAAAGTGTTTGCATGAAGATATGTGCTTTCAAGTTATTTGTTTACAAGAATTAATTGGAACCTTCTAATTGAATGGTGTATTGATGAAGAAACATTAATGAAAATGTATGAGAGAAGATAAAGGCTTTATAAAAGAGGTTTCATGAAGTAATTAGAATCATCTCTTGTCTATTTATTTCTAATAAGTTCTTGTGATAGTTTGTTGATTTCTATTGAGGATTGATTCCTCTTGATTTGAAGTTCATTTGTTGTTTTTGTATAGAAAATTAGAATAATTATAATTGTATAATCAATTTAGTGCTTAGGTATATATAATTAAATTTGGGAATCCTTCCTTACTATTATCTCTATTGCTTAGAAGGGTTTATTTGGACACTGAGAGTGGGTGACTTGCATCTTTTTTTGAGAACCCTTGTTTCTTTTCTGTGACTAGTGTTATTGTTATTGTCTAGATGCCAACATCTATTTATTTTTTATTGATTTTTTTGCTACATATTTCACAAGATATCATCCAAAATAATTTATGTTTTGAGTGTCTATTATATCTATTCATGACATCAGATATATCTTTAAAATAACACATATATCTGTGTGAATTGGGGGAATTCTTATTGGTGGTTCTCCTTAGATTTTAATGCTATGAATTGGGCAATTCATGATCTAGGCAAAATTCTATGATTTGAAATGCAAACTTTAGTCATCTCAATTACTCCCATGCAACCTACATATTGGTATATCTTCTACATAGAATTCGATAATCATGAGTGGACCAGAATTATCCTAGGTTGAGTTCATGAAGAAATGTTTTGGGTAGGTGATGTGCCTATTTTAATTGATAATAAACTAATCCATAAAGTCACAAGTTTAAGCAGAGAAGGTTGTAATCCAATAAATGACAAGAGTGTGAGAAAGATAGTTGAGACAAACTTGTATACTAAGTTTGATGGAAGGAATATGAAAGTTGACATGATCCAGGACAAAGGAGTCAAAGTTTTGAGCAAAATTATAGGATATAAACTAAATCATAGTTCTAGAGTGAACTCTATGCCAACAAGATTCATGTATGAATCTTATGTAATGACAACTGAGAAAAGAAAAGTAAACATGTGTGAGATTGCTAGAGTGTAGTTGTTGGATGATATTTCAAAGATGAATAAGTCTAAGAGTGCATTTTAAAAATTTGAATATTTGTTAATACACTTATTTTTCTATGTAACCAAGTAGTTCCCTGGTATGACAAATTGGGACAGTAATGAATGTTCAATGAAGATGGTTACACAGTGCTATAGGGACAAATTAGAGAATGTTAGAGATAGTGACATTGATAGAATAATGAAGGGCTTCCAATCTAAGATGAAGCTAAGATACATAATCCCTCCCTCTATGGTAGAGAAATATAAAGATGAGATATGTTTCATGGTAGAAACTGATACTACATGTATGGAGATTGTAGAACCTAGGGTAAAGTTTATTGAGACCATGGGATTTGAAATGAGTGAAGAACTCATTGAAGGATACACAAATATTATTCTATAGTTAGAAAGGTACACTAAATGTCCAAGATGGGGTACCTATGAAGAGAAGATAAGGGAAGTTCATTCTAAATTTCATAGCAAAGAGATTAAAAAGAATGTGGAGAAGAATATAGAATCTATTTTTAAGGAATCTAGTATGACAAGAGAAGAATTTAATGAGATCAAAGAAATAGAAATGGAGATGAAAGCTAGTGGAAAAAGTGAGGTGTTGGTAGCCACACCTATTGTTGTTGCAACATTGTCTAAAGGATTGATAGTTTCAAAGCCTACTTCACAGATACCTACTAAACCATATACAACAATTGCAAAGGTTCAACCAGTTAAGGTACAACATGGTCAACAAAAGAGGAAACCAAAAGATGATACAATAGTTGTGTAGAGGAAATCAAAGAGATTGGTGAAGGTTGAGAAAGAACCAACACCGTCCTCCAAGAAAAGGGTCAAGAAAACCATAGTAGACCTAGAAAGAAAAGAAAGACATTGCAAATCAGTGATTCTAAGGAATTTGATAAAGAAAGTGATGAGAATCTAGTTGAACAAGAAGTTATCTTGGAAACCTAAGGTTGAAAATCTGAATATGAAAATTATAGATAATGACAATTTTGTTTGATTGAATAAGTATTATAGTTTGTACAATAACATGGATATGAGAGAACTAGAAAATGCTATTGTAAGGAATATGATTATGAGGAATAATATATTTTATAACATCCAAAATAAGATCCTAGAAAATTTGTACAATAGATTGCTAAACATGAAGAAAAGAGTAGTAGAGGAAGACACTAAATTAAGAGAGAATATGATTATCAAATTATGTGAAGTTTGCACAAAGAAAGACATGGACAAAATTTTGAAAAGTATTGAACCATTGCTAAGGAATAAAAGAAGAACAATTATTCTTATGGGAGCCAACTATGAATAAGTCAAGAAGGAAACTAAAGAAGCCATAGTAAAATATATGACTTCCATGCCTAAAATCACCAAGGAGAGCATGCATCATGAAACTGCAAATCTAGTTTATGTGGAGGCTAGCACTCCTTTTGATAGTGAAGAAGTAGTTGAAGAGGCACAACAAACCTATTCAAGAAGCAAACAAAAATGTAGAGAAGAGAAAGACAAAAGAAGAAGAAAGAAAGAAAGAAGTAGAAAGAAAAGAAGCAAAAAAAAAGAAACAAGAAGAGAGAAAGGAAGAAGAAGAAAGAAGAAAAGAGCAAGAAGAAACAAGAGTTGAAAATGAGAAGAGATTAGAAAAAGAGAGAAAGAAAGTTGCGGAAGAAAGTAAGAGAGAAGAAGAGAAGGAGAAAAGAAGACAAGAGGAACAAAAGAAGAGTACAAAACTAAAAGCAATTGCACTAATTCTAGCAACAACAACAACATCAACAAGATCTGATGATGATGATGATGATGATCAGAAAGGGCTAATGAGCTCCTTGAGGAAATTACTTGAAAAGAAAAAATTGGTGAACTCTTTAGAAAGAATGCTGATAGAAGTCTTCAAGAGAATGAAGAATATAGTCCATGCAACTATCAAAAATCCATATTTACAAACAAAGGTGAAAGAATTGGTGAAATATTTTGATGAAAAATTCACAATGTTTTTTGAAATTGCTTCAGCACAAGCAACGCATGATGCATCATTGTTTGATACAATATGCACAAATTTTAGAAATGATATGAAAAAATTGGATATGTGCATTAAAGAGTTAAGGAAGAGCACAGATGAAGGTAAGAAGTTGTATTGACAATGCACAACGTCATGCAATTACCTATCATATTTTAATAATCAAATCAAAGGCCAAATGACTGAGCTTCAAACACTCATTACTAGATTGTAGCTACCAAAGGAAAACATTGAAAAATTTGGAACTAAAATGGAGAAGATTCACAATGCTATCAAAGGCATTGAAATTGTTAAGGAGAAAGTAATCATAAGATTCAAAGGGGTAGAAGTATATGTAAAGAAAATTGTATATGTATATATTTGTAAAAGAAAAGTATGTGTATATATAAGGGGGGGCTTACCTATGTAAAGGAGTGATAAGAAATGTAATGATCCATCAAAACGAGAATAAAAAAATTTGTTTTGAAGGAAATTTTGTGTAATAACTTCTTTTATTTATTTTATTTTGTATGACATCATTTTGGGACTTAGCCAATTTTCCCAAATGTTGCCATCAGTGCCAAAAGGGGAGATTGTTGGCAATATGGCTAGATAGATGTTTGAATTTTGTCATTTATGGAAAGATGTATTTAGCATTTTATTTATGCAATCAAAGTTAGAAAATTGTTTAAGTGTTAGATAGGTTGCAATAGTGGAGAGACAGATACAGTATGTACGAATGACAGAGTTTGAGTTTGGACATGCACAGTTAAAGATCAATAGATGATAGTGTCATGATGATGTATGTTAGTGCACAAATGGGTATGACTTGTACAACACAAGTTATAGTTAAATTATCAGTTTAGGTAATCAGCAAAGAAGAACATAGCACGATAGCTAATTGGAGTGTATGGTTTAAGGAATTTTTTTGGAAACAAAATAATTACTTGATCATGTTGGTGTTAGGAAAACCATGGACAGAAATAAAAACTACATGCAAATATAACCAATAACAGAAAATAATAGATCACATAGAAATGAACACAAGGCACCAAAATTTAACATGGTTCACCCAATCCTTGGGTTACATCCACCAAACTGCAAGTCCAATATTATTACAATCCAGTGATTACAATCTGTAATCCCTTACAGCTCAATACTACCACAAGAAGCAATTTGGCATCACAACATAATGAAAATACCTAACCCTAAACTTTTTTATACAAGTATTTTATGCCATTTTAGGGTTACAACATGTTGGCCATATGTCAGCTACAATGATGATCGAACCCCACTAATTGTGAAGTATGTATAGTACTTTCCTGATTAGTCACCATAATCTAACAATCTCCCACTTGGGGACTAATCAGGCTCCACACTAAACAAAAATCTCCCACTTGGAGACTAATCCTATAGCAATACCACTACCACATGGGGCTCCCACTAGATCAAACCACCCTGGACTCTGCTATTCTTTGATTCATGTTCAGTCTAAAAGACCAACCAAAGTTGAAGAGGAGTTTAGCTTCTCCCTTGTTACAACATTTGTCAACATATCTATTAGATTGTCATTTGTATGGATCTTCTCTAGCTTTAGCTATCCATCCTCCAAAACTGACCAAATGAAATGGTACCACAATTGTATGTGTTTGGTCTTAGAATGCAAAGCTGAATTCTTTGCAAGATGAATGGTACTCTGACTATCTATGAACAAATAATTATCCTTCTAAGGATGTCCCAATTCTTCTAAGAAGAACTAAAGCCATATCATCTCCTTGGCTGCCTCTATAGTAGAAACATACTCTACCTCTGTAGTGGATAGAGCATTAATCTTCTATAATCTAGAAACCTAGCTCACAGCTACCCCACCAACAGTAAAGACATAACCTATAGTACTCTGCCTGGTATCAATATCCCCTACCAAATCTGAGTCAACATAGCCCTGTAAATTAGAAGTAGAGCCCCCAAAGTGTAAACACTTATTGGATGTTCCTCTCAAATATCTGAGAATCCACTTGGCAGCATTCCAATGCTCAAATCATGGATGACTCATATACCTGCTAATGACTCCCACTGCATGTGCAATATTTGGCCTAATACATACTATAGCATACATCAAGCTTCCTATAGCTGAAGCATAGGGTACCTTAGACATCTTATCCTCCTCTTCTTGTGTCTTAGGACACATCTCCTTAGTCAATTTCAAATGACCAAGTAAAGGTGTGCCGACAATTTTAGCATTCTCCATAGAGAAACATTGCAACACCTTCTCAACATAATGAGCCTGAGATAGCATTAATGTTCTATTCTTCCTATCTCTGCAAATCTTCATACCAAGGATTTGTTTTGCTGCCCCCAAATCCTTCATAGAAAATGCATGTGCTAATTGGCATTTTAACCCCTTAATATGATCCATGTTAGACCCAGCTACAAGCATATCATCAACATATAAACATAAAATAATGTAGCTATCATCATCCAACCTCTTAAAATAAACACAGTAATCTGAATGACACCTATTATATCCATGCTCATGCATAAAACTATCAAATTTTAGATACCATTACAGAGGTGCTTGCTTCAAGCCATATAAACTTTTCTTCAATTTGCACACTAAGTTCTCCTTACCTTTGACCTCAAAACCCTATGGCTGAGCCATATATATTTCTTCATCCAAATCACCATGAAGAAAGGTTGTTTTAACATCCAACTACTCTAAATGCAAATCTTCAGTAGCCACAAGACTTAAAACAATAGGAATAGAAGTCATTTTAACAATAGGAGAAAATATCTCATCAAAATCAATTCCCTTTTTCTGTGCAAATCCTTTTACAACTAACCTAGCCTTAAATCTTTTTTGACCTCCTTCCTCTTCTTTTAACCTGTAAACCCACTTATTCTATAAAGCCTTTTTACATGCAGGCAACTTGTATAGATCCCATGTCTTATTCTTCAGCAAAGATTCCATTTCATCTTTCATTGTAGACTCCCACTGAATCTTAGTATTCACCTACACAGCTTCATCATAACTTTTAGGTTCACTAGCATCAGTAAGTAAAATAGAATACAAAAAGGGAGAAAATTTTTGTGGAGGTCTAATTTGCCTCGTTGACCGTCTAACATTCACCAGTGTGTGTGGTATTTTTTGTTGCAGTTGTTGTAAATCATGAAAAATGGCTGGAACATTAGCTTTTGGAGTATCATCCAGCACAACATAATCATCTTCTTTCCTCTCATGTTGCTGCAACAGATCTTTGTACAACACTTTCTCATTGAATATGACATCCCGACTTCTAACAATTTTAAGATTTTTAAAATCCCAAAGCCTGTAACCAAATTAATTAATTCCATATCTAAAAAAGACACATTTCTTTGATTTAGCTTCTAGCTTGGTTCTATTTTCAGAGTCTATATGAGAAAAAGCTTCACAACCGAAGGTCTTGAGAAAAAAATAAATCAACTTCTTACCAATCTATGCCTCCTCTGAAATAACACAGCTAAAAGGAGTAAAGGGACCTCTATTGATCAAATATACTACAGTATTGACAGCCTTCACCCACATGTGTAAGGGTAACCCAGCATGCAACCTCATGCTCCTTGCGCGCTCCATTATAGTCATGTTCATGCGTTTAGCCACTCCATTTTCTTGTGGAGTACTTGGAATAGTTTTCTATCTCTGAATACCATTAGTGGAGCAATAATCTTCAAATTCATGACTGCAATACTCACCACCATTGTTAGATCTAAGACATTTTAATTTCTTACCAGTCTCATTTTTAACCAAGCGTTTCCATTTCTTAAAAGTTTGAAATACATCAATTTTTTGTCTAAGGAAATAAACCCATACTTTTCTCATTGCATCATCAATAAATGTAACATAATAATAAGAGCCACCAAGGGAAGATACCTGAGATGGTCCCCATACATCTGTATACACAAGCTCTAATTTCTCCTTTTTGTTTTCCTTCCCAGTCTTTACAAAACTCACTCTCTTTTGTTTTCCATACACACAACTTTCACAGAAATCCATATTAACACATTTTAGACCTAGTAAAAATTTCTTTGAATGAAGTACTTTCATACCTTTCTCACTCATGTGCCCAAGTCTGTTGTGCCACAGTGTTGTATTAGAATCTACAATAGCTATTTGTTCTCCTTGCTCAACTGTAGCAATTGTTCCTGAACATTCATTTTTCTCTGAAACAATCAAAGTAGAAGGAACAATATGACATGTACAAAGATATAAGGTGCCTACTTTCACACCTTTTGCTACTACAAGGGAACCTTTTGAAACCTTCCAATTTTTATCATTAAAAGTAACTACAAAATCCTCATCACCGAGTTGCCCCACTGAAATTAAATTCCTACTCAGCCTTGGAACATGCCTTACCTCATGTAGTAGCCAATGATTCCCATTCTGCAACTTAATCTTAATTTTTCCATTTCCAACAATTTGACAGGGCTCATTATCCCCCAAATAAACAAGCCCAAAATCCCCTTGGACATAATCAATGAAATAACCTCTATGAGGTGTAGCATGAAATGAAGCACCAGAATCTAAAACCCATGAATCATCAACACTTTCTAAAGATAGAAGCAAGGCATCCTTTTCAAATTTTTTACTTACCACATTTGCCTCCTTGTCTCCATCTGATTTATCTCCTTCATTTTTCTTTCAATTCCATCAATCTTTCTTTTTGTGCCCTGGTTTCCCATAGTACCAGTAGTCGTTTGGTCCTCTCGATTGAGACCACTTCCCCTTTGACTTTCCTCTTGATTTCCCATGATTTCCAAAGTAACTTTCTCTCTCAGTTGTTCTGCCCCTGCTTTGTGCATTCAAAGCACCTCCTAATGTAGATCCACTTGAGGATTTCCTACGATTTTCCTCACTCAAAACAACACTGATCACATCATCATATTTTAGGGTACTAGATCTAGGAACAGAATTACTCACCGCCATTACCAAGCCATTCCAACTTTCAGGAAAAGAACACAAAATCAAGAGAGCCCTAATTTCTTCATCAAAATTTATACCCACAGAAGATAACTAACTAATAATAGTATTAAACTCATTTAAATGATCTGCAACAGATCCACCTTCTGCCATTTTCAAATTAAATAAACGCTTCATGAGAAATACCTTGTTTGAAGTGGAGGGCTTTTCATACAGTGTCGCTGGGTTTTCATCAACTCTTCTGTCATCTTTCCTTTTTTAATATTAAATGCCACTGATGGTTCCAAGCATAACCGAATGCTTTTGAGTGTCTTTCTATCTAAAAGATCCCATTCAGCATCTGACATAGATCCCTGATTCTTGGCTTTTCCTTCCAACGGTTTTCATAAATCCTTCTGATACATATAGTCTTCCATTTGCATCTTCCATAATTGGAAGTTTTTCCCATTAAACCTATCAACCCTTAGTTTACCCTCATCTATCATTGCTCCCACTCAATCGTGAAACTTTCCTGTAGAGGATAACTAAAAACAACTGGGCTCTGATACCACTTGTTAGGAAAACCATGGACAGAAATAAAAACTACATGAAAATATAACTAATAACAAAAAATAAGAGATCATATAGAAATGAACACAAGGCACCAAGATTTAATGTGGTTGACCCAATCCCTGGGCTACGTCCACCAAACTGCAAGTCCAATATTATTACAATCTAGTGATTACAACTTGATTACAATCTGTAATCCCTTACAGCTCAATACCACCACAAGAAGAAATTTCACATCACAACATAATGAAAATACCTAACCCTAAACCTTTTTATACAAGTATTTTATGTCATTTTAGGGTTACAACATGTCGGCCATATGTCAATTACAACATCAACCATGGCCCAAAACCCCACTAATTATGAAGTATGTAAAGTAATTTCCTGATCAGTCACCATAATCTAACAGTTGCGCCAACATACTAAATGTTTAGCCTAAGTTATTTAATAATTAGTCAAGTGTGTAAAAGCATCAAATTTGACTAAGTATGCATTTATTAATTTGTGAGATATAAGTAAAGATCGTATCTTGCACAGATAAAGAAAAAGTGTGAATGTGATGCAAACAATATGTGAAGAAAGCTTAAATGATATGTGAGCCTTATGTGATGTGAAATATGATGTATGATCAGAGAAAATGTGAGATACAATAGTAAGATAGTATTATATGTATATCTACTCTTGTGAAGAAACTTATCTACATATTGTATGTTAGGGAAGTGGGCTCTTCTTGTATACATTTTATTTGATCTACCAACTCCTAACAAGGTTGGGGCTTTTAACAGGGCTTAGTCCTCTAACAAGGACTCAAGATATTATATGTATTTCATAAACTCCTAACAAGTTCAATATCCTTAACAAGATTCTTTTTTTTAGTGGATCATCTTGTGGGTATCATCCCCACCAAGGTTTTACCTTGGCTAGGGTCTCCCTAGTTAACAAATAATGGTGTAATGAGTCAACTTGGTGTATGGTTATATTTATTGTTCAACATTGTTTTAGATTAAGGTAAAAATAGGCTTTGAATAGACCTAAAACCCTTTAAAACTATCTAGAGATAAACATTAAGCACCACCTGGTTTTACAAGGACCTAAAACCTAAAGTAAAGACAAAACACTCACAAAAACCAAGTTTTACAGGTACCTAAAACCCCAAGTTTAAACCAAATAAAAACAACCAATTTTTACAAGGACCTGGAACCTAAATTTTTAAACAAGGTGGAAAACAAAAAGAAAAATGAGTAAGACCACACAGACCAGTAACCATCACACTAGCACCCATGACCAACACCTACAAAAACTCTTTGATGATATTTGCCACCACTTTACCTGTTTCTGCAATACTCTAGATAATTTTAGCCAAAGCTAAAGTAGGAACCTCAAGAACCTTAGTGACATTTTTCCTCATGCTCTACCTAGTTCTCTTACTTGGACCTCTTGGACTCCCCTTCCCAACATTACCTAGAGACATTATCTTCGTGTTGCTCTTCTTACCTAGACTAGCTGCCGCTACACACAAACTTCAAGTAACTTGTTCCATTCTTTTCCCACTTTCCTTTATTAAGTAGTGGAGCTCCCGCTTATACTCCTTGATATTTTTAGGGATGTTGCCAATGCGAATTTCTAGCTATGTTCTCATAGTATGTTTGTGGTCCAGCTCTTTCTGTATAACCCCCACTTTTTTCTTGAGCACAATGATTTCATTGTAAAGCCAAGAATAACCTTGAAGGGATGCCTCCACTTTAAGCTTAGTAGTATGAAGGAAGGATAATTTTTCTTCATGAGACTCTTCCATGCACCCTTAATCAGCCCTAATCTCATAATCAATAGCAGTAGTAACTATATTGATATTAATTTAGTGTTTGCATCCTACTTCTCCATACTCTCCTCTTTTTTCTCTTTGCTCAGGTTTTTGTCCTTTATGACAAGGTCTTTACCCTTGTTTTCCTTTCTAGTATCCTTCTCCATTTTCTCCTCCCTGTCATTCCTCTTCGAAGGGGAAGGGTGAACACTCTATTTCTCTTCATCATCTGCTAAAGCTTCTGACTCAACATTAGATTCAGTTATTCTATCCTTGCTACCCTCCACATTATCTTTACCAATTGAAACACCTTTGCTCCCAGAATATCCATCCATGTTGATACTAAGGTCCCTCATTTCCATTTTGTCATTGTTGTTTGAATTCTTAGACTCTGTGATTTCCTCCACATTTTTCTTTTTACTCTCTCATTTGAAACCCTTTTTGGTACTCTTAATATCACTAGTGTCTTCCTCACTTGTGACATTAATTCTCATAGAATGAGGATCATTACTAGACACTTTCCACTTCTTCTCCACAATCAAAGAGGGTTTAATAGCCTTTATTTTAAAAAAAAATTCTATAAGTAAAATTAAACCCTCATGAAGCACAAGACAAGATTCTTTCTTCCTATGAGCATAGACACTTTGAAGCAGAGAAAATTTCAAGTAAAATGGAAAAGAGATCCTACCTTTATGCCTAAAATGATTTAGGAAAACAAAGTGAAACATATGGACTCTCTTTGCTCTACCATCAAAAATAAAATACTCATTAATGCACGAAAAAAATTCCCTCCAGATGACCTTGATCTATTTTAGGTCGTAGAAGTCTCCATTTTTCTCCAAGTTTCTCTCTTCTACTTCTATTTTTAGGAATTTATTAAATGTCGCATTCAAGATACTAGTCTCCTTGCTGAATTTAATTCCTTCCATGGGAAGCCTCGTAAGCTCAGATATAAACTCTTTAGATAAATTTTCCATGACCCCATGCAATGTGACCCTTTCTTCAATCCAATTTTTGAAGAAAATCTCAGTAATATGAGGCTTATACCCATGGAGTCTCTCAATGTAAGTTATTGCTTTCCCTTTTTGCAAAATCTCCCACACAAAAGCATTCACCTTCCACTCCCTACAATCGCTCAGTTTTTCTTTCTTGGTTCCCCTCACATCTCATAATCTTCTTTGCACCTGCAATTCACCTAAGAAATGAAAACCAGAAGAAAGAGTAAAGTTTTTATAATTACTAAGGAGCTTTTAACCTTAGATACGTGTTGAATATAAATCATAATAGCACCATAGTACTTCCTAAGGAAACTCATACTTTCCTTTGTAAACCCATCACTCCCCTTAATAAATTTTCCAATCTTAGGAGATATTTCCTTCTATAGCATGTGTCTTGTCATAATTAGCTATAGCCATCAACTCCACTTCCTTACATAGGTTAGCTTGCTACCTCAGCTTACTTTCCCTATAGACAGCTTGGTTAGCAATCTAGTCAGCTATTGAATTGCCCTCCCAAAATATATGAGAAATTAAAATGTTATCAAATTTATTCATAAGATCTTTAATTTCCAATATACTTCCCTAAATGGTCCAAGTTATCAGACACTTTTAATTAAGCATATTAATAATATTGAGTGAATCTCCTTCCAACCACATATTTTGATATCCATAATCCATTGACATCCTCGTAGTATACACAATTTTTGCCTCTACTTTATGGCTAGTAGATATACCTATAGGAATGGTAATAGCATCAATAATTCTACTAGATTGGTCCCTCAATACACCTCCAAAACCAACTTTTCCAGGATTTCCTTTAGTTACACTGGCAAAATTACCTTTAATCCATCCCATAGGTGGAGAATTCCATTTAACATTCTGTCTCTAATCATTTTTTTTTTTTATTGCTTTTAGTCTTCATGGGATTACTAATTTGGGTTTCATCAATCATTTTTCTCTAAGATTTGAAATTTTCCTTGATAGCTTTGATAATATTATGACCAAGAACCCACTCAGGAATTTCTTTATCTCTAAAGATTCTATTATTTCTCTCTTTCCAGATTCCCCACCAAAGATGGGGTAGAGAAATTTCCAAAGGAAACCAATATCAACATCCTTTGAAGGACAAGTCCAACTCTAGAAATATTGATCAATGTTATTATGTTGAACCCAATCTAAATTCCAATAGAGAAGGATATAACTCCAAACTTTCTGGCTATACCTACAATTTAAGAAAAGGTGACTCCTATCTTTAGATTCCATTTTGCATAGACAACATCTATTGACCAAATAAATTCCTCTTTTTTGTAAATTTTCCAGAGTTAAGATTTTATTTTGAAGCATAATCTAGAAAAAAAATATCGATTTTGGGAGTAAGACCTTTAATCCAAGCTTTAGCCCCATAAAGGTATATTTCCCTTATCCTCAAATCTAAAAATAGAAGAGACATTAATGCATACTCTTGTTTCTATCCCCAAAACCATTTTATCGTCAATACGAGGATAAAGGCTAAAAAGCATTCACAATTAATTGAAAAAGTGTAAAAACCAAATTACTCTCAACAAGATTAACCCATTCACTATCAATTCAATAATTCTCCACTAAAATACCATAAATCTATTTACATCTATCAAAAAGAGTTCTATCCTCAAAATTCTCAAGCAAAGGAATATCCAAAAGCCACACATCATTGTTAGAGTAAATAATTAATTATTTATTTATTAATTATTTATTCTATTACTTAAGCTTACTTAGGTAAATGCATGTAGTTGATAGTTGTAGAGATAAGTTGTTGACAACACGAGAGTTTGTTCCCTTCTAGCATATTCCACCTTTTTGTAAAAAGCATGCTTAATTGTCAAACTTATCTTCTACCACCTTCTAAGCTTGTTCTACAAGCTTCCTTGAGGCATTTATAAGTAGTCTCTCTTTCATTGTAAATTCATCCATTCACATAGAAATTCTAATTTCCTATTGTGAAATATTTTCTTGTGTGGTTCTTACTTCAAGCTCTTGCTCCTTAGGTTTTTCTTCGAAAACCTATTTGCACTGCAGGTGATCTTGGCACATTTTTGGAGTTGGATTCTCAACTCCTACATGGTATTAGAGCCTCCCTACTACTTCTTGTTTGAAGGATTTTTGAAGATGTGATTTGAAGTCACAAACCCTAGTTTGTTTGTGTATTTTTCTTCAATTCAGGGGTAGAGCAATTTTTTGGAGCATTTTGGGGTCAAACGAATACTACCATTGGATCTGGAAGGCCATTTTTAGTTAGGATTCATATAAAATATTTTATTTTTGGCTACAAGGAATTTTTGGAAAAAAAAAAATTGGGCCCCTAGTATGGTCGTACAGACACAAACAAAAAAATTAAAAAATTAAAAAAATTGGGTGGCCACTGCCAAAGTGCCTAGGTGCCACCGTGGGACCATCCACTGACTACATGATGACCACCATCTGACCACTCAACCGACAGCTCCTCAATGCAGCTCCTCCGACGCTGACCCACTACTAGGTCACCACCTTTGCTCCACCATGGACAACGGTACCACCATTGGTTTTCTCCCTATCACCACTCTGGCATGCTGACATCACTTCTAGACTGCTTAAATCACTCTCTAACACCATACAAGATGTTTACATCATTTTTTGGACTAACACGTCATCTTACCAACCACTGATGTCATCACTATCTAACCTTGTGCTAATGTCATTTTCCTATGAGGTGACATCATCAATCTGACTACTAACATCAGCAATTTGACCATTGGAATTTTTTTTGTCGATGGCCTTGTGACAGTCATACGGGCGTCAAACTTAACATAGTGACTGTAAATTTTTCAGTGAGGTGGTCCTTTTGGAGTAGTAGTCAATTTTTTGGCTATAACTTGAGCATACAGAGGTCTTTTTTTGATCCAAAAGAAGCATCGAAAAGCTTACTTAGAGACGAAGACAATAATATTGCTTTCTATAGTTTTTTTTTTTGTGGTATTCGAGGGATATATTTGTACATTTGTGGAGAGGTATTTTATTTTCTGTAATATTGTTTAAGACCCTTCTACTTTCATCTTTTTCTTTCTCTCAATGATGGGTCCATCTATGACCCATCTCAAACCACACAACTACTACACCTGGAAGGCACAAATGACTAGGCTTCTCATGTCAAGAGTTCTATGGTCTTGTATGGATGAGCACCAACCTATTCTCATGCACCCTATTGAGGTTCTACAGCATAGGAACAAAATGGATGAAGCCATGGGATTGATTGCACTCAACATTTCAAATAGTCTGCTATTTCACTTGGATGGTTTGACTACTCCATGAGCTTATTCGTAGAAGTTTTAGACTTTTTTTGGTTAGGTGAATGAGTTCCAGGCACTTTAGTTGGATGCAAAGTTGACTACTTTGTCACCAGCCAACTTTCCCACCATTGAGGACTTTCTGATGAAGTTTAAATCCCTACATGAAATTTTACAGGGATGTGGGAAGAACAAAACTGATGATGAGTGCATATTTTTGATACTCTCAAAGCTAAGGGGGCAATATCAAATTTTTTCTTCTACTTTCTACTCCACCATGGATGCCCTTGGTGACAAATTCAAGATGCCTACATTTGAGACATTTTGTGATAGGTTGACTAGGGAATAGGCAAAGATCCAATAGGTGGATACTACTGGCTCTGCTAGCCAAGCATTGGTTTCCTAGATTAATTCTAAGGGGAAATCAAAGAAGAAAGGTAAATCGAAGAAAGACACATCAAAATCTGATCCTAAGCCTCTAGCTAATCCTCTAGCAAACCCTCCCAAGGGTAAAGATTCTTTGAAGTCAAGTGAGTCTACCTCCAAGACCAAGAAGAAATCCAGTAAGAATTGTAGTTTTTGTGGGAAGGATGGACATTCAATTTCTAGGTGTTGGAAATGATTAGAGGCTTTAGAGGAAGCCATGAAGGAGCATTAGATTTCAACTCCTCAGTCTTCATCTCCACCTATTGGGAAAGGTCATGCTCTTTCTGCATGACTACGACTTCCATGCCTACATGGATTCTTGATTTTGGGGCTTCTCACCACATCATAAACACTCCTAAGTTGCTCACTTCACTTGCTACTTGTGCCAACACATAGATTGTTGTTGGAAACTCTTCACAACTTTTAGTTTTGGGTTCTGGTACTATTGCTTTGGCTGGGGACTCTCTACAGGATGTACTTTGTGTTCCTAATATTTTAGTGAACCTCTTATCTATCTATCAAAGTTGGCATTCTGGCTCTGGAAAGATAATTGAATTCTCACCACACAATATGGTTATTCGAGACTTGCATGATTCTAAGATGATTGTGGCCACTGGGAATGTTGACTCTACATATTTGATGAATTTGAGTCTTATAATGACACGGGTTCATGCTTAGTTTCTCATGTAGATTCAATAAGTAGACTTTAGCATGAATGTTTGGGGCATGTCAATTACAGATATCTTCAGCAGATGAGCACACAGGTACTTGTTCTTGGGCTTCCGCAAATTTTTTGTCTAGATGGTGTTTGTCAAGGATGTGCACTTAGAAAACAACATAAGGATTCTCTTCCACATGGACAAGCCACTTGTGTTTTAGCACCCTTGGAGTTGATTCATAGTGACCTCATGTCATTTCCTACTTTTTTGGGTGCCAGATAGGTTCTTACATTTATTGATGACTTCTCCAAACGCAAATGGGTGTACTTTCTTAAGTACAAGTCTGATGTCTTTGACTCATTTTGAGTTTTCAAGGCATTTGTAGAGAAGCAGTTTGAGCTTTCTATTTGACAGATACGCGCAAACAATGGGGGGAGTATGTGAACCAGGCTTTTAGAGATTTCTTTTCTGAGCATGGTCTTCAACATCTACTTTCAATGCCCTACACTGCTTAGTAGAATGGTGTGGCTAAGAGGAAGAACAAAATCCTTTGGGAGATGGCAAATTGCATGATTCAGTCTAGGTCCATGGATTCATGTTTTTGGGCAGAGATAGTCAATTGTGCCAATTACATTTAGAATTGAATGCCTCACAAGGCACTTCGACATATGACTCTTAAGGAGGCTTGGTCCCATGACAAGCCTCATGTATCATCATTCAGAGTTTTTGGGAGTACAACATATGCATTTGTACCTAATGCTTAGAGGAAAGCAATGGAATGAAAGATTCAACCACTAATTTTTGTTGGCAACTGTGAGGATGCAAAGGCTTATAGGTTATTTGATCCTAATTCTATAGAGGCCATGTTTCAACGAGATGTCCAGTTTGATGAGAGCCCACCTATAGTTCATTCCTTGCCTCCTTTAGCTCCCACTAATCCCTCTTCTTTTCCAGATTGTTCCATGGATGATGAGGATGATGATCATGGTGATACCCATTTACCTCTACCACAGGATCCTCCCCATATGCCTAAATGGGCTCGAGCTATAGTTGAGGCTACAGGATCTCTAGCTAGTGACCCATCCACTTCCCATCACACCTGTTCTCATACTGCAAGTTCCAGTCTTCTCAGTCATGCTATTAGTGTTGATCCTCAGACCTTTGCAAAAGTGATAGGGCATTCTAAATGGGATAGTGCGATGGAGGAGGAATATTCTTCTTTGATGAAGAATCACACATGGGATCTTTGTCCTCTTCCCAAAGGGAGAAAGCGAGTGCAATGTAAGTGGATTTATCGTACTAAGTATGTTGTTGATGGTTCCATTGATAAGAATAAGGCTTGTCTTTTTGCAAAGGTTTTTTTGCAAGTTGAGGGTGTTGATTACTCTGAGACTTTTTCCCATGTCGCCAAGATGAATTTTATCTACCTTGTCTTGTCCGTGACAGCTTCACAAGGATGGCCAATTTATCAGATGGATGTGAAGAGTGCCTTCCTACATGGTGACATTACTGAGGAGATTTATATGGAGTAGCCTCCGAGTTTTGTGTAGGATCCCAACTTGGTTTGCAAGCTTTGACATTCATTGTATGGTCTCAAGCAAGCTCCTCGGGCTTGGTATGAGAAGATGGACTCATTTATATTGCCTACAGGCTTCACTCGCTACCATTCTGATCCCACAGTGTACATACAACATCTTGGAGATGAGATTTTGATTCTTGTTTTGTATGTTGATGATCTTATCCTTATAGGTAGCTCATCATCTATGCTCCAGGATGTTAAGTGTGCACTGATGGACCAGTTCAAGATGACTAATCTTGGTTTGCTGCACTATTTTCTTAGTCTTTAGATTAATCAGTCTCCTACTGGGATATTTTTGTATCAGTAGAAGTATGCTCTTGACATGCTTCATCACTTTGACATGCTTGATTGCAAGCTTGCTGCCACACCTTTTCAGTCGAGTGTCACTTTGTACCTCCTACTCTTCACCTTTAGTGGATGCTACTTTGTATTGACAGTTGGTTGGCAATTTATTGTACCTGACACACATCATCCTGATATTTCCTTTTCAGTCAACCTTGTCTCTTGGATCTCACAGGACCCTCATGAGAGTCATTGGCAAGATGCTAGGCATATTATGCACTACACTTAGGGCACACTCATGCATGACATTCATTACACTATGAATTCACATATTATTGGCTACACTGACTTAGATTGGGCCAGTGATGTCGATGATTGAAACCTTACTTCTGGCTTTGTGTTTTTCCTTGGCTCAGGTCTTATCACATGGTCGTGTAAGAAGCAGCATACTCGAGCACTTTCATTCACAGAGGTTGAGTATAGGGTCATAGTTCTTGCTATTCATGAGGTTTTATGGTTGTATCAGTTGATGACTGAGTTTGGCTTTCCTCCTAATCATCCCACTATTTTGTGGTGCAATAATCAGAGTGCCATCCACATTTCTCGCAACTCGGTGGAGCATCAGCGTACCAAGCACATTGAGTTGCATATGCATTTCATCCGTCAACTGATCTAGGATGGTGTTATTGCATTGGAGTACATTCTTACTACCAGTTAGGTTGCAGACATCTTCACTAAACCTTTTGCATCACCTCGCTATCTTCAGCTACGATCTATGCTTGGGGTTATGGAAGTTTTCCTTGGGGGATTGGTTGAGGCCTTCCTTCCTTCACTTAATTTTTTTTCAGCATGTTGTTTTTACCTCTTTTTGGAGGGCTTTTCCCATGTGGTTTTCCCTCTTTGTCCATTTTCAGAGGTTGTATTCTTTTGCATTGTACATGGGTACCTAACATGGCCTTGTTATGAGGACCTATCCTACATTTCATCTTAGTTTTTGTGAGCTTAAGGCATTCCCCTACATTGCACTTAAGGGGGGGTGTTAGAGTAAATAATTATTTATTTATTTATTCTATTACTTAAGCTTACTTAGGTAAATGCATATAGTTAATAGTTGTAGAGATAAGTTATTGACAACATGGGAGTATGTTCCTTTCTAGCATGTTCCACCTTTTTGTGGAAAGTATGCTTAGTTTTCAACCTTATCTTCTACCACCTTCCAAGCTTTTTCTACAAGCTTCCTTGAGGCCTTTATAAGTAGTCTCTCTTTCATTGTAAATTTATCCATTCACATAGCAATTCTAATTTCCTATTGTGAAATATTTTCTTGTGTGGTTCTTGCTTCAAGCTCTTGCTCCTTGGGTTTTTCTTTGGCAAGCTATTTGCACTATAGGTGATCTTGGTGCATTTTTGGAGTTGGATTCTCAACTCCTACAATCATCCTAAAACCTAATCTTATTCCCATTGCCCACTTTCCATTTTCAACCCTTGTTTAAAATATGTTTAGTTCCCTAAACAAAACCCCAAATGGCAGAAGAAGACTGAACATTTTGGTAAGATAGAAAATCAAGAAAAGTAGGAGCAAAAAAAAGGTATTTATGAATCCAAATAGAACTCCATTCCTTGTTCTCATGATAAACTCTCCATCCTTTCTTAGCAAGTAAAGCTCTATTCATACTCCTAAGAGACCTGATACCCAGCCCACCATCCAATTTAGGCTTACAAATTTTCTCCCATACAATTAATGCCATTCTCCTCTTCTCCTAAGATTCGGACCAATGAAATTTCCTTTGGATTTTGTCAATAGTATCAAAATATTTAGCTAGAATCCTAAAGAGACTTAAAGCATAAGTAGGAATACTTTGAAGGAAAGCTTTAAGATTAGTAACTTTACCAACTTGACTTAGAAAATTCCTTTTTGCCCTACCAGTTTCTTAGTGAATTTCTTAACAAGATTCTCCCAAAAAGAATCTAAACGATTAGGTCCTAAAGGGAGACCTACGTAAGTACAAGGAAAAGATCCTATAGAACAACCAAGCATATTGGCAATCTTTCCCTATCTAGTAACTAGAGTATTAATAAAATACAAATAACTCTTGTTCTAATTAATCAATTGACTAGAAGTAGAGGAGTGGAGATTAAGGGCCTTTTTGAGATTCCTTGCTTCCCTAACCTTAGCTTTACCTAAAAAAATAGTGTCATCCACAAATTTTTCATGAGAGCACATAAGAGGATGAGAAGAAGGTCTCAATCCTTTAATTTCCCCTATAGAAGCCAATTTCCCAAAATATTTTCCCAAGAAATCAAACATAATAGTAAAGACGGTTAGAGATAAAGGATCTCCCTATCTCAACCCCCTAAATGGGTTAAAGAAAGCAGTAGATCTCCCATTAACCAGAACAACAACTGTAGTAGTAGTGGAGATCATCTACATAATAAGCTTAACCACATTGACACTAAAACCAAAAGACATTAAGATCTTATTGAGAAAGGACCATTCAACTCTATCATAAGCTTTAGTAATATCAAATTTCATAATAAACCCCTAATTGCTAGAAAGAGATAGTGAATGGATTTTTTCATGCACTGAAATAACAGAGTTAAGGATTTGTCTACCAAGGATAAAACCATTTTTTTTCTCAGATATAAGAGAAGGAATAATGTTCAACAATCTCAAAGTAAGTACTTTAGAAATGATTTTATAAATCGAGTTGCAAAGATTCATGGGCAGTTATAAAGTAAGGATATTGTTCAACATTGTTGGTTTACTTTCATATGCAAGTTATAAAGTAATTAACAATATTTAGTTGTGGGAAAAAAAATTAGAATATTGATTCACCCCCTCCCCCCTCTCAGTATTATCTATTTCTAACATGTAATTTCTTCAATTATTTGGTCTCTAACCAAGGCACTAGACTCTTCCTCTACTATTGCAGTCTTCAAATCATCTTGATCTATTTTGGGTTCACAAATCTTGTCATCTTGATGCTCTTCCTCTTCTCTTTCATCTTCTTCAACTTCAAGTTCACAAATATTTTCATCTTCATCATCTTGTTATTCTTTTGTATCACATGTGTGATACTCTACTACATCTTCTTTCTGTTCTGCATCCAAAGAATTATCAACATCTCTTTTCTGGTGACACACTCTTCTCTTTTGCAACTCTACGTATAATTCATTCACTTGCTTCTACAAATCAAAGAGTGCAACTCGCAATGCCTCTTGATTTCTTGCTCTAATTTTCTCAATTTTAGGAATCCTCGAAATCCATCCAATCAAAAAAGTCATCTTCTTCTTTCTCTTCTCCATAAGACAAATCTTGTGCAAAATAAGCACCTCATGCAAACTGCCTCACATTTGGTGATTTGTCCACACACTCAAGAACTCCCACTCTGATACCACTTGATGAGGGGCCACACTAGCCTTACCAACTCACAACAAAAAACACAACAATATGGAGACAAAGAGAAGACACAATGCTTCACAAAGCATGCTTTTATTATACTTGAAAATCCTTACAAATTTTCCAACATGGGAGAAATCCAACTTCTTACAATATAAGAGAGATTCCACACTAAGAGCTTCCAACTAGCTTACACACCAAGAGATCTTCCATAAAGAAGAGATTACAACAAAATATCTTTAACAAGAAGAACTTCCCAACTAAGATCTTATACACTAAGATATTTCACTTCCAAAGCTTGCTTACAAGAGATTGTACCATGAGAGCTTCACTACAAGAGCTTATACTTGAAGAGCTTGATTACAAATGATCATAAGCCTTACCTATATAGGCACTTACCATCCAAGATATTACAAACACAACTAATGTGGGATAAAAGGTAAATACAACTACCTTAAAGAAAATATTAAATTCCCACCCAAGTACAACTAAGCACCACCATGTGGGCCAATTAGAAAATTGCATTTCCTTTGTAGATCACAACAAATATTAAATGTATAATTTAAGGAACTTTCCACAAACTTCTAAGATGCCACCTACATAGCTCAATAAATGAAATGAGAATTATTTTTCTATTTACACCACCTATGCACCTTGAAAATAGAAATTCCTCTTTCCCCTCTTTTTCCCATATTTTATTCTTTAATTACTTTTCTTCTAAATTTTGTCACTTTCTCTCTCCTTCAGTTTTTTTTTAATAAATAAATTTTATCATGCCCCCTTTATTTTTGTGATGCACGATGCTCTTGCATCACACTTTGGTTGTGTGTGTAGACCTAGAGGATCCTTATGTAGGAGATGGATTTTATGATGTCATGGTGACCTAGAACCATGGTTAAGTGGGAGTTGTTGGCATCAATATATTTATTAAGTGTTTGCAGATGTTGGAGGAAGTCTTAGATCATGTTGCTATAGAAGTGTCTTTGACATTTGTATGGTGCACTTGGTGGTGGTTATCTTCATGTTGTGTGGAGATGGTTTCATCTTGAGGACTCATGTGACATTTGGTAGAGGTTTGGTTTATGTTTTCATTTAACCTTGGTGTTAAGATGGTTTCACAATTATGTTATGGTATACTCTTGATACACGTTTAAAGTTTTGACTTGTTATGGTATGTTCATATGGAGCATGTTATCTCTCTAGTTTAGATGGTTAGATCATTTCGTTATGTTTACGTTCCTGAAGCCTTGGTTGGAACTTTGATTGATCTTGGAGTAGTTTCTTGGTATTGAGTACATTGATCATTTGCTAGATGCTTAATGATATTGCTATGTTGCATTTGGAGTTTTCATGGATTGATTGGTTATAGGTGCTCATGGATACTTAAAGATGGTGCTAATGTTGATTTCTCTTAGATTAGGAATATATTTATTGGGATGGTTGATAGTTTCAGTAGGAACTATGGGGGGAATTCACCTGATCTAACTTGAGAGGAGACTATTTTTGGTTGAGTCTTGGCTGGAGACTTGGATATCTTGATGAGCATTCTCATTCCCCACTCTTGGTCTACTCATAATTTTTCTACTTGAGAGGTATAGTCCATTTTTTCTCTTAGGTGCATTATGTTTATGCTCATCTTTCATAGATATGGATCTTGGGCTACATTATGAGTTACTTCCAGAGGGATCATTTGAGAGATAGTTTAGCATATGTTATCTCCTTATGCATATGGTGTGCTCTCATTATGGTTGATTTTTGAGGATGATTTATATTGGTCATATTTCTTGGATCAGGAATGGTTATTCCTTAGGGTTAGGAATGGTTGAGTTTGATCTTCTTATGTGAGGCTAACATCCATGATTCATTGTATGGTAAGGTTTAGGTGTTGTTCTAGCTTCTTGGTTGGGGTTTTCTCAAAGAGATCATAATTGGCACAATTTATATCTAGAGGTGTGTGTAATACATGATACAGGTAATGATTTGTATGTTTTCTCTTTGGTCTTGGTTATCTTCTCAGATGTTCTATTTCACTTACATTAGATTTTTTGATCGGTTAGAACTTATGATCTCTAGTTTTTGCCAATGTATGTCATGTGAGAGGTGACATCATTATTCCTTTATCTCTTTCTTTTGCTATTTTTGGAAAACTTGGGAGAGTGTTGGACACTTTTTATAAGAGTTGTTCTTGTAGGTTATTGGTTAATGTGTTGTGAACGTCGTTGATACCACATGGATTCACTTCTACAAGATTTTGTAAGTGGATTGATTTCAAATTTGACATTACATTTGCAGCCAAAGCTTCTTGGTGTGTATGTGGTAGGTATTGCACTTGAGGCTTGTGATTGCAGTGACATATTGAATATGTTGATTTTGTGACATTCACTCAATATACCTTTGGATGTATGTATAGTTGGATGAGTTGGCACTTGATGTGGGTGTTATTTCAACTATGGGTTTTGATAGCTATGGATACATGTGATTACCTTTGGATTAGGTATTTTTTATTGGCATTTCAGTTGGTACATGATTTTATGATTCTTATATAATAGGTTGGGTGGCTTTCTCTTTGGACAACTTCAATGTATGTCTAGTAGCAGTGGCATAATAGGAGGTGGGACCATTTATGTTTGAGATGTTGGATACTTTGATATTTTATAAGTACCTTGATGGAGTACATGCTTTGGTTTGATCCATGATGATGGATGTGCTAGGAGGCATTGTTTCTTTGTTCATTTATGGGGCTACAGATTGACCCTATCCAATGTATACAACAAGTGGGAGATTTTTTAGATTATGTGTGTTGCACACATTGCATAATATTATTTATATTATATTATTTAATTTTACTATGTAATGTTGCACCTAGATGGACATGCAACATATAGAGGTTCCCATGCAGTATTATTGATGGGTTGTAGGGATAATGTTTGATGTAATTATTTAATATTGGGGAAAATAAATTAAATGCCCAATGTTAAATATAGGTCAATGGGGATTAGGTAGCACATGGTTTATGTAAATCACTTGGTGGTTTTGTGGGAGCTTTCCATTATAAAAGAAACCATAAGGGTACTTGTTGGTGTGAGACGGGTTAGCCAAGGTAACACTTGTGGAGGTTGGAAGCATGACATGGGATGTGTGGATTCATACTTTTTCACATGAATTGCTTGGTTGTGACTATGGATTTGAAGGCTCGCATGGTTGTATTAAAATGATGTTTTATTAAATAATAACATGGTGATGGATGCTTTTGGAGGATGGATTTTTTTTATAAATAAGGGTTTTGTACTACATATCTTGTGTCACATTTTTATGGGTATGTTGTCTAATCTCTTGTGTGTGGATTCTAAGTGTTTATTTGTTTCAAATCTATTATGGTTCATGTGGAAATTTTTTTTCTATAGGTTGTGACTTTCCTTTTGGTTTAGACCTGAAGGAAGACTTAAATAGAGAAGCCCCTATCAACATATGTATGTCAAGACTCCTCCTGGAGGTATGAGATAAACAACACTTTAGGTGGACAATACCTCATCATTGATGATATGCCAAAAAGAAATTCTACATTATTTTTTCCTTCTATTGTGTTAAAGATGTGATGAACAAAATTCTTCCCAACTTTAGAGTTCTTCAGTCAAATTTAGGAAAATCACCCATGTTCTTGTTTATGAGAATGGCACAATATACTATAAAAAATGTTCCAAGGGGCATTTGATACATGAGTGTTTGATGTAGTGCCTCTCTCATTTGACTTCTGTAAGTCATCCTGATGGATGCAAACTTATTGATCTCTCCTTGAGAAGGGGTCATGATTGGGACCATGAGTGGTCTACACCCTTGTGATGATTAGATTCATGTTGCTGTATTAGTTGCTTTGATTATGCTTATGGCTGATTTATGAGATTATGATGTGTTAGATGGTTTCATTGAGGTTTGTGCTAGTGATTACCAAGATCAATGTGGTAGCATGATGTTGTTCCGTAATTACCTAGAGATGTGTGCAAAGATTGCACTATGTACTTTTATCTTGCTATACTAGACTAGGTCCCTGTAGCAGTGGTTAGTCATGTGTTTGACCATTTTCACTTATGTGTTTTAAGTACCCTTTTTATGTTGTTTAAACAACCATTATTAAATGCTTAAATAATTAGAAATGGATTGTCCATGTTGGATTCATTGGTTATGTGTTGCAAATATTTACCTTGTATATTTTGATCTGAGAGATACTTGTTACTAATGTTATGCATTATGTTTGAG
Source organism: Cupressus sempervirens (assembly GCA_028749045.1). Lineage (NCBI taxonomy): Eukaryota > Viridiplantae > Streptophyta > Pinopsida > Cupressales > Cupressaceae > Cupressus > Cupressus sempervirens. Next base: position 337,255,907 of record CM053788.1, read on the forward strand.
ATGACCTGAGGGTTAGATATCATACTTTGATTTCAATATCATAGATATTAGATTCCTATGTTGTTCAGTTGATCATATTTGCATGTTGATGCCATTTTAAGATGACATTATATTTTATGATGATACTTGGTTATTCGGTATTTGGACATATCTCTGATTATGTTAGATGTGGATTTAATGTTACGGTGATTTACATCATTCTTTTTTTGTTATGCTTTATGTGAGTGTGACTGATGTAAATGGATTATTTTAGTATAATTGAATAAATGGTTAAATTGGGTATTTAATGCATTTATTGCTTCAATTATATTATTATATATAATTGCACTTGATCAAGCATTTTAGTGTATAGGATTTATATCCCTGGCAATGGCACATGGAGTTAGTGATTCAACTATTCATATTGACCAATTTCGTCCCTGTATGGTTGACGTATCTTATTTAATTGTTTAATTAAACCTTCCAAGGATTTGATAAATCTGGACTCATTTGCATTATATGACTAGACCAGTGAACGTGTCTATGCATTGTCACAAAGTTGTTAAGGCTTTTTGTGATTTTGGTTTAAGGGTTTTCGGGCTTTATTTTTATTGATTTTAATTTCTGGTAGCTTTTCTATAGATGAATTCCAATTACTTGGAATAGCCTATTTCTGTTTGGGTTGATTCGGGGGTTTAACTAGGTTAGCTAGTTATTTTCCCTAATCGATTATTTACTTGAAAAGTGAATAAGTATCCAAAGTGGAATTTAATTCCTCGCTTCTCACTTTTGAATTAGAAAGTTTGAGAGTAAAACCCAAAATCCTCTTCATGAGGAATTATTGTTCAATTCATTATGGGAGCTAGGAGTGTGTGATCCTCATGAGATTGGTCTTGTTGGATCTAGCTCGGAGAGACCTTAGATTGGCACGATTTTCGGCTACTTCTACAAAATTTTTATTTAATGGTTCAAATTCTCGTGTTGCCCTTTTGGCTACAAGGTAGTGCTCTCCTATTTTATTGTTTCAGCTCTATTTTTGCTTCCATTTTTTGTAGTTGTTTGTTTGGAGGTTGAGAACTAGTGTTCCCCTTCATTTTTGTATGCTAGCTCTACCTGGTTGGACAGGTATGAGCATTTTCTGATTTTTCGGGATGAGGGTTTGGGGTTTTGCATTGTTATGATAAAAAAAATTGCATATGGACTCTAAACCTTGATATTATTGGATTTTTGTGGCTTTTGTGCGCTAAGATCAAATGGGTTTTTATTGCAAAGTTTTTTAAGTTTTTGGGTTTTTACCTCGATTTGTGTTATAACTAGATTTCTTGAGTTTTCTTGGCATGATGTTGGTCATGGACTTGGATTATCCATAGGATGTCAGTCAAGCCATTTTTTCACTTTTATGTTTGCATTGGGATGTGTACTACATCTGTACTCCTAATGTTGTATTTAGTTGAGTGATTTTATATCTAGTTTTTTTGGTTCTGATCGAACCCTTGTTATTTTGTGGACACTAGGATTCATGTAGAATCCATACTCCTGGATTGAGGTTGGTCAAGTGAGTTCATGATGTTTGGTTTTGTTGCATCATTGGAATTCATGTAAAATCTATACTCCCTAATTGTGGCGAATTGAGTGAGTTCATGATGTATGGTTTTATTGCCTATGGGGATTTGTGTAGAATCTGTCCTCCCGAGCTTGTTTTTGGTTGAGTGTTATTTTGTTTGTGTTCTCATCTAGTCCTTGTGATATGATCTTCATGATGGTGGTGTGCCACACATGAGTACATGCGCATACATTTGTTGGGTGACTTGCGAGGCCCAATCTCTCATTTGTACTTCAATGGAGTTATGATCATTTGGGGTTGGGTTGGGAATATGCATGCCTATGGGCACTCATCGTTGGATGAGCATGGGTAGGGTAGGGTAGCACCATGGAGGGGACCTCTATCTCCACAGCCCAATGTCTATTTCCTGAGGGTTGGCATGTTGAAGCTTTAATCAAGTGATAACTAAATAAAATGTGAGTGGTAATAAAACTTAAGATAATAAAATGATGTAGCGTGAGAGCCTTTCGTTGGGAAGTTAAGTCCACACGATCTGAGCTTGGGCTTTCTGATGCCAAGTGACTCTCCATATTGTCAGCCCCTGCATAGTTGTCCATTGAGTGTCTAACAAAGACCTGCAGTATTTGCATTGTCTCATGATCTTGGTTTCAATCCTCATTATTGTCTAGCGTGAGTGTTAGCCATGGACATTTTCTTTGCATGTGTTTGTGGTTGGATCATTATCTCCATTAGCATGGTGAGAGTGGACCTATAGGTTTCACATGGTTGGGAGGCATAGGTACCTATACCACTACTAGGGACCGGTGTATAGGGACGGTCTATTGTCCCAGTGCGACCGTTGCTAGATATTTTCACTTGATACTTCAGGTTCTAGAGTATGTTTTCTTGTGATTTAAGCTTTCATTGGAATACTTGGATATCATGTTAGATGATGCTAGTTTATTTGATGCATTCCCTTGTTATGATGTTTAGCATATGATTAGATGATGTTATTTGCTTAGTTGGAGTATCTATTGCTTATTGGATTAGCATGTTAGATTTCATGTTCTTATGATGTTATTACGCTTTAATAGTGGCATCCTTATAAGACAACTCTGACTATCTAGTTGGCAGTTTGGGATGTTATGCTCGGGCGATGGTTAGGGCCTTCAAGGTCTCATGATGCAATTGTGGTTGGGAGGAACCGAACACTTAGTTTTTTGTTTCAATACATTGTGATGTTGCTTTCAGTACTTTTTCATCACTGCTATGTTTAGATGGTTAGATGCATTTTTTGTCTTTTTGATATTATGTTCGAGTGTCTATGCCTCGATTTTTGGATCTGATACTCCCTGGCATGGAGGAATTGTCCTTTCTTGCTTTTTGTTCTTTGTTTTCCTGGTAGGCTGTTATGGTTCCTTGTGCGAGATTGTGGAAGTTTCATGTGGTTCTCTATAGTTCCTACCATGGATTATTGCACTTCCTTGCGCAAACCTCAGCACCAGTGTAGTGCTTTTTGGCTACTAGACCCAATGCTTCCTCACGCAAATGGGTGTTTCCTTGCATGGCTTGGTATACTTTCTCGTGCGAAGAGGTACTTCCTCACGTAAGACTGTTAGTTCCAAATTCTCTCGTGTGAAAAACAAAGGGCATCTCTGCTATTTTCAAAGAACGCAATTTGGACTTTTGAGTACTCTTTAGGAATTCTTGTGTTTCCATGCTTTGACAAATCAGAGATTTTGGGTTTTTTTGTCGTCTTTGGTTTTGGTCCTTCAGTTTGGTTGTGTCAGTTCGGTAGTGGCATTTGGAGATCCATTGGTGTTTCGATTTTTGGTTAGTCTTCCATTGTGATCTTTGTGATCCTTGTATGTTGTTGTCATGTGCAACCATACTTGTTATTATTATTATTTTTATCTTGGCTTCTATTTATCCTTATTCCAAGGATCTTTGGGCAGGGCATTACATTTGACCTCCAAATGAAAACAACCCATGAATGGGTGGTTGCAAAAGAGGTGACATACAACCTTAAACAACAAACAACCAATGTTGGAGATGGGGCATCGAACTCTAAGATTACTCGTTCTTTGGAACCTAGGAGCTCACATTCAACGGTTATACAAAGAAAGGATATCCATATGCAAAACTCTATTCTCATCCTAAGCCTTCAACTCTTTCAAATCAAGCACATATAAAGAAGGGAATTATGCAACTGATGCATTTGGAGCATTGGAACACACAACCAACACTGTTAAATGTTCGTGAAAGGAGGATAACATCTCCACACAAGTTAACTATATCATATTGATGGATAGACAAAAATGCGATTAGCATGAGGGGACAATTATAAATGTCAATTAAAAGATTATTAAATATTGTGGAGGAATAAATTTATTAAATAATATCGACCATACAATTATTTTTAAATGACATTAGAATAAATAAAAAATTAAAATCATTTAATTAATTAACAAAAAGATAGTAAATTTATTGCTTTAGGGCATTGGACAAATTCATATGTCTATGGGTATTATTTAGTTTTTAAATTGAACGATGCAATTGATCTTCCTTTATAATTAAGAACTACATTATTATGATTCATTGGCATCACAACCAACTTCAAAAACTTTGTTAAAATCAAAAAATGAATGCACCTTCAAGTATTCAAACCTCTTGACAACTCTAATAACCTAGTGAAAGTGGCGCTTTCTAATGCAATGAAGAATGTTGCATAAATTTGCTAGACTATATAAAAGTTTGAATGAACTCTGTTGAATGAACTCTTAAAAGTTTGCTAGACTATATAAACTTTTATAACTTGTACTATAAACCATTTGATTTTTCCTCTTAAATTATTTAAATCCATTATGCATCTATCTAGAAAATTTGGTTGGCACTAATTTTATGGGTTCATATTTGGCACCAATATTAACTATTTTTTTATAACACTCATTAAGAATAAATAAAAGTGCATATAAGATACCATCTCTAAAAGGTTTATAATTTGAATAAAATGTAAATAGGGATTGGATAGGATACGATTTCTAGCTGATTATTTTGAAGTGGCAAGAATTTAGACATGTAAACTCAATTCATGGATTTATAGTATGAGGAACTAAATAGAACAATATAGTTATTGTTGATATGGTGTTGAAGGTAATTCTTTTATAAATATTTTTTATATATTTTATAATAAATAGTTGATTTAAGAATTAATAGAGAACATCTTTCTATGATTACAATATAATTTTTCTCATCCTTACTATGTGTGATTACAATTTTATCTAGTTATCTTACAATGTAAAAGTTTGTACTAAGGAACTAAATTTTATGATGCCTATAAAGGGCTCAAAGTGGTAGACACTAGGTCACTCACATTTATGGGTATTTTTGCTAAAAATTTAGTTGTATTGTGAGGATCCTTTTATGGGCTATATGTTATGCTTTAGATATCACATCACAAAAAGATTTTGTGCGGAGCACCTTGTTGGAAATTATTTCAATGTTGGATTGATATTGTGTATCATGTAGAGGGTTCTTTATAAGACTATTAGAACACTCTTATCAATCAAATTCTATTTTGAACTATAATGCACATCGTAGATAAATTTTTGAGAAATTAGTTAGAAACAATATTTTGAAATTTGTTTTGTCAACCTATACATGTCAAAGGAGGCATGCCCATATTTCCCACTCCTTGTCAAATATGAATTCATTAAGCAATTTACTGTTTAAGTAAATATGTTATTAAATAGAATGTCTCTTAAATAAGATTTGATTGTATCTTTTAATTGGCATTCATATCTAAATAAACAATTCTGTGAATTCTTAGATAAATGATTATCTTTAGTTTTTTATTAAGTAAAATAGGTTTTAAACAGGTGCCTAAAACCCAACGGTTACAAAAGAAGTAGACATTAAGCCCAAAACCATTACAAACAACATAGAAACAACAAGCCTAAAAGGTCACGAGAGCCAAACAAAAAAGGGCAACCTCTAAAAGAGTAGGCGAGCAATAGGTTTTGAAGGGACCTGAAACCTTATACAATACCAATCTTCAAGATTTACATTTTGGTCTCATCTTTTGAGAACATAAAGACATATCAAGCGACAGTTTAGAGGACTTGACTCTTGTCCCTTTTATTTTTGTCCATCCATCCTCCACCTTTCCAACAGCCTTTTGCCAATCAAGGCATTCAACCTCACAGCCAACCCCCAACACTCGCATTGCAGGAGATAAAACAGTTGAAACAACACCACCATCCATAATCTAAACAGCAGCAAAAGAAGGGACAACAACACCATCCTGAGACAGAGCCGCAAGAGGGACAGCATCTGAATCAACAATTTCAGCAACTGAAGAAGGGACCATTCTTGGTCACCACCAAAGGGACAACATTTGAATCATCAAAGACATCAACAAAATCCTCCACCAAAGAACGATCTTCCTATGAAGAGCCTTCCAACCCATCCCCAATTGTGGAAACTTTATGAACTATGTAGTGCTCATTCGAAACTCCCAACCACCAAGAAGGTGATTTCTTCGATCTAACCTTTTTAGAGGAGCATTGTATAGCAAGATGACCGGTCTTATGGCGTTTCCTACTCTGAAGGGAATACCCTCATAGTCAAAAAGTTGAATCCAAGAGCCTTTTGGAGAGGCCAACTTAATCATTTCAGGGAGCCCCTTGGAGACATAAATCTCCACAAGAATGTGGGCATATGTCATTCTAAACACATTGGAAGACGCAATGTCAACTAGCAAGAAGTCCCCAAGGGCCTCCCCCACAGCCTCCAGGACTGAATCGAACCATAAGTGAAGGGAAAGATTCGACAATCTTACCAAAGAGGAATCTTAAAGGATTCAGTCGACGGATCAAACTCCTTATACCAAGGTTTAGCCATCAAGGGGAACCTATCCTTCCAAGAGAAACCACAACACATGATGGTATTTTTGTCTTCCGCATTAGCAAATTTCATAATAAAAAAGCCCCTTGCCATAGGGTAGATTTGAACTAAATCCGAAATGATGCGTTCCCAATATTTAGATATCCAAGCATGCAAATCTGACAGAGATGGCTGAAATGCCCTAAAACGAAAAATAGCAATTGTAGCAAAGTAGTCCTCCACATATGTGGAAATTTCATCAACTATTTCAGAATCTAGATGAATCATAATCGGGTTACTTATAGCGACAGGCACAACCAAAATGATTATCTTTAGTTACTTGTCTCATTTTCATTTCATTTTATTTCTTTTTCAATATTTATGAATTGATCTTTAATGCCTAGAATATTCAAACAATGCAACTAAATTATTATTATAAATAGAAAGCTAGAAATATTATTTTCAATTAAAAATAGGTATTTATTACTTTATGATCCAACCCTGTTTTACCTAGCATCTAAGAAGTGTATTATTATCATCAACATTGATGACATCAACTTTGCATAACAAAATAATCAATAATCTAATTAAATTAACATCCACATACTATCCAACCTTATTCTACCCAGTGTCCAAGTAGTGTATTATTATCATCAACATCTAAATCATCAAATTTGCATAACAAAATAATCAATAATCTAATTAAATTAACACTTCCATATATGAACGTGAGTATATACGATGACAATTTCAATAGCTTCCAATATGGACCAACATACAAAGTACTTACATTTAACTCACACAAATGTTGCTAAACGAAGTGACTAACCACTATGAATATTACACATAATGAAACAAAAAGTGCATACTTCATAACTAAATAAATAATTTTCAAATTATAATGATATGCCAATCCAAAGCTTGGAGTATATGTTTCTATGCAAACACCATCCTAACCAAGAGTAGGATGACAAAGTACCAATGAGTCGAAAGATTTGATAAAAAGAAATGTCCAATATTTTAAATTTGGAGATAACCTTAAATTATTTTTATTTCTTCTTTCTTCTATTTTGAAATTTACACTTTTCTTTGTCATTCTTAAAAACTTGATTAAAAGATTCACTGAGCAATAAAGAATCAACTTAAAAATATAAGAATTCTTATATTTCTATATAAATACATATATTTTTATGCATATAAACATGTGTATAAATGTACACAAATAAATGTGCATATTAAAAAACACAAGAACAAACATATGCATACATATACACAGATGGGGCACACACACAAATAGGCACACTTGTATTGACATGCACACATGTATCAACATGTGCACATATATAAGCATAAACACATTGAAATGTACACAAATATATACATGTGTGCACACACAAATGCACATCCATCAATGTGCCCATGCACCTGCAAATGCTTATACACATGCCCACTCACAAACACAAGTACGGATACACACACATCTACATGTCTACATTCACATGCCTACAGAAACATTTGATTATGTAATTGTGTATGCATATACCAATAAAAATGAAGTATACGATTTTCATATTTAAGATAAAATTCTTCAATATTGTCATCTTTTGTTTAGGCAAACATATGACTTTGAATACAAAAATACTTAAAACATTAACATCAAACCCTAACGAATACTTTTCAATATTATCTTATTCACCAGTGTAAAACTATTGACATTATGGGTAGAAAGTAAAAAGAGCCTTCAATTCAGGTCGGAAACAAGGTATGCTAGTACTGGATATTAAAATGATCTTTATCAATAGATTTAAAATATATTTAAGCTAATCATCCACAATGGTGGTAGACAACAATTATTTTGGTCACAAAAACTAATAAAATTGGTTCCAACAAAGATAACTATTCTTTTATTATTGAATAGTATTTTATTCTCTCCAGATTCTTTATTATTCATAGCTCAACAATACAATTTTAAATCTTGCATCCCCTAATTTAAAATAACATATATAATTCAGTTTAGTAAGATAAAAGAAAACATAACAAACAAGGACACAATACATCTAATTCCTGCCTATAGTAGTTAGTAGTTTTGATTTGTGTTGCGGATAGTAGTTTTGAGTTTTGTTGAGTTTAATCGAAGAAGTAATATTCATGTAAAGTGTTGTTTAACAATTAAAATAAATGTTACAGATTTTGTTATAATATGTACCAAATATTGATGATAGATTTATTTTATGAACATAGTAGATAAATAATTTCTTTCAGATTATTAAAAAATCAATATAAATAAAATTACTTACTTACAAAAAAGATGCTGAAAAATAAAATGTTAAAAATTTGAACAAAAAGTCTACAGTTACAATTTTCTTTTAAAACTTTCTAGTTCCAAAAAGTAATTGAATAAAGAACTATTCTGATTGGACAAACATATGAAAAACTTGCACTCCCTACTGTAGCAAAAACAATCAAAGAAAGTGTCAATAAATATATAGTGTTGAATTATTTTTCATGTAATAAATATGCAAACTTTATAGCTCAAAAAGTATTTGAATAATAAATTGTTCTAATTGGACAAACAAATTAAAAAGTTGAAGTGCATTGAATGTTATAGTTTCTTGCTAACGGCAGGAAATAATAAGATTTCAACTTGTTTAATTGATAATAGAGAGGTTCTCATTATAAGATGTAGTAGAAGCTTTACTACAAGTAGGGTATGTTATTACGCGTCATTACAATGATAACGTTGATGCATTCAAGATATATTTGAGCACTCATTCCCAATGCTTAAATGTATCAGTTTGACCAGAAAATTTACTAATAAATTGATTCCAAAGAATAATAAGCTTAATAGTTATCTTTAGTTTCTAACTTTCTATGAATAGAATGCAAATTTACTTCCTTCAGTAGGTTTCTAAGAATGGCACTACTCATACTCAAAAGTTGCCATAAGCTCAACAACTCATTTACGATCCTTTTATATCTAACCCTCACTAATAAATAATTGGTTCCATCTTATAGATAACAAACTGTTACCTTTCCCACTCTTTTTAGATGGCTTTAGTCTGCAACTTGATTCATTTTTCCTTATGCTCTGTATCATCGTGATGGATCAATGTGTGCGATCCCAAAAATTTGATGCTAAAAACACTCACAAGAGAATCCAGCAGCGGCATACTTACCAACTGATAGATTATGTAAATCTACTCAGTGGCTTGTATTTTTTGTTGAGATTTTTTGAGATCTACGTTACATGCCTCGAATATGTCCCGTAGATATGAGCAAGGAGACAATTCAAATGGAACCAAATAAATGACAATTTACAGGATGCGTTAAATGTATATATTCCTAAGTTGCATTGAACAGACAGCATGGTACATAAACTACTAACAGATAGTAAGACTGTGTGCTAGAGGCTCCAATTTTTTTTTCTAAATATCAGAGTACATAAGCAATCGCATTACTCCTAAAGCTAGCACACATGACCCCAACCAGCAAGGACCTTACTCAGAAACAGCTAACAAATAACACTTCTCTCGCAAGCAAATAGTAATATGTAAAATCAGAGTTTTCAAAGTCAATAATTCCATTAAATCTATTGGAATAAAGTCAATTAACTAGCAAGACCATAATTCCACTGAATCTATTGGAATGCACTAAACTAAATTGTAAAATTAGGGATTGCATGGACCAAAAAAAAACTGCTTCTATTGGATTGCTTCTTGGAATACCTTTTCAGGTATTTGCCAAATAATTTTATCAAAAATATCATACTGTGAAAATGATGATAGAATACGATTTAGGTATGCATCAAAAGGATTAAGTGTGAATACTGAATAGTGATACACCTTTCATGATCTTTTCCACATGAATAAGATGTTTAAATTAGGGATTGCACGGACAACAATTCTATTGTTTCTATTGGATTGCTTCTTGGAAAACCCTTTCAGATATTTCTCATATAACTTGGATAATTTTATCAAAATTATCATACAGTGTGAAAATGATGATAGAATATGATTTAGGTTTACATCAAAAAGATCGAAGTGTGGTTCACTATTTTTTCGAAAAATCAGACAAGAATAATGTCCACACCACTTTGCGATAAACATTTCTCTAGGAAACAGATTCTATATGTTTCTATTCTTTCTTGCACATTCTATATGTTTCTGTTTCTAGTCTCATTTTGTTTCTTATGTTGCGACCCCTATCCTAACCATAAATCAAGTTACAGATTAGCAACGTGAAAGCCTGTTCCACAACTAAACCAGAAAAATTGTGCAATGTTTCTGAAGATACTGTAAAGCTTAAAACCATTTCCACCATTTCCTATTTCGTCTCTCCTCTCTTTTCCTGCGCACTTCAGCCTCCTGTTTGTTGTCAATGATTCTCTGTGATTAGTATAATAGATAAACCAAATCAAAACTGTTTCATGCAGGATTTATGAACCCGTGCATTTTAGACCCAAAATTGAATATAAAACACCTAACTAATCCACACATAATCCTTTCACATAGAGGGAAGAGGAATAAAGGATAGAACCTGTTGAAACTTGGCAATTCCCTTCTGAACCCTCTCTCCTACTAGTTCCTCGTACTGTAAAATATAGCTTGTCAGGTATCATGTTAAGAACTTCCAAGCCTGCTAACGACTCACATACAACTTCCTTCCAATAACATCTCCCAAAATTATTAGCAGAACTACCCTACCTTTTGCTTGCGCCACTTCATCTCCCATGCTCTATCTAAAACATCTTTCTGCACCTGCTTCTGTCTTGGATCCTCAAGTTGATCTTTCGCCCAACCTGTCTCTTCTAAGGAGATACTTGAAACCTTAAATCATCACAAGTCTGCGAATGTTAGGAAGGACCCAAAAGGAATAGGGTTCTAATACTCCCAAATGAAACTAAATCAAATTCAATAAGGATTTAAGTTTCGTACTCCCCAATTATGTGGTCGTTGTGGGACTTCAAGTTTCATAACCTCAGCTTTGATCTTCTTTGTTGCTTTATAATAGGGAACATTTTTTACAACAACAGGGTCAGCTCTAGCCGTACTTGGGTCAATGGCAAGCAATACCTGTCCATTACAACAAGTGACAGCAAATTCCATTGTGATACCAGAAAACCCAAGTTAAAATATTGGATCTAAAAAGTAAAATAAAATTCTAGTAGAAATTCTAAAAATATTTATGAAACAAATTATACCTTGAAATTCACAAAGCATGTTTATTGCAAGCATTTGAAAAGCCCAAATTTTAAGCCATAACTGAACATCTTTTTTGGGAATAGGATATAAAGTTGAGATGGATAACAGACACTAGAACAAGAGCAATAGAAAGAAGAAATACATTTTTCAGTTAAATGAGAACGAAATATGTTTAGCAGCATAGTAGGAAAAATTGCTCTGAGGAATAAATTGGAAAACCAAAAGATGAAGGATTTCAAAAAAATCACAACTTAATTGTATATAGCCTCACTCTACATTTTTTTTCTTCCAAATCAGTGACTTTTTAATTCAAGTTGTTTCAACAAGGCATAAACTGTCAATTTTGAGAATTAGTGATGTCAGATGTCAATATGTTGCAACATTACAACCTTTGTTGATTTTGACAGCTTTTAATGTTGCACCATTGGCCAGACTATCCAAGTTAGTAATCCATGTGGTCCATGGTTCTTTTTAAAGCTATCGATCAGGGCCTGATAAAAGGGATCCATGTGTCATCATTGATTGTAGAACTGACGCATTCAAGTTGTTGCACTCATAGATGCGATACTCACAGACTTCTCCGTGAGAAGTTATTATCTCGTGGGCTAAGTTGCTGGTTCAGATTCTGGTATGGATGTGGGTTCAAGATTCGGATTCGAAATTTGTCTAAATTTGTTTGGGCTTGGCTTCGGATTCGTTTTGGGTTCATCTGTGCAAAAACATACATTTTTAAAAATATGTATTGTGTGTGTATTTATATGTAACAAAAAATAAATCCATACTTGAACCTGCTAACAGTAAAGGAACATAGCAAAATACACCACCAAATCTATGTTTCAGTTCAATAGGACATTAATTGCATCAATTTTAGCCATACATACAACTTGATACACTTGCTTGGTCACATGCATGGAAAATATTTCCATATCAAGGAAACAGTTTGAGAATGAAAGGAATTGTCAAAAGATAACTACAGTTATCTGATTTAGATGTCGCCTATCATCAATATGGATTTCCTTTATAAGAAAGTTCTCATTTTCATACACAAATACATAAATGACATATAAACATCTTTTTTGGTCTTTTTAGTGGTCACAATAGGGTTGGGAGGCCAAGAAAACACTTTAAAAAAGTCTAAAAAAGAGACCAAATTCAGCCTGGGTCTAGATAGCAAATTCTTCAAAATTCGCTGCAAATTCTACCTGGGTTCCTCTGATAGAATTTGCAGTAAACTTGTAGTTCTGCAAGAGAATTTGGAGAGAATTTGACAAGGACCACAGGCTTTGTACAGAATTAAACCAGACTTTGAGGGTTGCTGGAGAGAATCTGGTAACTTAGCTCGTGAGAAGTTGCAGCTTGCGAGTAATTGCAATACTTTCTCACCAGAACTTTTCACTGAGAAATCGGCGAGTTTGTGACTACTTATTGGCTGCAGATGTATATTGCTGTTTGATGTCAAACAAATAGTTTATGGTGCATGTTTGTGGTTTCTATTTTTCTGTAAGGCAAAAAAGTCCTTTACAAGGTATTGTAAGGTGATTTGCAAGGATTTAGTTCAATTTGGAGTAGATTTGGAGAGGATTTGAAGTAAAATGAAATTCTCGTGTAGGTTTTCAAATTTCTTTTTTCTTTTTTTCGTAGCATTTTATCTCCTCTTTGTTGCATCTATGTTCATAGAAATTTAACAATGACATTTTCCTAAGTACTCTAGAATTGTTTGACTGTAATGAACAAAATATAACACCTTTTTTTTAACAAATTTTTTCAGATTTTTTCATTGTTTTCTCAAAAATCTCAACTTTTCCTAAACATTTCAAATTACCTAATACATTGTTTTTCATGTTTCAACTGTCTACGATTATTTAAACGAATTTAGATTGTTTGCTTATATTTTTATTAAAATATCAAGGTTACCGGGAGACAAAGAGACTTGGAGGAAATAGGAGACAGGGTAACTTGGTGACAAATTTTTTTTTAATAATTTTAAGAGTCTAATACTAAATACAAAATAGTAATACTGTAAAACAAAACGACTAAAGTAAATAATAATAGTAATGTCACATTAATATAGAGTCAAATATTTCAAAACTCACATAATCACATTATTGTATCTCATAGTGATACTTGTTTTCTGAATATTGCATATGATCATTATCATATCAGCTTGATAATTGTTGATATTATCATTACATATTCAAAATTTAAATTTTAAAAAGTATAGTTTGATGCTAAATTCCCAATATGCAAACAAAAATGAACAAACTTAGTACAGTAAACAAACCAGAAATCTATCAAGTACTAGATGTTGATGCTACTATCATCTACTCCACAAGGTTGTGATCATCCATCTCAAGGTCTTCAGCTATCATGCTCTCAAAATCATTTTAATTGTCATTGGTCTTAATTTTTGCATTAAAAAACATTAAAATGAGGGCTAAATACATCAAATAAATTAATATTATATTTTACAGTTATTTTTTATCAAGAGACTTCACTTTTTGGATTAGGAGACTAGGAGACTTCAAGAGGCTTTGTCATGAAGTCTCCAACCTTTTTTGAGGTCTCCGGAGACACGGAAAGTCTCCGAGACGCATCTTTTAGGGGGGAGACGGGTATCCAGGTAACCATGTAAAATATTGTTTTGCAATTACAATTTGTAAATGGAGGTGAAATTTGATTGATGATGACAAATGAAGATTCTTCTACAACATATCAGCTTCATGGTCTCTTAGTGCCTCAATAGACGCATGCCCATCTAGATATGTGGGCACACATCTTAAAGGGGCTAGACATAAGGCTTAGAAGTACGCCTTTGAAGGACCGGAAAATAATATCAGAAATTGCATCAAGTATGAAAAACTAACCTGTGGAGCATACACTGCTTGAAATACCACCTTGCAAGCATCATAAAACATGATGCGAGGGTTTGTGACAATCCCATAGATCAAATAAAAAGAGAAATAAATGTCTTGCTTGCTACCCAAGAGGAGAAAAAAAACAAAGGGGCAGGGAAAAGCTAACCGTGAGAGCATACATAGATGAATCTCAAAGTGTTACAGTCAACCTTGAAGAAGAAAAAGAAGAAATGCTTGAGAACTCACTTTGTGGCCCATGTCTCCATAAATCCACCACTTCCTTAGCCACCACTTTTGCTACTTCTAGTGGAGCGCCACCATTGGTGTCGCAACTGCAGTCTATGGATAAATGTTTTGTGCACACAAACACACTTGGAGCATGGCTATCGTTGCAGAGAACTGGGTAATATAGGGAGGTGCATTAGCAAGTAGGCATTACTTGTGCTGATTTCTGGTACTTCAACAACATCCCTCTCAATGTCACAGAAAATCCATATTGGCTGAATTTGGTTATTGCAATGATTGCAGTGGAAAATGTCTACAAGGCACCTTCTCGTGGAGACTTAAGTAGGAGGTTAGTTCACTTGTTTTAGTTTTTAAACTGTTTACTATTAGTTTTAAATCTTGATAACTTGAGTTTAAATTTTTATAGTGTAGACTAAACTTATGTTCTTATTTTTATAGCACTAACTAATTTTTATTGAGTTTAAGTTATTTTTTAATCAAAATTGTGTACTTAACATTAATTTTACTTTGTACTTGTAGATTGCTCACATATGCAATTGCTAAAACAAAACAAGTGGTGGAAGAGAAAAGAATACAATGGAAACAATATTATTCTTTTTAATGGATGAACAGACGGCAAAAACTGCACCATCATTATTTTTTTGGATTCTTGCAAGGATGATATGGTGTTCTAGAAATTTGTGGATATCTCCAACAAGGTGAAGAATGTTGAAACTTTGGCTCCAATGTTAGAGCAAGTGCTCCCATGCCTCGTGGTGTTAATGCTGCAATAACACTCTCACTGTGATGCCTCTAGGGTCCTATAGGCTCAGTATTCATTTGTTATGTTGCCTATGTAAGCTGCTGCGATACATCCACAGCGTGATTATGTCCTTCTCTAAGAGCTCTCAAGGTTTCCCTTGCTTCTCTATTTGCTTCTTTAGCCGAGTTTGGGACTCTTTCAGCCATCGAATGTACTCCAATTACCACTTATACTGTCTTGCCTTCCGGAATTTGTGGGGGTCTCCAAACTCTATGTGGTTCTCTGTTATACTAATGCATTAAAAGAAAATGCCCACTAGGTAGCAGGTTCGCTGCTCTAATACCACTTTGATATCCTCTAAGTTTGAGAACTTCAAATATTAGGATGTGTATGAGACTTTTTCTTCTTGATATTGACTTTCTTAGTCCTTTAATTCATGCCAAGTGTTTGATGAAATTAGTTGCATTTTCCGGCAGCTAAATCTATGAAAGTCTGATTGCCTCCTTATGGATAAGAGCTAATAGGCATATAAGCAGCCTAAACATGAAGCAATAGACTTCCAAATTGAACAAACATCATGCATTTATTAAATATATTACTCAGAACTCAGATTTCAACAACAAACTCTAACATTGATTCACTTCTAATTATAAAACTTAGACAATTCAGGAAATGCAGTTAATGATTTGAGAAAATCTAAAGAGGGCAATTGTAGAAATAGCTTGTTGTCCAACCAATACTAATGCTAGAATTGAAAACGTAGGTGACCCATGTATACAACAACATAAAAGGTCACGTTCCTATATGGCTAGACTTGTTACGACAACCTTTACACTGAATGTGTTGATGCAATAGTTTCCTAGGCCACGAAAATCTCAATAACAGAAGACCCAACCACTCAAGCATATGGTAACAGATATATTCATTCTCGCTTATGACCAAGTCGAACTCTTTATGCTAGCAAAACTCTCACTTGATAATATGTCTCACTGTTGGGTATCTCACAACTTCCTTATGACTAGTTCTTCTCAATACTCCAATACACTAATGCAGTTTTTCGTGTTTAGGCCCAACACTTGTGCATCGTCTCCAACAACTCTTAAAAGGTAAACCATACTGAATCTCCTTGCAATCATGCAAACACCATCCAGGAATTTGTCCACTGATAATTCTACTGCAAATCAAATGAGGAGAGGTTTAGGGCTATGTCCAAACATCCTACAGCATTATCATCCTGCACTAACAAAGGAAAATGCAGTCTCTTGGTTTCTTGCAACTTATGGAATCAATTTTCTTCTACATCCATGTCCTTTCCCATCTTCCCATATAAATTCATGGACTCCACTATTCCTGTTACCTAGCACGAAGATGCATTTAGGTGTAACAACACTGACAAAGCATCGATAGGGTTGTAGGAGCATTTGGATTCCAAATGCTAGTCATTACTATGTTGTCCAAGTAACTACCACGACCCTAGTCCAACATGGCGCCACATAGGATGAGTGTTCATGTTAGAATCACCACCTCTCAAGGACTCATGGGCGATTGAGAGTGAATGTTAGGCCACGGAAGTAATAGGAAGTTGCCGCCAGCATAATGAATTATTATTTCCTCAATCAACACTAACATCTATTTAATCAAAAGAAAACCCCTTAGCCTATCACGATGCAAGAAGAGAAAAGGCTAAGTATGGGTGTCGACTATTATGCAATGGGAAGGGACATGAACAATTCTTTGAACCTAGTTGTTCTATTGTGGATAAACAATTCTCTGTCTCTCCCAAATTAAGAACTAATTCATACTCTTATCGAGGCAAACATGCAAGTTTCTTTTCCATATTGAAAAGTTTTTCTTCAAGGACCTGTCCTTGGCAATAAATTTTGGTGGCTACCTGAGCATATTTGTTTGCTTCTCTAAAATATTGTTTGCCAATTTTATTTTATATTTTCCCTATGGAATACCCCTTTCTTGGCCTCAATTTAATGCTACCTTTTACTGACCCTACTAAATATAAATTGTAGGAAAGTGTCAATACTACCAAAAACAACTTAGCTTCTAATCTGGTCTCAAACTTTCAATTTCAAAACTCTAACATTTTGTTGAATAGTTTGTATGCAAAGACTGATCTGAGTATCTAAGTTCCAAATATTAGACAATTGAGATCTGCAAATTACTTCAAACTAGAAATAGACAACTCTGGCAATCACACCACCAAACTTGGAAACAATATCTTTTAACAATGCCCAACTATGGATTGCATAAGGAAATAGGCAAATAACTGAATCCCAATCTTTAAACTTGCATAGCAGCACTATCGAAATCCCAATTGCATATATATCAAAGTAACGAATCTCGCTGCGAGTCAAGGGAGTTGTCCGAGTCGGCGAGTCGAGTTACCTCAGCCGGGTCAAAATGACCCATGACCTTGACTCGGCAGGTCAACTAAGCTGACTCGCCTAACTCGACCGACTCAGCTGACTCGGTTGGGTGACTTAGCTAACTCCCCTAGTAACTCGGCTGACTCATCTGATATTTTCTTTTTCTTTTCAAAATTTTCTTAATACATCTAAAATTTACCTTTGTACTTACGTAATCAATATATGTTATGTATGTGATCAAATTACCTTCTATTTAAGCTTTATTTAATAATGGATGCATGGAATTAATTTAAATCCTTAAAAATCTCAAAGTTTCAAGGGTTTTGTCACTTTGTTGAGTCGTTGCCGAGTCACAAGCAAGTCCGAGCCAGGTCACGAGTCAAGTTACCCTTGCCAAGTCCGAGCCGAGTCCGAGTCCCATTACTTTGATATATATATTATATACATTTGAAGAGTTGGCAAAAAAGATATTTGGAACCGATCCTATTCATATGATCAAAATATTATTTAAAACAATGCCAAGTTCATTTTCTAGTATGCTCCTAACAATTGATACAAGGGCTCGACAAATACAACACTAAATTCAGAATCAATTGTCTGACTTTTCCCTGGTCTTATCACACACACACACACACACACACACACACAAATATTTCCTATTAAGGCCAATAATAATCAGCGTAGGCATGTGTATTGAGAGGCTTTGAAGTAGCATATATGATTAACATGTTGTCATTCCCAAATTTTGTTCCAGATTTGATGCTTATTGGAGAAGAAACAATATCAAATCAAATAGCCTATGTTCTGGGTAAACTTCTGAAAGTGATAGAAGATACTTGCATTCCTCAATAACACCTTTTTCGATGATAATATAGATTTTGTGGCATTGTTTCTAGGTAGTAAGATTCAAGACACTTGCATTAGTACCTACTCTGATAGATGGTCTCCTATGCAAGTTCACCACTAAGGCCCAACAAACACTTTGACATCCTTGACTCATAATTGATCCCCAAACAATTGGTCAAATCCCTTACCAATGCAGAAGTGCGTAGACAGTATGAGATAACTTTAAAGAAAAACTTAAGTTGTTTGTTTGATGAAACATAGGGCCCTTTTGTTATGCAGAATTGAATAGGAATTAGGATAGTGATAACCTAATTTTGCCCCAAAATCAAGTTACTAGTCTTCCATCTTGATAGGTGGAACTAGAAATTGACTTCCAGTTCTACCTTTTATGGATTGGAAATAAATTAAAATGTATTAATTTTTCAAGTCTAGCGATTTTTAGCATAATTTGTTTTGCCATTATACCATTGTAAATCTATGCATTCTGTTCTTGACATTTTATAGAAGCAGGTAACAAATGGTATGTTTCTACTCTATTGTAATGTCCCTGTTTTTGGCAAGTCCGTGCAGTTGATGGAGTTAGCTCATCATAGCGACCCTCGTGGGCTGACAGGGTGTTGTGGGGGTCTCAGTTGTGGACTCGCTATTTTTAGTAAGTCTAGTATTGGTAGTTGCTATTTTTGGCAATGCAATGGGTGGCTTCAGCAGTTGGTTGTCACCTGTAGTTAATAAAGTTAATAATTGCATGAGCTCTTATTTATTTATTAATCATTGAATTGCATTATTATAATAATGTTTATATTATTATAATAATGACATTAAGAGATATTTCTAAAAAGTGTTGAAAAGTTTCTAGTGTTGATTCTTTTGGAAAACTTCCACAATTTTTGTGCTAGAGTTATTTAGGAAACCTTGGCCAACGGAAGATTATAAATGAGAGCTCATTGCATTGGGAAAAGAATGCTTAAATATATATTTGCTTTTTGTGCCTTTGTGGCTTTTTCCTGATTTCTGACTTGTGAGCCCTTGCTGAAGTATAAGGGTCTCGTCTAAGAAGTTCTTGGCAATTGTGTGCAATATACAATTGGCCAACATTCTCCTACTGTATTCCTGTAGCTAAGGAGAATAATCTTGAAAGTATATTTCTTATTGATTATTCGGGTGAGGGTTTCTAAGAAATTCTCTAAGAATTGTTCTAAGTATTGCTTGTAATTTGTTGCTGTGGTATAACAAATTACTCATTCTCCTACTATTGCATATTGTATCTTGGAAAATTGACTCGATTGAGGTAGTTGTTTGGGAATTGAATTCAGTGGTGTCTTACGACTTGGAGACTGCAAACTGCAAAATAATTTGGTTGGGGAAAATTGTTGTTGACTTCTAGTAAGAGACATTGGGCATTTAAATTGTCTTTGGCAATCATTATAGAGCTGGACACCTATCCCTTAGTGTACTGCGATTATTTCCTGGGAGAATCGCAGGGTTATATTGGCATTGCGTTGGAGGATTTAGGAGAGGCTGCAGCTAGTCTGGACACCCTGAAATCTACTGCTGGGTGAAATCTGATAGCTGTGGGTCAGTTTGGGAGTGGTGACATATATCTCCTTGGAGTAATCGATCAACATGCTGCAGCCTGCAATTTAAAATCAAGCTAGCACGTTGACAGTCCATATAGAGGGTCGGCTAGAGAACAACAAATACAAATCTGATAGCATTCCGAATTAGCTCCAGACTGTTATGATATTGTCTCTGGCCTGTGTTGAGGATAACCATGGTGACATCGTGTTAAGGAGCCGACTTTGACTCATATTCTGGGTTCCCCTTTCAGCCGGCAAGCACAACGAATTAAGCTATGGAGAAAATCAAATTTCTTCATTGAATCAATGGTGGAATTTGATTTATATTAATTGTATTTCCTTTCCAATTAAAATTTTAAATAGTGCTGAAGTGATGTTGTTAGTATTTCTCATGCACTCTTAATGTTTTTCTGAAATTTAATTTTTAATAAAAACAAAGAAACATAGCAGCATTGTTCATTGGCACTGAAAATTCTATCAGAGCATACAGAGTTTTTACATCTATATAGCTGCCTCCTCTTTGCCTAGTTTGCCACCAAAGAAAAATTCCAATCCACCGCAATATTCTATATAACACACATATAGAGACTCAACATGCAGAGGTGATTGGAAGGTGAAGCGAAAATGGTGAGATCTCTTGTGGTAGTTTTTCTAAATATATTATTTTGTGTGGCTCATGCATTTTCTATAAAACACAGTAATGATTTGCCCGCAGCAGTGGATGGTCTGTTGTGGACATGTTATGAAGAAAGTTGCCCGAATGTGAGGGACACAGTTAGAGCCACAATTGAGTCTTTTCTTTCTCTTCGAACTCTATGATGCTCTATCAATGGGCTTACAAATTATCATGCCTTCATAGTTGGTGATCTGCAGTTTGGCCTGGGTTATAGATAAGCCTAAGAAAAATGAGCCGAGTTACTTCATTTTTTTTTTTACAAATTTTAAAATTAAGATCTGATATTACCTGTTCATTGTATGTTATCAGTTCCTTAAAAAGTCTAATTCCAATTCCAGTTTTACGAACCAAATGCAAAAGATGTATCTTCCCACTCATCTTCTAGGTGAAACAAACGAGACCAACTAGTTTCCCAAAACCTGATTTTGACAAATTATGGATATGACTCAAAACTCAGTTTTGCTGATTCTGAAAAACAAGCGGCCCATAAAGAACTTCCCTGTGATACTTGTCTACAACCAACTTTATCTATTCCTGTGTGTATGTTACTAGATAGCAACAATCATCATTTACACGTATGATTACAATTCATCTGTCACTGTTGGGAAGATGTAACATTTTGTGTATATGGAGTGCCATTCAATATCAAATTATTTTGGTTGCTGAGAAAATACATTTAATGCAACCAATTTGCTTATTATTTGTTGGAATCAACTTGCTACTGAAACTGATTACAGTCATCGCAGTGCCCTTCACAAAGCACCTTGAAACTCATTCACATAGACTATCCTGCGTATAATTTCTGATAGGTACATGCCCAATAATGGTTAAGTACTGCTTCTAGCAATAGATGTGCAGTCCCTTGATACTTGTCGTTTCAGACTTACACGCTTCAGAATGAATCATTTGATTATAGGGTGATATGTATTGGAAGCTCCCATTCACAAAAATGGCAGATGGTGGCTTAACCAGAGCCATAATGGCAATTTCACCAAACTCTAGCCACAGACTATCAATACATGTCGAACAAAATTAATTCCTTAACTCTGGAAACTGAAACATCATATTCTGAGGGCTTGACATGTGAAAAACTGACCCAACTCTCACTCAGATTGTACACACAGTTGTCGAATAAGACTCCAGCAACCAAACAACTTCTCTTCCTTACGAATACTTTCTGCTACTGATAATAGTTTCTTGTTTCCTCAGCGATGCTATATTTGCTCCTTCAGACTTTTACCGCAATAACAATATGGATCCATGCTACAGCTATATGACAATTAAGAAGATCGTGAAATGGGGCTCAACATGTGAAAAACCGACCCAACTCCCACTCAGATTGTACACACAGTTGTCGAATAAGACTCCAGCGACGGAACAACTTCTCTTCCTTACAAATACTTTCTGCTTCTGATAATAGTTTCTTGTTTCCTCAGCAATGTTATGTTTGCTCCTTCAGACCTTTACTGCAATAACAATATGGATCCATGCTACAGCTATATGACAATTAAGAAGATCGTGAAATGGGCTTGCCGCTGCTAATAATTTCAGATAAGGACCAACAAGAAGACCAAATTAAATCATGGACTTAAGCATAGCTAAAATTTAGAAATATCGTTTTCCAAATTTCTTCAACGGAAACATTAAATTTAACCGCCATGTAATGTCCCCTTTCTAGCATTCATAGCATGATATTGTCGTTAGCCTATTTCCCCACAGTCTCGTAGGCTAACTAGGACATTAAAGGGGCTTAGAGGCCATTTGGCCTAGACAATTTCAGTTGCAGGTCTTTCTGAGGGGTTCTGAGGCAACTTTTGGCATACTTACTATTTATAGTAAGTCATCTTGGACATGGCCGGACATTCAGTCACAGTGGTATGTCGATGGTAATTGTTTAAAATCGACAGGAAGACTTATTTATCATTGACAAGATTTGTTATGCATTGATAAAGCCATTTTATAAAGTTAAATTTAAATATTTAATTTTATTAATGCATAGACTATAGTTTGTGGGAAATATTTAAATTAAAAGAGTTCCCTTTATTTCTATAACACATTGGAGACATAAGGTACATAAAGGGAGTTATGTTTTATCCCACATTGAGAAAACGAAGGATTGAGCTCTTGTGAGAACACTATAAAAGAAATGGAAGAGTTTTTTTTTTGTATGCTTGGATGAAGATTAATGTTATATTGCTGGATATCTGATTATCGGGCTTGGAGGACGGAATCCCTCTTTGCTAGCATTCTCTTCGCTGTTGGAAGACACAGTCAGGAGGATCAAGGGTGTTTTCACTTCAGGAAACACACTGGGTTTCATTTGGGGCATTTGCATAAAGAAATTTACAAGGGTTTGAGGTGCAGATCTGAAGTTAGTTATTGCTATAGTGCCGCATGAACAGTATTTTGCTACAGTCGGCATGAACATTATTTTGCTACAGTACGGCGTGAACAGTGTTGGTATCAAGTTTACTTGTTTTTCCGGCTGATTAGAAGTTTGGAGGGCTGGCCGACTACATCTGCAAAATACTACGGCAACTAATTCCAGGTTTCTTCTGTCAAATTTTGATATTTTGCATAATAATTGTTGAATACAAGTCTGAATAGTTGTTGCAGCCTTTAAGGCAGCTGTAAGTGCACATTTACATTTAAAAATCACCCTTTATTAGCAGATTGAAAGAGTTTCCAGATTTTTCATATACTATTGAATGTGTGCCAAGTGTTTGTGAAAATGTTATGTGTATTATGCATTTTAATGTCACTTCATAGTTGTTCGTAAATCTACTCATTGGAAAGCAATTTATTGAGGAAATCAGCTTTATGAGTTTGCATACAAAGTGTTTGACAATATTCCTTAAGTTAAATTTCTACAAGGCAAAGTTCAAATCAGGGGAGGATATTACAGTGGTATCAGAGCTATAAGTCCTGCCATCCTGTGGAGGTCTTATAGGAAATTTGGAACTGGCGGATAGAGGGGAAAGTGTTTGATGAAATGTCAAAACACTAAAATCAGAGCATTTATGTTTGAGCATGCGACAGGGGCCTTATAATTTCCGCAATACCAGAGCAAGACAAAGTAGGAGTTCAGACCTGCAAAGCAAACAGTCTAGTTCATCCGTACAAGGGGGTATAGAATCCAGTCATACAGACACAGCGGAGGTATTCTTTGATCAAGACAGCAATATGGGTGACCGAGATGACAGGAATACAAGATTAGGTGGAGGCGGGAATGCCGGTCCAGAGCCTGGAGAGGAAAGATTCTTACAGTTATTAGAGACCTTGGTACAGGGTCAGCGAGTAGCAGAACAAAGGGCACAAGAACAGAATCAGAGATTGGATCTTATGATGCAGATGATGGCTCGTCAAATGGGGTTGAATGCTAACATGGGTGGAGGAAATAATCAGAATGGTAACAATCAAAATGGAAATGATCAAGATGGGACACATAATGGAGATGAACAAGTTGGAAACAATTTCGGTCATGCACCCCAGCGAGCTAGGACAGTGAGTTCAAGGCCCATGATTCCTACATTTCCTCCTAGAGCTTCAAAGCAGCTCGTACCAGAGCCCCAGATTACTGATATACAAGACCAGTTGAGGAGAGATTGGGAAGCCGGAGGGCCAGATTTTACTGCTGCAATTACCTTTAGGGAGTATATGGATGTGCGGATGAAACATATGCCACGTGGACATGACAGGAACCAGAGTTATGAGCTACGGAAGAAAGTAGGGAGACTTGAGTTACCATATTATGATGGCTCAGGAAAGTTTACAGCAAGAGCTTGGGTTCAAAAGCTTGACACATACTTTCAATTGAACCCTATGCCCGAGGAAGAAGCTATTAAGTATGCAGCAATTCATCTGGATGGGTTAGCACACGAGTGGTGGCATCATGGTATGGTCACTATGGGACATGCACACATTACCTCATATGTGGAGTTTACAGAGAGGCTGATTGAACGTTTTGATAGGAAGGATCCAGAACTCCATTTCAAGGAGTTAGCTCAGCTTAAACAGTGGGGATCATTGGAAACATACATTTCAGAGTTTCATAAACTTGCAGTGTTAGTAACAGATGTATCTGAACGGAGGATACTAGTTCTATTTATGGATTGGTTAGCTGATCCATTGAGAGGGTGGATTAAAGCTCTCAACCCTCCCACTTTGCAGGAAGCCATTAAGAAAGCTCGTGACATGGATTCCTCTTCATCTTCAAAAAATAAATTCCAGGCAAAGAGTTTCCCTTGAAGAAAAGATAAGGATAGGAAACCTTTTCATAAAGAGGTTCAGCCAACTAAGGAGGAAAGTAACAAGTTGGACAATGAGACACTTAATGATCTCAGGAAGAAGAAGCTTTGTTTTCATTGCAGGGTGCCTAAGGCCAAGGATACTTTGCAGGAGTGTCAGGACATTATGCGATCCTTGAAGGAAAATTTGCAAAAGGCACAAAATCAGCAGAAGCAATATGCTGATCAGCACAAGGTTGAGAGGTCTTGTAAGGTGGGAGATATGGTGTACCTCATGTTACAGCCATATAGACAGTCCTCTCTCAAGAAGAGTGGAGCAGAGAAATTGAAACCACGCTACTATGGACCGTTCAAAGTAATCAAGAGAGTGGGCGAAGTAGCTTATGAGTTGGAGTTGCCTGCAGACAGTAAAGTGCATAATGTGTTCCATGTGTCACGCCTTAAGAAGGCATTGGGTCACAATGTGTTGCCTTCAGTAGTATTGCCACCTCTTGATGATGAGGGAAAGCTTATCTTGGTTCCCGAGGCCATACTTGACTCCAGGGAGAGGATGCTTCGCAGGAGGACTATCAGGGAGTATCTAGTGAAGTGGAGGAACCTACCTGTCGAGGATGCTACTTGGGAAAATGAGCAGATATTGCAGCATCCAGAGCTGAAATTGCTTGAGGACAAGCAATTTTGGGAAGGGCGGACTGTAATGTCCCCTTTCTAGCATTCATAGCATGATGTTGTCGTTAGCCTATTTCCCCACAGTCCCTTAGGCTAACTAGGACATTAAAAGGGCTTAGAGGCCATTTGGCCTACACAGTTTCAGTTGCAGGTCTTTCTGATCTGAGGCAACTTTGGGCATACTTACTATTTATAGTAAGTCATCTTGGACATGGCCGGACATTCAGTCACAGTGGTATGTCGATGGTAATTGTTTAAAATCGACAGGAAGACCTATTTATCATTGATAAGATTTGTTATGCATTGATAAAGTGTAATGTCCCCTTTCTAGCATTCATAGCATGATGTTGTCGTTAGCCTATTTCCCCACAGTCCCGTAGGCTAACTAGGACATTAAAGGGGCTTAGAGGCCATTTGGCCTAGACAGTTTCAGTTGCAGGTCTTTCTGAGGGGTTCTAGGGCAACTTTGGGCATACTTACTATTTATAGTAAGTCATCTTGGACATGGCCGGACATTCAGTCACAGTGGTATGTCGATGGTAATTGTTTAAAATCGACAGGAAAACTTATTTATCATTGATAAGATTTGTTATGCATTGATAAAGCCATTTTATAAAGTTAAATTTAAATATTTAACTTTATTAATGCATAGACTATAGTTTGTGGAAAATATTTAAATTAAAAGAGTTCCCTTTATTTTTATAACACATTGGAGACATAAGGTACATAAAGGGAGTTATGTTTTATCCCACATTGAGAAAACGAAGGATTGAGCTCTTGTGAGAACACTATAAAAGAAATGGAAGAGCTTTTTTTTTATATGCTTGGATGAAGATTAATGTTATGTTGCTGGATATTTGATTATCGGGCTTGGAGGACGGAATCCCTCTTTGCTAGCATTCTTTTCGCTGTTGGAAGACACAGTCAAGAGGATCAAGGGTGTTTTCACTTCAGGAAACACATTGGATTTCATTTGGGGCGTTCGCATAAAGAAATTTACAAGGGTTTGAGGTGCAGATCTGAAGTTAGTTATTGCTATAGTGCTGCATGAACAGTATTTTGCTATAGTCGGCATGAACAGTATTTTGCTATAGTACGGCATGAACAGTATTTTGCTACAGTACGGCGTGAACAGTGTTGGTATCAAGTTTACTTGTTTTTCCAGCTGCTTAGAAGTTTGGAGGGCTGCCGACTACATCTGCAAACGGCAACTAATT
This sequence comes from Cupressus sempervirens, assembly GCA_028749045.1. Taxonomy (NCBI): domain Eukaryota; kingdom Viridiplantae; phylum Streptophyta; class Pinopsida; order Cupressales; family Cupressaceae; genus Cupressus; species Cupressus sempervirens. Next base: position 337,282,967 of record CM053788.1, read on the forward strand.
CCAGGTTTCTTCTGTCAAATTTTGATACTCATTGGAAAGCAATTTATTGAGGAAATCAGCTTTATGAGTTTGCATACAAAGTGTTTGACAATATTCCTTAAGTTAAATTTCTACCAGTCAAAGTTCAAATCAGGGGAGCATATTACAGTGGTATCAGAGCTATAAGTCCTGCCATCCTGTGGAGGTCTTATAGGAAATTTGGAACTGGCGGATAGAGGGGAAAGTGTTTGATGAAATGTTAAAACACTAAAATCAGAGCATTTATGTTTGAGCATGCGACAGGGGCCTTATAATTTCCGCAATACCAGAGCAAGACAAAGTAGGAGTTCAGACCTGCAAAGCAAACAGTCTAGTTCATCCGTACAGGGGGGTATAGAACCTAGTCATACAGACACAGCGGAGGTATTCTTTGATCAAGACAGCAATATGGGTGACCGAGATGACAGGAATACAAGATTAGGTGGAGGCGGGAATGCCGGTCCAGAGCCTGGAGAGGAAAGATTCTTACAGTTATTAGAGACCTTGGTACAGGGTCAGCGAGTAGTAGAACAAAGAGCACAGGAACAGAATCAGAGATTGGATCTTATGATGCAGATGATGGCTCGTCAAATGGGGTTGAATGCTGACATGGGTGGAGGAAATAATCAGAATGGTAACAATCAGAATGGAAATGATCAGGATGGGACACATAATGGAGATGAACAAGTTGGGAACAATTTCGATCATGCACCCCAGCAAGCTAGGACAGTGAGTTCAAGGCCCATGATTCCTACATTACCTCCTAGAGCTCTAGAGCAGCTCATACCAGAGCCCCAGATTACTGATATACAGGACCAGTTGAGGAGAGATTGGGAAGCCGGAGGGCCAGATTTTACTGCTGCAATTACCTTTAGGGAGTATATGGATGTGCGGATGAAACATATGCCACGTGGACATGACAGGAACCAGAGCTATGAGCTACGGATGAAAGTAGGGAGACTTGAGTTACCATATTATGATGGCTTAGGAAAGTCTACAGCAAGAGCTTGGGTTCAAAAGCTTGACACATACTTTCAATTGAACCCTATGCCCGAGGAAGAAGCTATTAAGTATGCAGCAATTCATCTGGATGGGTTAGCACACGAATGGTGGCATCATGGTATGGTCACTATGGGACATGCACACATTACCTCATATGTGGAGTTTACAGAGAGGCTGATTGAACGTTTTGATAGGAAGGATCCAGAACTCCATTTCAAGGAGTTAGCTCAGCTTAAACAGTGGGGATCATTGGAAACATACATTTCAGAGTTTCAGAAACTTGCAGTGTTAGTAACAGATGTATCTGAACGGAGGATACTAGTTCTATTTATGGATGGGTTAGCTGATCCGTTGAGAGGGTGGATTAAAGCTCTCAACCCTCCCACTTTGCAAGAAGCCATTAAGAAAGCTCGTGACATGGATTCCTCTTCATTTTCAAAAAATAAATTCCAGGCAAAGAGTTTCCCTTCAAGGAAAGATAAGGACAGGAAACCTTTTCATAAAGAGGTTCAGCCAGCTAAGGAGGAAAGTAAGAGGTTGGACAATGAGACACTTAATGATCTCAGGAAGAAGAAGCTTTGTTTTCATTGCAGGGAGCCTTGGGATTTGTCGCATAAGTGTCCATTGAAAGCAAAAGCTAAGCAGATGGAGTACTTTTCAGCCGAAGAGTCAGTAGATGGAGATTCAGAGCAGTCATCCGAATCAGATGGAGATGATGATAGTTCTTCACAGGAGGAAGCACGCAGTGATAGCACGATAGCTCAGTTGTCAAGTATACAGGAGGCCGTCACTTTCAGAGTTAGGGGAACCTTGGATGGACAGAGAGTTGTGGCACTCATTGATACAGGGGCGACACATAACTTCATTGATGAGAAGTTTGTGACACGCAGAGGGCTACATACAGAGGAGCATAGGGGATTTAAGGTGATGGTTGCCAATGGCTTCAAAATTGAATGTACCAAGAAAATCTCCAACTTGCAGCTTCGTTTGGGAGATTATGACATGACAGGAGATTTCTTTCTGGTCAACATTTGTGATCAGGATATGGTGCTTGGGATGAACTAGATGAAGTCTCTGGTAGAGTTTACATTTAACCTTGAGAAAATGGAAATGAGGTTTGAGGCAAATGGTAAAAAGATAGTGCTTAGAGGTTTGTCAGATGGGAGACTTCGAGTGGTGTCACTCAAGCGGATGCAGAGTTTCTTTAGACATGATCAGGTGCAGTGGGCAGCAGAGTTTAGAGTAATGCCTGAGATGACAGAGCAGCATAAACAAGAGTATCCACTTGATGTACAAAAAATAATAACCAAACATACTAAGGTGTTTGGTGAGATACCTCCAGGGAGACCCCCGGATAGGGGAATCGAACATGTTATTGAATTAGAGGAAGGGGCTAAGCCAGTTATCATCACACCTTACCGCCATCCGAAGAGATGTAAGGATGAAATAGAAAAGGCAATTAAGGAGTTGATTGACATGGGGCACATACGGCCAAGCAAAAGTCCTTTCGCTTCTTCAGTAGTATTGGTGAAGAAGAAGGATGGTACAATGAGGATGTGCATTGATTATAGGGAGCTAAACAAGAAGACAATCAAGAACCGATACCCTATCCCGCGCATCGATGAGCTTATTGATGAATTGCATGGTGCATGCTACTTCTCCAAGATTGATTTGAGATCCAGCTACCATCAGATACGGGTTAGAGAGGTGGATGTGTAGAAGACAGCTTTTAGATGCCACTATGGACATTTTGAGTTCTTAGTCATGCCCTTTGGGTTGACAAATGCCCCTGCCACTTTCCAGTCCTGTATGAATAGAGTGTTCAGAGATCAGTTGAGGAAGTTTGTGTTGATATTTTTTGATGATATACTGATATACAACCGTACTTGGGAGGAACATTTGAAGCATATTGATACAGGCCTCAGTATTCTAGAGAGGGGGTCATTATATGCCAAGATGAGTAAATGTGAGTTTGGGCTCTATCTAGGGCATATTATTAGTGCAAGAATTGTTTGGGTTGACCTAGACAAGATCAGGGCCATTCTGGATTGGCCATCATCGAGGAACACTTCACAACTCAAGGGATTTCTCGGGCTTTGTGGGTTCTACCGCAGATTTGTGAAGGGATTTTCACAGATAGCAACACCACTTACAGATTTGACACGGAAAGATAGTTTCAAGTGGTCAGAGAGGGCTCAGGATTGTTTTGACAGGTTTAAGGAGCTGATGAGTACATGTCCTGTTTTAGCCATTCCAGATTTCACCAGGCCCTTTGAGCTGCAGTGTGATGCCTCGGGAGAGGGCATAGGAGCTGTTCTCATGCAAGACAAACATCCCATCGCATATGAGAGTAGAAAATTACAAGGTGTGGAGAGAACCTACAGCATCTACGACAAAGAGATGTTAGCAATCATGCACGTGCTAGCTAAGTTCAGGCAGTACTTAGTGGGAAGCCGGTTCACAGTAAAAACAAATCATAATAGCTTGAAACATTTCTTTGGACAGAAGGACCTTAATGACAGGCAACAGAAATGGGTGAGTAAATTACAGGCCTATGATTTCGACATAGCCTATGTCAAAGGGGAGAAAAATATTGTTGCAGATGCTTTATCTAGAAGGCCTCATTTGCTTGCTGTTGGGATAGTCATGGATGATTGGAGAGAGATGATCTTGGCAGAATATGCTAAGGATAGTTGGGCATCTAGCATTATTGAGGGAGCTATTCAAGATAGTCGATACGCTGTCATAAATGATCTGATCATCTACAAGGAAAGGATTTATTTAGTACCCGGGTCTGCTATGAAGCAGAAGATTTTGAGGGCATTTCATGATTCACCAATAGCAGGACATCCCGGATTTTTTAAGACATATCGGCAGGTGAGAGAGCGCTTCACTTGGAAAGGACTCAAATCAGAGGTGCTTTAGTTTGTGAGGGAATGCCCTGTGTGTAAGCAGAACAAACAGAAACATTCTTTTCCGGGTGGTTTACTACAGCCCCTACCCATACCAGAGAAGAAGTGAGATAGCATTTCCATGGATTTTATCACAGGCCTCCCCAAGGCACAGGGTCGGGATTGTATCTTTGTTGTGGTAGACAGATTGACGAAATTTGCACATTTCTTTGCAATTTCGTCTACATATTCAGCAGCACAAACAGCAGAACTATTTTTTTGAGAGGTATTCAAACTACATGGGATACCACGGAGCATAGTCAGTGACAGAGATAGCAGATTTATGAGCCACTTTTGGCAGGAGTTGTTCAGGTTATGTGGAACAAAGCTCACTCCGAGTACCAACTACCACCCCCAAACTGATGGGCAGACAGAGATAGTGAACAAATGGGTTGAGGGGTATCTTCGAAACTACATTGCAGGAGAGCAGAAAGCTTGGGTGAAGTGGCTACATCTAGGGGAGTACTGCTATAATACCTCTTTCCATATGTCTATTCAAATGTCCCCTTTTATGGCACTGTATGGGTATGATGCTCCTAATTTTTTGGATTTGTTATTTGGGGACAGCAGGGTGCCTAAGGCAAAGGATACTTTGCAGGAGTGCCAGGACATTATGCGATCCTTGAAGGAAAATTTGCAAAAAGCACAAAATCAACAGAAGCAATATACTGATCAGCACAGGGTTGAGAGGTCTTTTGAGGTGGGAGATATGGTGTACCTCATGTTACAGCCGTATAGACAGTCCTCTCTCAAGAAGAGTGGAGCAGAGAAATTGAAACCACGCTACTATGGACCGTTCAAAGTAATCAGGAGAGTGGGTGAAGTAGCTTATGAGTTGGAGTTGCCTGCAGACAGTAAAGTGCATAATGTGTTCCATGTGTCACGCCTTAAGAAGGCATTGGGTCACAATGTGGTGCCTTCAGTAGTATTGCCACCTATTGATGATGAGGGAAAGCTTATCTTGGTTCTCGAGGCCATACTTGACTCCAGGGAGAGCGTGCTTCGCAGGAGGACTATCAGGGAGTATCTAGTAAAGTGGAGGAACCTACTGTAATCACCTAAAAATGGTCATCTAGACTATTAGCCCCCTTTTCAACATTTTGGCTAAATTAATTTAATCACTTACCTAAGCCAAATTGCTAATAATCAATTTATTTGATTATAACCTATAGTTTGACTATGCTATCCTAAGTTCATTATTTGATTAAAAGAACATGTCCCCTTTTAATTAAATAAAAGACCCCATTCTTCTAACCCACTTAAAGTGCACACATAAAGTCCTTTTTCTATTTTGCAATTAAAAGAAAAGGCTTTGTGACTTTTGTCTTATATGACAAGTCAACTTATATTCTATTGGTTGATTTGTGTGTGCACATGGATCACTCCTATTTTCGAATTCCACCGTTGATCATCCACCATCTTCATCTTGATCTCTACCGTCCATACATATTTAAAAGGGAGAGAGCTTTTCCCCTCAATCCATCTTTTGAACATTGTTATGCTGCAGGTTTTCTAACAAGTTTCTTTGGAGCTTTGTGGAGAACTTCTATTTCTTGTCTACATTCTCTCATCCATGGCATCCATGGCATTTTAGCTTAGCTTAGCTTCATTTTTACATTTAGCTTAAATCATATAGTCTAATAGTTGGATTGTAACACTCTCATATATGTTTTAGCATAGCTACATTTTGCATTCTCATCTTAGCTTAATCTTCATTTGCATTGCATCCTTGAGGAACTCCTTGGGACATTTGCATTCTTGCATCTTGTCTTTGGAACCTCCCATTGCATGGTTTACTAGCAAGAAGAGTATCTCTAAGGCTCATCTGAGAGCCTTTTTATTCTTGAAATATACTCTCTTGCACTCCATGGATAGGGAGCTCTAAGCCGGCATCTCAGCATTCCAACTCATGGAATTGTTTGGATAGAAGGGTTTAGAGTGGGACACTTTCGAGTGTACATTTTTGGCGCCCACCGTGGGGCTTGAATCAAATTTTCAGCTCCATTTGCTTTCATTTCTTATCTCTGGTTTTTTTACAGCAGCATATTGAGTCTAATCAAATGCTTTTGTAGAATTTTCACTTTGGTTTTAAGGCCAAGCCATAAGTAAATTGGTTTGAAGGCCAAAAACTTAGTTGGTTTAAAGATTTGATCATATCTTTTAAACCGCTTAGAATTTGGTTCTGAAATTTTGTTCTGAAATTTTGTTTGCAGGTTGGGTATATGCTCAAAATGTCTCAGTCCAATTTTCAGAGCATTTTGACGTGATTTTCGGAAGTTATGGTATTTTCTTTATTTTTCATAAAAAGCTGTTTTTGATCGCAAATCAGCGCATTTTTTGGAAAAACTTACATTTTCAGAAAGATTTTTGAATTCTAATGGGGGTTCTTTCTTTGTGTTTTGAATTTTGAGATCGTATTAAGGATAAAAAATTCGATTTGATAAATTTGGCCTGTTTTGACAAAATCAATCTCTTGGGAGCAAATGAAGAGATTTTTTAAAATTTCTTTCATTTTTGGAAAGCTCTCTGATTTTTAACAGGGGTCTCTTTTTTTCATTTTCATTTTTGGATACGAAATCATAGCAAAAAAGTCCAATCTTGTTGACTAGGTCAAAACCAAAGAGTAAAAATGAAAGCATTTGTGATTAACTTGCACTTTCTTTGCATGTACTTGGTTGGAGGATAAATTAGATTTTTGAAGCAACCCACCACTTTTTATTGCAGATTTTTATGTTATTTCACACTAACTTTTGTTTCTAACAAGTTGTGATTTCAGGTTGCCATCCTTGTGAAAAAAATTGAAACATTGCATAAAAAGAACGCATGTCAAAGCTTCAAATGCACAAGGGCTACTAACGATTGTTTGCAGGGCTGCCCAAAGCATAAAAACCCAAATTTCTTGCTTTTTTGTTTTCATGTGTGGCATTGAATAATTGTTCATTTTTCATAGGCACATAAAACTTGTGATTGGAGTCTTTTGGTAATAGGAGAGTATGCTCTTCACCCTTGTGGTGAATCAGAAATCTTGACTTGCCATTTGGTTTCAAAAACAAGGGGTAACTGAATCTTCTTGGCGTGTTTGGGAGAAAATGATTGGAATAGGAGAGTATGCTCTTCACCCTTGTGGTGAACCAGAAATCTTGACTTCCAAAATTTGATCCACTTTGTGTAGTTAGAATCCTTTAGAGGGCCTGCTCTCGGACAACCTGAGAGGAACGACCCAAGTGGGAACAAGCCGATTACCTGGCTCTTCCAACCCACTATAAACTCAAGGCTATCAAGGACACAAAACCTTGGTAGACGTAGTGTTTATCTTCATCTAGTGTGATCGCTTATGGGATTTCGACCATAGGGAGATCACTAGGCAAGAATGCTTAAGGTACTCTTGTGATCGCGAGATCGGTTACTCATCGCAAGGTGAGGTGTCCCGTAATTGGGAGCAAGAGGAACACTATGAACGGAAGCCCGATCTAAAAACTCTAAGTTAGTAACTACCTTTTTTTTTAGCCGCTCAACTTCTTGGTGCAAGGATTGATCCTAGTGGACTACCCGGATCACCCCAAGATTTACACTCACCATATGTGTTCCCTTGGTTATGCTTATGGCATTTCCATGACAAAGCCAATATCTCTTGTGGGCAACCACTTGGTGTGAGGCGAAGGAGCATCAAGCGTGGGCTAAGTTGTTGAGTAATGAACCATGACTTCTAGGTAGATATTGCTTGATGTGTTCTCGAATGTGCTATACCTGTGAAAATCTTTTGAACATACACATGACGATAATTCTAGGGAATTCTTTTGAGACGTCACATATGCTTGTATCATGTAAGGTTGCTTTGTCCCTTGCTTGATTGTTTGAAGACTACTCCATGTGTCACTATCTTGCTTGGAAAGAAATTTCTTTTGAACATCAAATTTACTATGCTATCAATTATTGCCAAACTTTGTCAACCAAGTCAAAACATCAAATGCAAACATTTTCTTGTGTTGCTTGTTAAGTGGAGTCTCATCATTTGACTTTGATTTTCTATGTCTATAGTTCTTGAACATGCTTAAAGTGACTCTTTGGTCTTAGTGCTCTTGGTCTTTCTATCTTCATGGTCTATGCATGCTTGCTAGTTATCTTTTTGCTGAAATGGTTACCTTGATTTCTTGACTACACTCTTGGGTTGGGAAAGTTGTTCACTTGTCACCCTACTTGCTCTATTTATTTGGCTATTTGGGCATCTTGCCTAGCTATTGACTTGAGTCATTCATGTCGTAAGTTTCTTGGACATATTTTTTGACAAGTTGCTTTAATCTCTCTCTAATATCTTGGCAAGTGAACACTCTACCTCCTATAGTTTCAACATCAAGTTATCTTCTAGACTATTTTATGCTTGGCTTTGCATCTAAAACTATGGGATCTAAACCTTATGCTACCAAAATTCAACCAAATCTAGATGATCATGATATCCTCCATGTCACTAAAGAGTTTCAAGATCTATATGCACAATACAAAGAACTAGAAGAGACAAATGATCTTTCTTACCTTCATCTTTCTAAGCGCATGATAGAAATGAAGTCTAAACTTGAGAAAAGGTTGGAGGAGAAAATTGCATCATTACATGAATCTTCCTTAAGGTCTTTACATGTATGTGAGTCACCTTCTTTGAGGTCATCCTCTTCTTCTAGGTCTACATGCTCTACTTCAAGACATCAATTGTCTTCATCTTCTAGATCTAAAGACCTCTTTAGAGGACAAGCAAGTGATACCTACTTTGAGCCTATTCCAAAATTTCATGATGGACCTATCTTTGACCAAGATAATGATGAAGACATGAATGCATTCTATTCACTTGAGAAACAACAAGAAGATCCTAGACATACTTCTAATAGAACTTTTGCTCCCTTGGAAGATTCTTATGATGACACTTTCCAAAAACTTCTTAGCAATAAGATCATCATGTTACCTAAGTCTAGCTCATATGGAAACCCATTCTCGGATATCTATTGCACTTATCATCAACATAATGAGCATAGTACTTCGGATTGCATTGAGCTAAAACATAAAATCCAAGATCTTATTGATAATGGAATTATTGATACCTCTAATGATTCATGTGATGAGGATACTTTTCTTGAGCAAGATCATATTAATGAGCCTATGTCTAGTGATGGTTTCCTTGATACCTCCACTTCTTCCAACACTCGTGCATCTCCCAACACTTCAAATCTTTCCAACATGCCTCCATCAAATAAAGAACCTAATGCTTTCCACATTGACTACATGTATCCTCAAGGGCTACCTCTAAAAGAAACTCAAGCTAACCTTCACTTGGCTGCAAACCTTTTCCATGCTAGTAATCCTAAACATCCTCAACCTTCATGCACTGCTATGCCTAATCCAAGCACTACTCCATTCACTCTTCATTCTCCCTTGTCCTTAGAAATGGCTCCATGTCAAGAGGACTCTCAAAAAGAAAAAGCTATAAATGTCAAGAAAGATCAAGATCAAGCACCCTTTCATCTCTTTCAAGATTTTTCCCCTCCATATCATATATCTTGCCCACCTCCTAAGTATGATGAAGATACCACTTCCATTTCCCTTGAGCTTACTGAAAATTATGAGAAAAGTTCTCTTCCTATGCTATCCAAAGCTACTTGTCAAGATCAAAGCATCCCCTCATGTTCTACTTCTCCACATCCACTTCAAAACTGTGCTCAAGCTTCAAGTGCTTCTATTAAAAATGTTGTTCCTATCAAAGGTACTCATGAATCTATTGATGGCTTTGACCACGTTGCTCACTCTAAAGATGTTGATATCTCTTTTCACTATCCATTTGCATCTCCTAAGTCTATCCTTGGTCCTTATCCATCTAAGCTAAAGCATTCAAACCTTCCATCCATATTGGGGCCTTATGTTCCTCCATCTCCTACATTCACTCCTAGCTCATTCCCTAGCTCTTCCATCATACCTCAAGATCAACAAAGACACTCATCCTTGATGAATTTTCACCCATCTATACATCTAAACCAGTCATATCATCCTTATTCATCCACAAATCCCAAGTCATTTGGAAGTGAGAATAAACATAAGAATCCTTTGAAAAATGAAGATCACTATGTCCCATCTAATCGACATGTGAATGCTAAGAAGGAGAATGCACAAAAGAGACTGCAAAGGTCCACTATTAAAAAAGCTAAATCAAAGAAAATATGGGTTCCTAAACCCATTATTGAAGAAATGTGTTTTGAAGTATCCAAAGGAAAATCTAAAGCTATATGGATTCCCAAGTCTCTTTTAGAAGACTTGAATATTGAAAATATTTCAAAGTTGACATTCAAGCTTCCAAAGGCTTCCATTCCATCTTCTTCCAAAAATCTTCCTAAAAATATTCCAAAGCCTTCCACTCCACTTTTTTTTTTTTCCAAATCTTTTCTACCACCTCATACATCTAAATCTCAAGCTATTTCATCCATGATTCCTCCATCATTCCAATACCCTTCCAGGTGTGTGTCAACATTGATCTTGTCCAATATTTCAACTACCCTCATGAAATCCTCTAAAGCTTACACTAACTTTCTATACATGAACTATTATCCTCCATATACTCTTCCTACTACCATTTCTCTTTCATCACCCTATCAACATCTTTGAGCATACCTTTCTATGGTCTTGGCTTATCATGACTTATCTTTCCTATAGGAGCACTATCTACATTCAAAAAAGCTTGAGCTCTTTCTAAAAATTCAAAAAAAAAAAATTTTAAAAAAAAAATGAAAAAAATGAAAAAAATTGAAAATGTGCCTTGGTGAAAACCACTTCTTGTGGCACCTTGGTAGCAAAAGTAAAGAGAAATAAATGCATCCTATGGTGAAAACTACATCTTGTGGTACCTTGGATAAGTACCATGATGAAAACCTGGCAAACAGGCATCAAGCATAATTCTTCCATCATCCATCTATCCCCTCTTCTCTCTTTGATCTGGACAATGTTGAGCTATCTTTGCATATTGGCTATCTTATCCACGAGATTTTCTATTATGCTCTCCCATTCACTCATAGCCTCCATCTTGAGCTTTATTCTTATTGCTCTATCCCATTGCTATACTATCTAGTTGACCCCTTGGTCTTGATCATAATAAATAAAACTTGGTTCTCATAGGTCTCTTGACATGTCTACTCTTTTGGACTACATGCTTCATGCTTTCTCACTTGTTGGCTTCACTGCTTATCCTACATGCTATCTTGCTCATTTCTTCCATTGCTTATCCAAAATATGCTTCATATGACTATTTCACCTCTTTCCCTAGCTTGGGTACTCTTGAGGAGTGCGTCCTTGAGGATCACTTTCACTTGCTTCATACTCCTTTCTTATCCATCTTTGTCTATCCACCAACTTTCTGCTCCATCATGTCCTACACCTTGCTAGACATTGGGAGAAAATGATGTGATCTTGCTTAAGAACTAGTGATCTCTAAATTATTATAAAAAATCCAAAAAATCATATATGATGCTGAAAAAATCCTAAAAATCAGAAAATGTCCTAAAAAAAAGATCTTCTTAGTGAAAACCTAGCAATAGGCACTTTGATGTATCACCAAAAAAATCAAAAATACAAAAATACAAAAAATTGAAAAAAAGTCCTGAAAAAATCTGTCAAGTGGTGAAAATATGGAAACAGGTGCTACTTGAGACCCTTGCACCTATGTCTATCAGTCTCAATCATCTATTTTGCTACACATTTCCTAGCTTGGAATTGTTTCTTGTCCTCGTCTTGGGGGCACAACTACTTAGCCTTTTTGAGGTATTCTTATGCATTTGGGTTTCTTTGACAACTCACAAAATAGTGTTTCTCAACACTACCCCCACCCACTTTGACATCAAGTGTTTCTCAACACTTTTTAGATAGTTTACCTACAATCTCTGATGTCGCAATATTTCTCACTATCAGAATCAAGTCTTGAAGAAATGGCCAAGTGACTTACACACATGCACTTTAACACTTAAATGACTGAGCTATGCTGACATTTATCTACTTTGTGTGTTGTCTATGATAATTTCTTTGCCATGTATTCCCTCCCTAATAGTCTTTCAAGGATGTCATTGACTAGAAGACTGGGGGCATGGGACATATTTTCTTGATTTCTGCTTGTGGGTATACTTTTGTTTGTCTATAGTGTTGTAAGCATTCATGCTTGTCCTATTCAACACTTTGACTTATAAATGTATCATCCTTGATTGTTTTGCAAGACCGCACTCAGGGTTTATCCTGGCGCTTATGCCTTGATACAGGTGTAATCTTGCTAAATTAAACTTAGGGAATCTAATCATGTAGTTATCTTGACTTACATGTCTCTGATGCTTAGATTGGATTTCCACATACCTATCTAATATCGATCATATTCATATCCTCATAGTTATACTAGTGATGGTTGTATGATCTCATGATGTCCCTAATAAATGCTCAATGATGAAATTAAGAGTCTAAATGTTATGCGCTTCTTGCTGGTAAACCACTTTGCATATTAGCTTGCATTTTAGGTTCATTTTCTAGCTTAGTCTTGCATTATTGCATATGGGGAGAGCTCTCTCTTCATCTTTTTGTGGACATATCGGCTAACTCCTTTCATATATTTCTTTACTTTCTTCTTGTTCATGTCTTTTCACCTTCTTAATCTTTTGCTTCATCTCTTTTCTATCTTGTCATCACAATATATAAAGTTTTGACCTCTTAAATAATTTTGACGTCCTAGATTCATTTTCGGGATCGAAATCCAAAGTCGAGTTCATCTTGATGGTCAAAATTGTCTTTTAAAATTCTACTTTCTTCTGAGCAGTTAGCTGACCTTTTGAGGTCTAATCTCTGAATCATCACTGGGGCATCTTCATTTCTTCATGTCTTCATCAATTTAATACTTCATATCTACTTCAATTCACTGTTTCATGTCTAAAATCACCTTTCTACTCATTTTGACCTAATTTTTATGCTATATCCTTCAAGGTCAACTCTAGTCAAACTGGGGCATTTTATCAATTTCTTATAGTCATTCTTGGGTTCTAATCATTTATCTGTCATTTTGGACATTGCTATATTCTACTTTTCTCATGTCTAGCCAGTTTCTGCATCCCCTTACCTCATTTCAATTTCGATCCCGAGGGGGCAGAAATACTCTATTTTTGATTGTTACAACTATCTATTTCTTAGGAGCATTTGTTTGACCTTATCACTTGCTCTTGATCTATTCTACTTTGCTAAGTGTTAGCATTCTTCTTGAATTCTAACTTCATCTTCCTAGTGTTCAGTACTACCGCTATCAGGCTGTACATTTAGGACTTGCTATCTTTTTCTACATTTCGTTCTTCGAAATTAGACATCTATATCTATCATCGCCTACTTGGCTTCAATTTTCTTTGACATAATGTGTTCCCAGATCGATCACGCATTAGTCAAAGAGGGGCAAATGTAATCACCTAAAAATGGTCATCTAGACTATTAGCCCCCTTTTCAACATTTTGGCTAAATTAATTTAATCACTTACCTAAGCCAAATTGCTAATAATCAATTTATTTGATTATAACCTATAGTTTGACTATGCTATCCTAAGTTCATTATTTGATTAAAAGAACATGTCCCCTTTTAATTAAATAAAAGACCCCATTCTTCTAACCCACTTAAAGTGCACACATAAAGTCCTTTTTCTATTTTGCAATTAAAAGAAAAGGCTTTGTGACTTTTGTCTTATATGACAAGTCAACTTATATTCTATTGGTTGATTTGTGTGTGCACATGGATCACTCCTATTTTCGAATTCCACCGTTGATCATCCACCATCTTCATCTTGATCTCTACCGTCCATACATATTTAAAAGGGAGAGAGCTTTTCCCCTCAATCCATCTTTTGAACATTGTTATGCTGCAGGTTTTCTAACAAGTTTCTTTGGAGCTTTGTGGAGAACTTCTATTTCTTGTCTACATTCTCTCATCCATGGCATCCATGGCATTTTAGCTTAGCTTAGCTTCATTTTTACATTTAGCTTAAATCATATAGTCTAATAGTTGGATTGTAACACTCTCATATATGTTTTAGCATAGCTACATTTTGCATTCTCATCTTAGCTTAATCTTCATTTGCATTGCATCCTTGAGGAACTCCTTGGGACATTTGCATTCTTGCATCTTGTCTTTGGAACCTCCCATTGCATGGTTTACTAGCAAGAAGAGTATCTCTAAGGCTCATCTGAGAGCCTTTTTATTCTTGAAATATACTCTCTTGCACTCCATGGATAGGGAGCTCTAAGCCGACATCTCAGCATTCCAACTCATGGAATTGTTTGGATAGAAGGGTTTAGAGTGGGACACTTTCGAGTGTACACCTACCTGTCGAGGATGCTACTTGGGAAAATGAGCAAATATTGCAGCATCCAGAGCTGAAATTGCTTGAGGACAAGCAATTTTGGAAAGGGCGGACTGTAATGTCCCCTTTCTAGCATTCATAGCATGATGTTGTCGTTAGCCTATTTCCCCACAGTCCCGTAGGCTAACTAGGACATTAAAGGGGCTTAGAGGCCATTTGGCCTAGACAGTTTCAGTTGCAGGTCTTTCTGAGGGGTTCTGGGGCAACTTTGGGCATACTTACTATTTATAGTAAGTCATCTTGGACATGGCCGGACATTCAGTCACAGTGGTATGTCGATGGTAATTCTTTAAAATCAACAGGAAAACTTATTTATCATTGATAAGATTTGTTATGCATTGATAAAGCCATTTTATAAAGTTAAATTTAAATATTTAACTTTATTAATGCATAGACTATAGTTTGTGGGAAATATTTAAATTAAAAGAGTTCCCTTTATTTTTATAACACATTGGAGACATAAGGTACATAAAGGGAGTTATGTTTTATCCCACATTGAGAAAACGAAGGATTGAGCTCTTGTGAGAACACTATAAAAGAAATGGAAGAGCTTTTTTTTTATATGCTTGGATGAAGATTAATATTATGTTGTTGGATATCTGATTATCGGGCTTGGAGGACGGAATCCCTCTTTGCTAGCATTCTCTTCGCTGTTGGAAGACACAGTCAGGAGGATCAAGGGTGTTTTCACTTCAGGAAACACATTGAGTTTCATTTGGGGCGTTCGCATAAAGAAATTTACAAGGGTTTGAGGTGCAGATCTGAAGTTAGTTATTGCTATAGTGCTGCATGAATAGTATTTTGCTACAGTCGGCATGAACATTATTTTGCTACAGTACGGCGTGAACAGTGTTGGTATCAAGTTTACTTGTTTTTTCGGCTGATTAGAAGTTTGGAGGGCTGCCGACTACATCTGCAAAATACTACGGCAACTAATTCCAGGTTTCTTCTATCAAATTTTGATACTCATTGGAAAGCAATTTATTGAGGAAATCAGCTTTATGAGTTTGCATACAAAGTGTTTGACAATATTCCATAAGCTAAATTTCTACCAATCAAAGTTCAAATCAGGGGAGGATATTACATAAAGCCATTTTATAAAGTTAAATTTAAATATTTAACTTTATTAATGCATAGACTATAGTTTGTGGGAAATATTTAAATTAAAAGAGTTCCCTTTATTTTTATAACACATTGGAGACATAAGGTACATAAAGGGAGTTATGTTTTATCCCACATTGAGAAAACGAAGGATTGAGCTCTTGTGAGAACACTATAAAAGAAATGGAAGAGTTTTTTTTTTGTATGCTTGGATGAAGATTAATGTTATGTTGCTGGATATCTAATTATCGGGCTTGGAGGACGGAATCCCTCTTTGCTAGCATTCTCTTCGCTGTTGGAAGACACAGTCAGGAGGATCAAGGGTGTTTTCACTTCAGGAAACACACTGGGTTTCATTTGGGGCGTTTGCATAAAGAAATTTACAAGGGTTTGAGGTGTAGATCTGAAGTTAGTTATTGCTATAGTGCCGCATGAACAGTATTTTGCTACAGTCGGCATGAACAGTATTTTGCTACAGTACGGCGTGAACAGTGTTGGTATCAAGTTTACTTGTTTTTCCGGCTGATTAGAAGTTTGGAGGGCTGGGCGACTACATCTGCAAAATACTACGGCAACTAATTCCAGGTTTCTTCTGTCAAATTTTGAAATTTTGCATAATAATTGTTGAATACAAGTCTGAATAGTTGTTGCAGCCTTTAAGGCAGCTGTAAGTGCACATCTACATTTAAAAATCACCCTTTATTAGCAGATTGAAAGAGTTTCCAGATTTTTCATATACTATTGAATGTGTGCCAAGTGTTTGTGAAAATGTTATGATGTGTATTATGCATTTTAATGTCACTTCATAGTTGTTCGTAAATCTACTCATTAGAAAGCAATTTATTGAGGAAATCAGCTTTATGAGTTTGCATACAAAGTGTTTGACAATATTCCTTAAGTTAAATTTCTGCAAGGCAAAGTTCAAATCAGGGGAGGATATTACACGCCACTAATACGAACTCCCACAACTACAAGGTTTATTAAAGTTTGCCTCCTTCAATCCTCAATAACATTTTCTTAACATTAGAATCTAATCCTCATGTAGCCACTGTATGTAATCTTGAGCAGATTCATCATTTTTTAACATGCCTTCAAGACATGGGAGAAAAATTGTTATCCTTGAATTAATAATCTTTAACTTCACCTTGAAACATTAATAACACCCACAGAGACAATAGGACACTCCCAAATATTTATTTACACCACATTTTGAAGCAACAAATAATATTCAAGGGAAATTATTTCAAAATACTTTGTAATAAATATTTATTGGCAATACCATTATCTGTTCATTAATATTTCCACTCCTTTTATATAATATCACCCACAACTTAATCTCAAGATATAACACCCAGCACAATATAAAATTTAATCACCAAACTAATAAAAAACTGCAATGAACCTTGGGAATAGTTAGGCTCCTTATAATTTTTTGGGCCTTGTAATTATTGTAACACCAAATTGTTGAAACACTAAACCAACTTCTACCAATCGTGGCCAAACTCTTCACACGGAAAAAGATGAATCGATATACTTCAGCGGTCCAAATTGCTTATTTAGGCATTAATAAATGAGTCCTCACCGTCCCACCAACTGAAATTTTCTGTGATTTCCAGCACTGATGCTTTTTTTCTTTTTTTTGTTTCTGATGAACTCTCTGATTGTACCCAACAGGATGGCAGGTTTAATGCTCTGATACCACTGTAATATCCTATCTAGATATTCTCTCCAATTTTTCCTCAAATAAATTTCTGAATCATAAACAAGAATTTATACAATAATAACCAGCAACATTAACCAGTAAATAACCCAATACTCCAGAATTCGTTACTGCATTATAAACCAGCAATACAATAACAATCCAATCGTATAAACAGTGATAACAATCAGACTGGATGATCAGAAAAGAATTTGTGATGCAACTGTGAACTTCGTTACAAACTCACCACAGCTAATGATCAGAGCTATGTCCAATCCACCCAAGAAGAACCTAAGGGTTTGTGTCCTCGGATCTTGAATAGAAGCTAAAGCTTCCTTAATTTCTCCAAACAAATCCCAAACCAAATCAATATCCAAGCTTAATGAAATTGAGATCCCTCTTCCCTTTTTAAGCACAATAGGATGACCCTTCATATTCCTTGCCTTTCTCTTCATTTTTAATGCTCTTTTCTCCTTTGATTGTCTTTTTCCCATTTAAGAGAATAATATACCTTCATAAGATAAAGTGACTTAATATTTTCTCTTTTAATGTTAGTCACTTTATTAAAACAACTTCATCTTCAGACATTAAAATAAATATCCTGTCAATCTCAAAAAAACATGTATAATAGCTTGTCAGAAAGCTCTCAGCAAGACGCTCAAAGTTCAATACTACAAACATAGAAATACAATCCCCAACTAACTTACAAAAGTATCAGAAACCCCTTTTATCATGACTCTGATATGCCTGAAAGTAAAGATGCCTATGTCGAAACTCATACTAACCCTAGCAAGACTTGGCTAACCCACATCACCATGATGGAAACGGCCAATGACGCATCAGAGGCTAATGGATAGAAAAAGGGGACATTACACATCATGAGTGGAGCCAACAAAAAGAAGAGGAAAATACAACAATTTTTTATGGGATGTATCATCTTGTCAAACATTCGTTGATAGTAGGCTAAACAAAAACCCAACTTAATGTCCTACTTTCTCCACAAAGTATACCAAAATGACCCATAAATTTTGTATCCCTATTAAGACCATGCTCTTTGGTAATCTATTAGAAACAATGTTCTTACTACATTTCTAAATAGCAACAAAAAACACAAGTCGCTTGACATGACTTCCCAAAAATCAT
This sequence comes from Cupressus sempervirens, assembly GCA_028749045.1. Lineage (NCBI taxonomy): Eukaryota > Viridiplantae > Streptophyta > Pinopsida > Cupressales > Cupressaceae > Cupressus > Cupressus sempervirens. The sequence goes on from CM053788.1 coordinate 337,301,280, forward strand.
AGTGTATCCTTTTAGAAAACCCATCTACAACAACAAAAATAAGGTGATTGCATTATTGAGTTCTTGGGCATCCAAGAATGAAATCCATGCTCACATTTTTTCTATAGTCTCATTAAGGGTGATGACTGATATAAACTTGTATTTTGAAAACTTCCTTTGTTATATTGGCAAATTCTAAAATTTTGAATCGTAATTTTCATATCTACATTCATCATGGGCCAACTAGTATATCTTGCACAACTGCATTGATATTTTATCAATTCAAAAATGTTGAGCTAGACCTCCACTATCCTTCTCTCTCGCCTATTTTTCTCATTAAACCATGCGTACACACAAATGTAGTCGTTTGAACAAAAATCCTTCTTCAATAAGATATTCCAACCATAAGATTTTCTCCATGTTGATTGAGCTCTTAGATATTGCCTAAGTTTCCTCAAAATCTACATCATCTTTCGCAATTCTTTCATAAGAAAACCCAAAAACCTCCACTCTCATCTCACCTGACAAAAGAGCATCTTTTACAAAATACATTGCCCTCCATATCCAATTAACTACTCCTATGCATTAAAATAAATAACTTACAAGGACTTGAACCAATTTCATCTAATTTTAACTCAGTTTACCTTGGTTATTATTAAATATTAAATTTCTTCTTAAATGCTTGAGCAATCACATTAATTCTTCCTCATAGACAAAACATTCATCTTAGCTTCATTTAACTTATCACTAATATATACGATGGACTTACCTTCCTAATTCAAAACTTTACCTGCCATTGTCCCACTTCCATCATAATGTTAATAATAAGCTCTTTTCTACTGTAACTATACAATGCAATTCATTCTTACTTCCCTTCATTCCATCCATGATAAGTGTACAAATGCAAGTTAAATTTCTTTTATTTTTCTGTAAAAACTTGTGAAATAGTGAAATTCTCGCTTTAAATGTGCCCCTTGATAATGGACACTCTACAATAACTCTTAGATTTTTACAGTCCATCTACAAACCTTTTAGTGCAATTATAAAAGTCCAAGTACACTAACTATGCAAACTACCTATCTTCAAGTTGTCCAACAACTTCACTTCTTGCAACCATTGCAAAACAAGCCTTACATGCATCAAGTGTTCTTCATTCTGCTATATATCAAGATATCATCCAACTAAACAATTAAAAACTTACCAAGAAATGATCTCAACACTTCATTATCCTCATGACCGAGGTGGGTCATTTGTCAATCCACATGGCATGGCATGCCACTCATACAAATGATCATTTATCATGAATATGATTTTCCACTCACCCCCCTTTCTAATGTAAATTTAGTGATATCCACTCTCAAATCCATCTTTACGAAGAAATTAGCTCCACTCAAGTAATCTATCCATGATAATGGAAATTAGAAATTTCTACAATGATCTCACTAATAGCTGGTGACTCTGTATGCACTCTCAATTTGTCCATCCTTCTTGGGTGCTAGTATGGCTAGTACTACACATGGGCTCAAAATTTTCTTATGAAGCCCTTCCCTAACAACTTTTATTTGTTTCTCTTCAGTTCATCATTTTCTAGAGGTCTCATCCTATTCACTACCTTATTCAATGAACTTGATCCAAGGATTAAATCATAGTCGATACTTCTAATGGGTGGAAATATGATGATGGTTATTTTGAAAGAATTTCTTCTAATCACTCCAATATACTGTTTACTTCACATGGAACTCCATCCACTTACCCATTATCCAAACCTTTATAAGTTAAGGAGTGGAAGTAAAGAAGTTTTTCTCTTTCTTCACTCTCTTAAGCACTATTTTCCTAAAATTAGCACAAGTTAGGACTACTATAAACTTGTTCCCCTTTTTCCATAAAACGGTATACTTATTGTCATTCTTCACAATAAAGAAAATATTCATCCTATCATCATGTAGAACCTCTCTATTGAATTCCCAAGCCCCATATAACAAGCATACATGAGCATGACATCTCACAAAATATCGTCCTTATATGATCCAATATAAAAACCTACTAAACAATGGCTTTGCATCATTTAGCTCTAAATCTACATATGGTTTTGAGTAACATATTTGTATTGGTTCATGTTGTTTAACTTGATTCTCTTTACCATGAGAGATTATATGTTCTCCAATGCCTATGTGTGATAAGATGCAACAATTGTTTGCTATGAGGTTTTCACACTACCTCCCCATTACAAAACGGGACCCCCTATTTTCACTCGTAGTTGTTAGGTTTGTTAAGTTTTGCTTGTAGAGTTGGTCATTTCGAGTTTTAAGGATTGACAGTGATTGAGAAATCAAGTTGTCAAGTTGCAATTTTAAAGTGCAAGTATTAAAATTAAAATCCTTCAAAGTAAGTTATAGTGGATTGGGCCAAAAATCTCAAGTGTATTTAAACTGTGATTACTCAATAGTCCAAAATACATTACAAAAGCAAGCTTTGTTCATAAAGGCCTTAATATGTTTATAGAAATTGATTTTACATACCAAGAAAGGTCAAAATCATAAGGAAAATCACCCCTGAGTAAAAGAGAACGTGCTCTACAACTGCACGACCTCCTTGGATGAAGTGCAAACTTTGTGGCTCTTTCTCTTTCCTCTAGGTGGATTCTATTTCCCATTCTTGGCTCCATCGTATCCTTCTGTGTTACTATTGTTTTTACATCCTTCTTGTGTTTGATTTTGTGTGCTTAAGTGTTTTGTGTGCTTTAAGTGTTTTGTGTGCTTGAGGAGGGTTTGGTTATAATGTCTTTGGAGCCGAGCCTTGACTCCTAACTTGGCTCGCCCGTGTTTAAGGATGGAGGATTGCCTAATAATGGGAGTGATGATTCAGAAATGAGGTTTTCTCAGAAGTGTGGTAAATGATTGTCAAGATAATGTGCAGAAAGAGGATGGGGTTTCTCGGCCCTCATATAAAGCAATTCTCTCAGAACAATCTAAACCAAAGTGTCCACCAACGACTTTATTTAATGGAGTTTTTAGTGGAAAAAGGGGCAGTTATCGAAGACCTACAACCAATGGAGATAGACTGGAGGGCAAACCAGCCGAGGATGGAGGCACAGGCAATGATGGAGATTGTAACTGCTGAATAACTTGGATATTTTCCACAAATGTACTAACATGGCCATTGTAATTGATGATTTCCAAACGCAGATTTGGATCTCAATTTAAATATGAGTCTCTACGATTAATCATCACTTGTTAACATATTTTATAGTAATATAAGTAACCATATATGTAATATATTATTATATTATTATATAATAATATAATAATATATTATATTACATATATAATATATATTATATATATTATATATATTATATATATAAGATATTTATCTTAAAGATGATTTACCATCAACAAGATATCTCATCATAAAATCAATCTAACAGAAGCTACAACCTTAACACTCCCTCTTAGCTAGGGAGGATTTATAGAACACATTATGCTCTCAAGAATATGAAGAGATATCATCTCAGTTGGTTATCATGGTGTCCGGCAAAATCCGGCCCAAAGAACCATGATGAGTTAATTATCATTTATAAAATCACCACTTTACAATGGTTACCTTCTGTTTGTTCGTTATCATGACTTCTAGCACTCTCAGACAATAATTTAATGAAGTCATAATAACAAGTCTACCATTTATAAGATCTTCATCTTATAATGGTTACCTTTTGTTTATATATGTCAATGAAAGATCGTCACCTTTCATTACATATCATATGTGAAATAATAACCACCATGAACCAAGTCAGAGGGTGGTGCAAAGGCTTTCACCTCAATTCTCTCTCATAGAGAAGAATGCATTTCAAGGAATTTCACTTAGAACCAAAGGATTGCACCTCAAAAATTCTCTCTAAACAAAGATCATGGGAACTCAGGTCCAATAGTTACTCCCTTAGAGGCTTTCTTCCCCCAAGGATTCTTGTCAGACTCACTCTGAATCTGATATCAGTTTTTTGATTTTCTGGTGATAAGTCATCACTTTCTCATGATATACATAGAAGTAGGCCCATCAAAATCATGCAGTCACACACGTGTATTTGTAATGCCCCGCCTGAAGATCCTTGGAACAAGGATAAATATAAGCCAAGATAAAATAAAATTTAAACAAGTATGGTTGCACATAACAACAACATACATAGAACACAAAGATCGCAATGGAAGACTAACCAAACATCCAAACGCCACTACCAAACTGACATGACCAAATTGAAGAACGAAAACCAAAGATGACAACAAAACATAAAATCTTCGCTCTGTCAAAGCATGGAGATACTAGCAATCCTAAAGGGTACGCAAATCGCCAAATTGCATTCTTCGAAAAATAGCGAGGATACCCCCGGTTTTCCGCGCGAGAAAATCACAACTAACAGTCTTGCGTGAGGAAGTACCTCTCTGCGTGAGGAAGTACACTAAGCCACATGAGGAAACACCCTCTTGCGCAAGGAAATGCCTAGCCCAGCAGTCAAAAAACATTGTACTGGTGCTGAGGTTCACACGAGAAAGAGCCAGGAGCTATGCCAGGAAACGCAAGGCCCTACGTGAAACTTCCACACTCTCGCATGAGAGTACAATCTCGCGCAAGGATTCACAACAACATACCAAAAAAACAAGGAATAAAAAGATAGGAAAGGTAATTCCTCCACACCGAGGAGTACCGGATCCACAAATCGATGCAGACACTCGAACACAATAGCTACAAGACGGGAATTGCATCTAACCATCTAAACATAGCAGTGAAGGAAATGAACTGAAAGCAACATCGCAATGTACTAAAACAACAAAACTAAGTGCGCGGTTCCTCCCAATCGTAATAGCATCATGAGACCTCGAAGTTCTTAGCCATCCCTCACACGTAACATCCCAAACTGCCAACTAGATAGTCGGAGCAGTCTTATGAGGACGTCACTACTAAAGCACAACATCATAAGAATAGGAAATCTAACATGCTACAAGTAAAGCAATAGATATTCCAACTAATCAAATCACATCATCTAATCATATGCTAAACATCATAATAAGAGAATGCGTCAAATAAACTAACATCATCTACACATGATATCCAAGCATCCCAATGAAAGCATGAATCACAAGAAAGCATACTCCGGAACCCAAAGTATCAAGTGAAGACATCAAGCAACGGTCGCACTGGAACAAAAGACCGTCTCTGTACACCGGTCCCCAGCAACGGTATAGGTAGCTACGCCTCCCAACAATGTGAAACCCGTAGGTTCACTCTCCCAATGCTGATGGAGATAATGATCCAACCACAAACACACATTAAGCAAACATCCATGGCTAACACTCACGCTAGACAGTAATGAGGACTGCAACCAAGATCATGAGACAATGCAAGAGGATCAGGTCCTAGTCAGACACTCTATGGGTAACTATATAGGGGTTCACTGGAGGGTAAGTAACTTGGCATCAAGTAGCCCAAGCTAGTGGTGGCAGCATCAACTTCCCAACGGAAGGCGCACAATCCTAGCACCATCAATTTCCTAACGGAAGGTGCACAATCCTATGTCCTCAAACTTAATTGGGTGCTCACATAACAAGTGTCCTCAAATTGAATTGGGTGCTCACTTACATTTTCTTATCTTTCATTTATTACCCAGTTCATTTATTTAGTTATCACTTAATTAGAACTTCTTTACATCAACCCTCGAGAAATAGTCACCGAGGTTGCGAGAGAAGCCCCATCATGCTATCCTACATACCCATGCTCATCACAACAATGAGTGCCTGTAGGAATGGATGTTCCCAACCCAACCCAACCCAACATGAACATAATTCAATTGTAATACAACCAGGAGATCGGGCCTCACAAGTCGCCTAACAAATGCACATGCACGTGCTCGTGTGTGGCATACCACCATCACGAAGATCATAACACAAGGGTTGGATGAGAACACAAACAAAATCACACTCAACTGATAACAAACTTGGGAGAACAGATGCAGCACGCATCCCAATGCAACATAAAAGTGCAATAATGATCTCACTGACATCCTAACGGATGATCCAAGTCCACAACCAACATCATGCCAAGAAAACCTAAGAAAACTAGATGGCACGAAAATCGAGGTAAAACCCCAAAATTGGAAAACTTCAAAAATAAAACCCATTTGGTCTTTGGGTAAAAAAGTCACAAAAATCCAATAAAAAGTAGGTTCGGACACCACATGTGAAACGATCAGCATAACGGTGCGAAGCCCCAAACCCTCATCCCGAAAACAAGGAAAACGTTCATACCCGTCGAATCGAGCAAAACTAGCAATCAAAAACAGAGGGGAATACTAGTTCTCAGCCTCCTAACATACAGCTACCAAATACAGAAGTAGAAACGAAGCTGAAATACAAAAACGGGAGAGCCCTACCTGACAGCCAAAAGGGCTAAAATGGAAAACAACCAGATAAAATAAATGTCTTGCGAAAGCTGCTAAAAGTCGTGGCAAAGCAAGGTCTCCCTGAGCTGGATCCAACGAGACCGATCTCGTGAAGATTCCGTGCTTGTAGCTCTCACAACGAACAGAAACACAATCCTCCATAAGAGGATTTTGGAAAAAGCTCTCAAATTCTTAATTTCCAAAAGTGAGAAGTGAGAAATTAATTTCCTCTTTCAAAACATATTCACTTTTCAAGTGAATAATCGATTAGGGTAAATAACCAGTTAAGCTAGTTAGAGCTCGAATCAACCCAAACGAAAACAGGGTATTCCAAGTAAATTGGAATTCATCTATGGCAAAACTGCCAAAAATTAAAAATCAATTAAATAAAGCCCGAAAACCCTTAACCCAAAATCATAGAAGGCCTTAACAACTTTGTGACATTGCGAAACTCTAAATGCACAAACACATTCGCTGGTCTAATCACATAATGCAAATGAGTCCACATTTATCAAATCACCAAAGGTTTAATTTAACATTTAAATAAGATGCGTCCACCATACAGGGACGACATTGGTAAAATATGAACACAATCACTAACTCCATGTGCCACTGCTAGGGATATAAATCCTGCACACCAAAACACATGATCAAGTGCAATTGCATATAACATAGCCAAAACAATAAATGCATTAAATAACCTAATTTAACCATTTATTCAATTATACTGAAATAATCCATTTACATCACTCACGTTCGCATAAAGCATAATGAAGCAAGAATGAAATAAATAACCCTAACATTAAATCCATCATGATATGTCCAAATACCGGATAACCAGATATCATCATAAAACATACCGTCATCTCAAACTGGCATCATCATGCAAATATGATAAATTGAACAACATAGTAGTCTAGCATCTATGATATTGAAATCAAGGTATAACATCTTGACCCTTAGGTCATCTCAAATGAAAACATAACAAGAGTAAAAAGTATCTCTTGAATCAAAATATAACAAGGTAAAGACTACAAACACAAGAGACACTACAGTATTTCTAGATTCCCTCTGAGCATCAATCTTCTAAGCTCATGTGTTGCAGTGCCATACTCCCTCTTAATGTAGAAGAATCTCATTATTATAAACATGATTTACCATTAACAAGGTATCTCATGATAAAATCAATCTGACAAAAGCTACAACCTTAATAGTAAGTCTATCCCTAATGACTTCAGAAGTCTTTCTTTATCTCCTAACGAAGATATGCTTTTGGCTATTAGAAAGGAACATAAGAGGTTGAAGGATATCGCCATTTTCTTTGTATGCTTAGATAAATATACCCTCCCTTCTCGAATTTTTTTTGATGACTAGATTGCTAACATTTGGGGAAGAAAACTAGGGATTCAAGTAAGCTTTTGTAGAATCATCCAAAAAGGGCTTTTTGCAGTTTTTTTAAAAACCCATGAAATGTAGGAAAGAGTGTTGAAAAAGAATTACTTGAATGTTGGTCAGTCGCTCTTTAGGGCATATCAATGGTCAGCCATAGGCAAGGTTGAGCAGGTTGCTACTCGTTCTCCCCCTTGATGGATTGAAATCAAGAATCTACAACTAGAATTCTGGCCTTTTATCATTTGAATTGTCCAACCGCTTGGCTCAGTCCTTCAAGTTGAGGATGCCAAGTATACTTTGCCTCATTTGAATGTTAGGATTTTGCTTGCCCTAGCATCTGATATTGAATTTCTAGAATTCATTTCAATGAACTTAGAAGAGGAAAGTTTTATTTGGGAAATTTCTTTATTAGGGAACCTAGGATCTTGTTGTCATTGTAAAAAGAATGGCCGTACAAAAAAAGGGGTGCCCAATTCTTATCAATTTGAAAAACCCTAGGTTTGAAACCATGGCTAAACCTAACCCTAATGAAGGTGATAAACAAGAATTGTCAAAAGATCTTAATGCTAATGATTCATCGAGGGCTAACCGACCGAATGTCAGTATTGAATCCTTTAGGAATACTAAGGATCTGCCAGTTAATGAAACAGTAACTGAGACAATTGATGATGGTAAATATATCAGCTTAAATAACCATTTGTATGAAGTCAATTTTGAAGTTGTGCCAACCCTAGGCTCCAATATCTCCAAAGCCCTAACCGTTTGTCAACTAGTGTCTCGTTCTGTTAATAGTAGTGTTAATGCAGAGGTTAATGCTAGTTCTTCATTCCCACCTAAGCTTAAGGCACAACAATTAGCTCTTAATACCACTAATGCAAGAGTTGAGAATGCTAGAAGGATCACTAATGGATTCCTGAATGCTGATAAGAATCTAACTAGGGCCCCAAAATCAGTGATTGTTAGAAAGGACAATGGTAACATAGATGTTTTAATGGAAGAGTAACCATTTACAGAGGTCATTAATAAAACTACAAAAAAAAAAGAGAGAAAATGGTGGAAAGGCAGTCTATCTCTAATGAGAATAGAAGGGTTGGTAAAGAAATCCCAAATTACTTTAGCAGATTGTATAATAATTCTAAATCCCATTAAACTAAATGATGCACTTACATAGTTGGAATGTGCGAGGTCTAGAGATGTTTGACAGGAAGTATTTGGTTAGAAAATGGTATAACAATTTTAAACTAAAGGATATTATTTGTGTACAAGAAATTAAAATTGTAGGTTTTCAAGCCTGTACCATTTTGAAATTTATCTGGGATCAAGCTATAGGATTTCACTCTAATCATCTCAGAGGCAAAGGTTGGTTGGCTATCCTGGTTGGTCCACTTTGGGCTGACAAGGTTGTTGCTAATGGTTCCTCCCCATGTCATAGAGCTGTATGGGTTATTTTTAAACATAATGAAGTGCTAATTGGGGTCTGCAATATTTATGACCCCAATGATTATAGGGACCGTGCTGTCTTATGGGAGTGGTTAACCTGTAAACTGCCTAAAGCACACTGGATTTTCATTGAATACTTTAACATGGTAGAGAATAAAGAACACAAATGTGGGGGATCCACCCAGTGCTGGAAAGGTAATGAATTCTACTTTTGGTCATGTTTCAAAAGAACATTTAGTGTTGCTGACCCTTTAGCCCTTCAAAAGAAATGATTCTCTGATATTTGGTTCACTTGGTGCAGCAATCAATCTGGAAGCCAAAGAGTCTATTGTCGGATGGATAGGATTTATGTTGAAGAAACAATATTCAGTGTAGCTAATCAGGATGGTCATGCTCTTGTTAGTGTTACCCCTGCATCTCTTTCTAATCATCAACCTATATATGCAAATGTCTTTATGGACAATTATCTTGGTAATAAGAGTAAAGCTAAGAGTGGTTTTAAACTCAGTACATCTTTATTGAATAATGATGAGGATGATGGTGCCATGCATATGGTGACAAGTCTTTGTAAACTTTGTAACTCAAATTTGAACCCCAGGGATAGATAGAGCTTATTGGTAGATTCTTGGAAAAAAAATTACCAAATTATTGGTATGAAAAGAGCTAGGGATAGGGATGAGGAGAAACAGTTCTTGCAGAGCACCTTGAACTCCATTGAAAGGGATCTTCAGAGTAAGGGTTGTGATCCTAACTTAAAGGAAAGACTAATATGGACTAAATCCCAACTTAGGAAAATTCAGCATTATAGGATAAAAGGGCAGCTAATCAGAGCTAGGATGAATTGGATAAAGGAAGGAGATGAAGGCTCTAAATACCTTTTTAACATTATTAGAGCTAAGCATAAGAAAGAATTGATTGAGCATGTCCAAATTAATGGGGACCTAAACAATGATCCTCTCCTTGAGTTTCTATAAAGGTCTCTTTACCTCAGAGTTTAGTGATGAAAAGAAGATGAAGTTAAAACAATGTCTTAAGCTCATTTCCAAAAAGATCTCTAATGAAGATGCTAAGAAAATGGATAGGTCCATCACCCTTGATGAGATTAAGAAGGCAATTCTTTCTTTAGCAAATGACAAGGCTCCAAGGCCTGATGGCATCCCAGCCGAGTTCTACAAACATAATATTGAATGGATTGGTCCTGAACTTTTGTAGTTGTATGAGAATGCTTTACCATCTTGGTTTTCTTGGTGCTGACATCAATGAAGGGGTTATTAAACTTTTGCCAAAAGGAGGGGGTAAGTTAGAGGTAAGGAATTGGAGACCAATAACATTACTAAATCTGGCATATAAAATTATAGCTGAGATTTTGGCCAGGCGTATAGGGGGTCTTCTTAATGAGTTTATCTCACCTACTCAAACTGGTTTCATTAAAGAGAGGTATATTCTTGAGAGCCTCATTACTAGCTGGGAAGCAATGCATTGGGCTAAGTATGATGATCAGAATGCAGTAATGGTTAGACTTTGAAAAAGCCTATAACAGAATAGTGGCCTTTTGTGATGGGTATGCTGCATGCTTTTGGGTTCCCTCCTGGTTTTTGTAAGTGGATTGACATATTACTTAAAGACTTTTCTACAGTTATAGATGTTAATGGTAAATTGACTGAAAGGATAGTCCTTCAAAGATCTATAAGACAGGGATTGTCCAATTGCTCCCTCTTTGTTTGTAATTGCTGCTGGTGCATTATTTTATTTTCTCAGAGCTTCCCAATTAGTAACTCCTGCCAAGGGTATTACTCTACCCAATCAGGAGATCCTGCTTAATGCTCAATTTGCAGATGATACTGCCGTGTTCATTGTCTTGGATGAAGATAATTTTGATAATATATATCACAGGTTGCAATTCTTCTGTTTGGTCTCAGGGGCTAAAGTGGCTCCTCATAAATCATCCATTATTGGGTGGTCCTTGTCCCCCCCAGGCTGGGTGGTGAGTAAAGGATGGCAATGGTTGAGAGCTAATGAAATTGTTACATATCTTGGAATCCCATTCTCTATTGAGCCATCTATTAAGGATATGTGGATGTGCTCTATTCCAAAATTGAGAAGAAATATTTGAAATGGCAAACCCATCTCCTCTCTTTGGCAGGTAGAGTTCAAGTGGTTCAGAAAGTTTTATCTACCCACCACATATACTTGTCTTCAGCATGGTTATTTGTTAACTATCAAAACAGTAGTTTAGAAAGGATCGTCGGAGACTTTTTATGGTCTGATGGATTAGGGAATAAGAAAAGACATTATGTAAAATGGAAGTGGTGTTGTTTACCCAAAGAGAAGGGGGCATTGGGGATTAGGACTTAAAAGCCCAAGGTATGGCACTGGCTTCTAAGTGGATCATTCAAGCTTAGAGAGGGGAAGAACCATGGAAAGTTTTAGTTAGGAGCAACATCTCTGAGTCGGGTATCAAAATGGGTAAAAACTGGACCAATCTTCAGCTATGTGATAAGGTCTATGGGAATTTTGAACTCTCTGTGTTTGGGTCTAGAGTTTGCCAATCTATTTGGAAAGCTTGGTCCCAGGTTAGAAAGCTTATCCCATCCAGGGGTGCAGGTGGTGCTCCCCCTAAATATTATGTTATAGATTGATCTATTTGGTGGGGAGTTGAAGCTAATGGTAAACCTCTTGCATTAACTCAAAGCTGTTCTGCAAAAAATTGGAATAAGTATGGCATCTTTGTTGTTGGTGATATATTGGTTGACAATAAATTAGGGCTACAAAATGAGATTGTTGGCAAATTTCACATTCCTAATTCTCAAAAGAAGACTTACTCCATCATTGTTAAAGTTGTTTGTAATCTCTTCCCTAGACATATTATGGACGCTAAACAGTTTGCTCAGAGATTAAATGGAAAGATGGTAATTACTTCAGTAGTGTTTCTACTAAACATATCTATTAAATGCTTAAGGATGATTGTTCTATTCTTGACTGGGTTAAACATGGCTGGGAGCTAGGGTTCTCGGTTGATAGATGACGTTTTATCTTTACTCTTATTTGGCACTCTCACTGTGAGCCTAAGAAATCTTGTTTTAGATGGTTATTACTCTTGAAGAAACTTGGTGTGGGTAATACTCGGCCTAATGGTCTTGGTAATCCTATTATGTGTGGTGTCTGCTCTGTCCATGAGTCTTATGAGAACCTTTTTTTAATGTACCTTTGCCCATGGTGTTTGGTCTATTTTGTTTGGGTCACCAATAGTTTGGAATAGTAGGCCAGGTCCCTCATGGAGTGAAATCCTTCCAAGTTTTGTTGAATCTTTTCATCTTAAAATTAATATTTTTTGTTCCGTTTTAACTTGTGAAATTCTTTGGTTTCTTTGAAAGGAGAGAAATGAAGAGATTTTCCAAAAGATGAGACAACTTACTGAGTTTGGATGTAAACTCATACATTTTCAAATCATGTCCCAGGTTGTTGCTGCTTTGGAAATATCCAGGGACAGATTCATGATATTGCTGTCAGAGGGACAGATCCTGATCCACAAGAACAATATTGGCTCATGTTAATATTTTGATATTCACAAGGATATGCTTAAATAAAGGAAAATGGACAATCTTAACCAGTTAATTAAAGATCTTAGTATTGAAGATAGATTGAATGCTGCTAACCATGTTCCTCATGATCATGCTACAGCTGGACAGATGGGCTAGCCTTGTATATTGGTTGTTTCCAGATGTTGGAAAGGATTGTTTAAGCTGGTTATATATCTTTTTTGTATTAGCTAATCTTATTATCGGTTATTTCAGTTGTTTTTGTAATCAGTAGACAAATACTTTGAATTGTAATAGGTATTATCATCTCAGGTACCTGCTTAGAATGTATATCTGTGACTTTCTCCTGAGCCTATTTTGAAGATGTAAACTTAAGATGCTCAGTGGTTTATACACCTCATGATGTAACCCAGATGCTTTCACTATATTAATACAAAAAAAAAAAATCAATTTTCTTTATAAAAATTTACAAAATGGAGACATGGCATGAAATTCCAGACTTAAGTTGATCAAAATCCAAGGTTACCATGAATTTCCCCACTTGAATAAATCAAAATATGGACTTACTATGAATTCTCCACTTAATTTGAACAAAATCCAAACATGGTACGAAATTCTCTACTTTAAATGGCTTTTTCTTGAAAATTTTCTTAAGTGTTGAGAGTTTATCTAGACATGGGTCATTTTTCTCCACATAGAATTCAGGGATAAAAGGTGTAAATGAAGGCTCCAAATGCAAGGAAATTTCCCCCTTTTTGGTTTTACACTTAGTCAAATTTTATGACTCAGTGTCAAGATTCACCCAATAAATGTTTGGATTTGTCTAGAGACAAATCGATTTTCCCCTTGAGGTAATTAAGGATGATGAAAAAAATTTGAAGTATGAGAACTAGTTATCTCTACATGAATCAATTTCCTTACTTGGAATAAGGAGAAATGAAGTGTGCATACCACCCATGAAAGTGAGGATTCCTCCTTTGAAGTGATAAAGGGGGACTCAGTCAAAATTTTGCTAGTCCACACATGGATCAACCTCCCCATTATTTTTTTTATTTTAGCAAATTAATTAATTAAATAAAGGGGGAATATATAATAAAGATTTTAAATGCTTCTAGAAAGTAAAATATTTTATACCACATTGCATGTGTGTGTGAAAGGAATGTTCTCGGGAAATTGGGTAGTTAGATAATTTGGCTTAACTGAGGGAAGTTATACAGGTGCAATGGTTTGCCTCCCACCCCCTCGGGTACTATATGTATGAATCCTCTTTATCTAAAAGCACATGTTGTGCATTGGAAATGTAATCTCGCATTTGATGATCAATGAATACACAAGTTGCTTCTAAGTCCTTTGAAACTCTTGTGTTCAATTTCCTATTATATACTTATGCATTAATTCCTATTACCCCAGAGGGCAAACATTTGGCATCGTTGCTGAATAGAATTTGGGAAACACGGTAATGGAATAGATGAGACTACTTGTGAATGACAACAAGGCAACAAATGAAGAAGGAATCGCAAATATTTTTTAAGGGGAGCACGCTTTGACAATCGACTTCTATATTTTCCAGTTGACCGCCATTGAGACATTCGTACGACGGGAGGCCACGCAAGAGGAAGTTATGAAGGACTCGGTGTGGAATGCACTAAATGTCAGTCCTGTCGGAGACAGGCTTTTGCACCAACTACTTCGTCTATTGGCCCCAGCATTCATTGCAAAATGAAACTGACAAGAACAAGTCGAGGGCAATAAACGATGACAATAGATCCTTCATAACTTTGTCAAAGGCAACCGTCGGGATGGAGAGGACCGCAATGCATCCCATCAAAGGACCAACTCATGAGCTTTAAGACTTGGGGGTGGTAAAGAACACTTATAAATCTGTAATTGCAAAGGTCGCATTGTCGATCCACTTGTCTTGTAAAGATTGTTTACCGTACTGGGTAAAGAAATCAACGCATACAAGCAATAAATAAGAACAGCAGAACTCCTTTTATTATTCGCATATGCCAAAAGATTACATAATCCTTATGATGATTTACAATGAACCCAAACGGGGTATAAATACTTTCCGCCGAACCTTCCCGAAGGGGTCCATCGGCTACATAACAATACTAACCTACCCGTCGGCTACAAAATCTTTCCCGACAACATGAGCCCGTTGGCTACAAAGTTTCTACAGACGACAATTACAAAATATCTGAGACAAATTAACAAACAAAATACTTTAACTGACTAACTACAACAAGATAGATCACTTTCACATTCATCCCATGCCTACACCAAACTGGTCTCCAACCCACGCACATCTGTAGCCTCTGCTAACACAATACTGTCTCCTTAGTCAAGCTGACCTTGATAGCCACTTGTGTTGCCAACTCTGGGTGCACTGGACCAAGTGTCATTGTACTGCCTTCAACTGGATGATCAACTCCTCCTGAACTATCTATACATCCACCAAGACAGCCTCACATCCAACACCTACTCCAAGTGCCTCTAGTACACAGACACTCCATGCCCGCAGCAGCTCCAAGTTCATCAACTGGTCACACTTCCCACGACTGATAACCGCAACAACCAATAACCAAATTAGCACTCTGAAACCCACACAAAATTGCATGGAACACACTATTTCTGTCATTTTTTTCTGATTCCATAGTCTTTCTGGCAACTGCTTATGTTTTCCCTTCCCTTTGGCATTATGCGTTACTCATTCCGAACTGTTTCAATCTGTCATCATTTTTTTTTTTTTTGCTCCACAATCCTGATCCCGGACGCTTGAGCTGAGGAGTAAAACAAGGATGCAAAGCCGCGTAAGTTTAAAAATCCAACCAAGGACTTACGTCGTGGAGAAGAACAAGTTATAACTTGCGCAAGGCAAAGTCCACAGAAGAAGACTCTCAGCCCACAATTAAAAAGCCACCCGCAAAATAGAAGATACACCTTCACCAACATCGAGTGAGGTCCGCCGCATTAGAGACGCCGCGGGAGAGAACAGTTTGAAGCCGCGGGAAAAAATACCATCGCAAGCATAAAGCTGCAGAATAACAAGATACCCCGCGGAGTTAAGTCAACCCATGGAGAGGAAGCCCGCGGAAGAAAAATGAAAGCGATCTGCGAGGAAAGCATAAGTGCCCGCGGAAAACAACAAACGCCTGCAAGAAACAAGATAGATGGGGTGGCCACGCAAAGAAAACAAAGGCATTTGCGGCAAACAATAACAAAGACATCTGCAGAGAAGGAAACAAAGAGGTGGGAAGAAGTTTGTCCCACGGAAAAAGACTTCGCCACGGCCTCATTCGCGGACCCACCCGCGGAAAGCTCTGTCCACGGAGGTGGGTGCCAACGGGACATCCCTATTCACTTGCTCTCTTTTTTCTTTTTTTCTTTTTTTCTTTTTTTCATTTCTTTCTTTTTATAAAAAAAAAATTTACAAAAATACAAGAAGCTCAATTTTCCCTCCAAACTTCGCCATTCTGCAACAACGAGGGAGTTTAGACTTTATCATTCTGTGACGACGAGGGAGTCTTCCTGGCATGGTACATATTTAGCTTCAACCCATTGACTGCCTGAGGCACTTCTTGTCCATCCAAAGTCCACAATTTTATTGCTCCATTGTCACCTACCTCCCGGATCTGGTATGGCCTGACCCACCTGACCTTAAACTTTCCTGGTTTATTTCGTCCATCATACTTCAACACTAACTGCCCTCGCTAAAACCTGTTTAGTTCCAAGTGCTTATCACACTGCGCTTTGCGTCTGTTCTGTGTCACCTCCGTGGCCCATTGTGCCTGTAATTTTATCGGCTGCCATCCCTTGTTGTCAATAATTGTATTCTTGATTTTAGAACCCTCACTCTATATTGCTGAAGTTTTTATTAAGCCTGTTCTCTTTGTTTCCTGTGCAGACTGTACGATGTGTTTTCCTTGCTGCCGGCACCCTTCTAATATATCAGTGGTTCGTCATAACATTTTCTTTTTGCGCAGTCGTATGGTGGGATCTTTCTTTTTTCTAAGTTCGTATTGTATGTTCTTCCCCTCAGCTTCAGCCGTAACCACCTTTCCTTCTTCCACTTCTCTGTATTCCTTCGGACATTCATTTTCCTCTTCTTTCTCACCTTCGTCCACCCTTAACATATTACAACTCGGAAAGAGTTCGTAGTCCTCTATCTGCCAGTGGTAAAGACTGTTCACCGAATCCAGATCGTCATCCATTGAACCTCCTTCCGACTACAGGCCTCCCTCATGATCTGATTCCATACGCTGCCTTCCTTCATCTTCTTCTTCGGAATCCGATGACAGAGCTTCTTCTCCTACCATTTGCGTGTGCAGATCAATAATGAATTTCCTCCCTTTGCTTTCCAGTGATAATGTATTTGTCTTCCAGTCATGCTTGGCCTTCGCTTGCATGATCCATCCACAGCCCAAAATAGCGTCATATCCTCTCCTCTTCAATGGGATAACGACAAAGTCGAGCAGGAACGGTTGTGTTCCAATTGTCATTGGTTGCGTTATGAGGACACCGAGAGGCTTAATGCCTTGTTGGTCTGTTGTCAGCAATTGGAATGTAGGCGGCCACAACGCCGACTGTCCCAACCTCTTCCAGGTATCCTCAGGTAAGACATTCATGCCGGACCCTCCGTCGATAATTATGTCCGTCAACACACTTCTGAGAATCCCCATCTCGACAACCGTCGGATGCCGTTCGGATGTGAGGGCTAACAACATTGGGTCTTCTCCACCGGCGGCAATTTCCTTCCCTCTTCCTAGTTCTCCTGGTAACTTGGCAGTTGGCGCAATATTTGTGAGTGCCAATTGGAGTTGAGGCATTGTGAGCAACAGATCGCCTATTTTGATGGGTACCTCAATTTGTAATATCTAGCATACAATGTTTTGTTTCGTGCAGTTCCTTGGTGAGGTGCCAGTGGTATCCTTCAACTAAGATGTCTTCGCCTTTGTTTTCTCAATTTCCTTTCGTACTTCCTCCAGTCTCTTCTTTTCTTTCGCCAGGTCAAGGTATAGTTTTGCTTGTTTTCGTGTGATTGCCAGCACCTCCTCTTCATCCATCCTAACGGTGATCAGATTCACTCCAAACTTCGGGCACTTGGCATCTTCATGATCGCCAAGTCCGCACCACCTGCATAATAATTTTGGTGTGTTTGTCGTTGTACAATCTCAGGCAAAGTTCCCCACAAATTGCATGCTCGGCATTGAACGATCGACCATCTATTCGCATCATACTGAATTCGACTCCGGTTGCTATTGTTATTGTTCGCATTGTTGTTGTTGTTTTGCCCTCTGCTATTATTTCTGTACCCACCCGAAGTGGCACCATCAATGTTTGTGTTTACGTTCCCTCCCGATGTGGAAGCTCCCTGTGTCAGGAGCACTTGTTGAGGTCCTCTACTTTTCATATTGAAGGGGCATTCTTTTGTGGAATGTCCCATGATCTGGCAGATGTCGCAAAACTGGTTCTTTGGACAAAAGCCCTTTGTGTGACCTTCTGCCATACATTCCATGAAACATAGTTCGCTTCCCTTTGTTTCTTTCTGCATGTTCTTGAATTCCTTCATCATCTGGATCATGTCCTTCTCGAGAGCTCGGACCTTCTTGCTGCTGCTTTCATCATTGTTGTTGTCTTCTTTGGAAGACGCATCGTCGTCTTACTCAGAGGAGCTACTCTTCTTCTTTTTCGTCTTCTGCTCACTTTCCAAGTTCATTGCTCGATTGTACGCTTCAGTGTATGACGATGGCGGCACAATCTTCATCTTCTTCCGCAACTTCAAGTGCACGCCTTTAGTGAACCATCTTTTTTGTAGTTCGTCAGTTGGCTTATTTTTCATTTTATTTATCAAGTCATTGAGTTTCCTGGCATAGACTCAAAGAGTTTCGTTCTTCCCCTGCTTAGTATTGTATATCTCTACTACAATCTCATTGTCATCTTGCAACAGTTGAAATTCTGTCATAAACTCCTTGATGTTGTCCCAACTGTTTAACTTTTGTGGATCTGCATCAGCAAACCAATAATTGCGACACCCCATAGGTTTGCCGGAAATTGTCAGACCCATTCATTTGTATCTATTATGCCATTTGCCCTCCAAATTGTTTGCATGTTTTACAGTGTCGGATTGGATCGGTCATACCATCGCCATCAAACTTCGGCAGCTTTTCCTTTGGTCCCACCATTACTACTGGATTTTGTGCACGGGCGTTGTTCGGTCCTGCAACACTGGCGCTTGGTACTCCCACACCGGTAGTTTGCACTCCCACACTATGGCTTTGCACTCCCACACCGGCAATCTGTACTCCTACACTGACAGTCTGCACTCCCACACCGGTGGTCTGCACTCCCACACCGGCGGTCTCAACAGCTGCGAACCTTGGTGAAGAAGTATCTTCTAAAGTTGTCCCTTCCGGAAGTGTATCCCAAACGAAGAGTTCACTCCACGCTCATGCTCCCTTGGCACTCCGAGCCATGTGAGTCGATTCCGTTCTGTCTGGATTCTCTTCCCTCGGCGAATGCAGGCTCAAAAATTCCTCCCTAGCTTCTTCCACCAATTCCACTCGCTGTCGAGTCTCCTCCAACAATTCCTCAGTGCTTCGGTGTCCATTGGCAATCTTCTAAAACCTCCTCCTGCGTTCTGTTGCTTGTGCCAAAATTAAATTTTCTTGCGCAATACGTATTCCATCTCTTCCCTTTATCTTATTTCGATCCTTGTTAAGCTGATTTAGCATTAAGCTTCATTCCTCCCTCCCAGGTTCATAGGGCAACGGCGCCAAATGTTTACCACATAGATTAATTGATTAATGCACACAGACTATGAACAAGAACAGCCACAACAATACTTCCTTTTATTATTCGCATATACCAAAAGTTTACATAATCCTTATGATGATTTGCAATGAACCTAGACGGGTATAACTACTTTCTGCCGAACCTTCCTGAAGGGATCCGTCGGCTACATAACAATACTAATCTACCCGTCGGCTACAAAATCTTTACCGACAACATGAGCCCATCGGCTACACAGTTTCTACCGACGACAAGGATATATAAATAAATAAAAAGCGTTTTGTTTGTTTTTTAAATTATGATGTTTTCTTGGATTAAATGCCCAATCTATTAAATAAGGATACAAATGATGTTGTACATGCCACACACCAAGCCCTAATTCTCACACAACAAGCCCAACAAAGATGGAGGTTCAAGCAACTCGTTGAAGGGAGCCATGAAGGTATCACAAAGGGTGACCATGGTGGTACCATGGAAGATATAGGGACCAAAGGGTAAAGCAATTCGTCTAAACACTTGCGGGTGAAAAATAGTGAGGAGTTACTAGAAGAAACACGGTAAAGACTAAATTGTATTGAGATAACAAGAGAGTTCATGAATTTGTCTCCTACACCATGAGTGGAGAACCGGTGCACGAGTGAAGAAGTAACCAACACGGCTAGAGGTGTCGAAGCAGCACGAGCGTGGGGTAATTGAGACACTCAGTTTGTTCCTTACACACCAAACGAGCGAGTACAGTTTACTAACCTAACCTTGTTTTCAAAACCTACAACACCATAGTGCAACATAGGAGCACAAGAGCAGATGCAAACCTGTACAGGACACAACCGACACAATTGGTGGTACAAGTATCACAATTGACAGTCATGGTGACAAACAAGTTGAAATTGCCCAAATTTATGGGTCGGGTGGAGGAGGATTTGGTCAACCATTGCCGAACATGTGAGAACATTTGGACGACAAATGGGGTTACTAACCAAGACGAATGGGTTATGCAATTCCTACTAAACTGAGGGAGGGAGCCATTGACTGGTATTTTGGTGTAGATAAAACCAATTTGATGACGTGGGATGCATTGAAGAAGGAATTCCAAAAAGAATTCAAATTACAACACGACAATGAGATACTAGTAGAAGTTTCTAGTACTAGATAGGGGAGGAGCGAGCCCGTTAAAGCCTATGAACGACAGCTGAAAGGAGTTACTGGGTAAGATGGATTGTGCACCAGCGAACGAACTCAAGAAGCAGTGGTTCGTCGAGGAACTTAGAACATCTTTCCGAAGGAAATGAAGATTGTACCTCCTACTTCGTACAAGAACACCTAGAATCGTGCCATGGATTGGAAAGCGAGTACAAGACCTCCAAGGAGGCCGGCAAATAATTATCAAAAGATGAGTCCTCTAAAGGAAGTAGTGATGAGGGCTCAAGCAAAAAAAGTACATGCCTTGCAAAAGGATCTTCAGTGAATGATGAAAGAACTGAAGGCAAGTAAAGGAGGGTCAAGCAAAAATGAGGAAGGCGAAGTATGGTGTACAAACTACAAAGAAGCCGAACACAAAGGGTTCTTGTCCTAAGAAGTCTTTTTGCGACATTTGCCAGATTTTAGGACAATCTACTAAAGAATGTCCCTACAATATGAGGGTTAGAAACCAATAAGTATTGTTCATACAAGAACAACCCTCCACATCAAGGACGAGTACCCAACAAAATAATAATAATGTGACTTTTGGTGGCTATAGGAATAATCGACGGCGAGGCCGAGGGAACAAAAACAATATTTGTACCCATATCTAATACAGAAGCTATGTAGTTAGTGTGCACTTGGCAACCACGAAGATGCCTATTGCTCGAGCCTAGCATCAACCTCCTTTACATCGAAGAGAGAAACAAGGAAGATGTTTCTAGCAATCACATCAAAACAAGCTAAGAGGGCGATCCATCTTGATTCCTAACCCTCGTACAAAGAAACAAAGGGCAATTGAGGCAAAGGCTGAAATTAAGAAAAAATTCCTAGCATGTAAAGAGTCAAGGGATACAGCGCGTAATCCCACCTCAACAATGACTGAACAAAATTTTCGAAGGTTGGTGATGCAACTAGAAGTACCCGTAAAGAAGAAGGACCTCCTGGATACGATGCCTCACCTCT
This sequence comes from Cupressus sempervirens, assembly GCA_028749045.1. Lineage (NCBI taxonomy): Eukaryota > Viridiplantae > Streptophyta > Pinopsida > Cupressales > Cupressaceae > Cupressus > Cupressus sempervirens. Next base: position 337,322,997 of record CM053788.1, read on the forward strand.
ATAGAACCCTCCTAAAGACTCCAACGACCACAATGAGTACCCCGGAAAGGAATGGGGCTCCCAATAGTTTGGCAACAGATCCCATGATACTTACAGTAAACAACAAACGACACCCTATCATGGTGGAGATGGGCATTCTAGGCACCATTCTCACTAATACAATAGTGGATGGCAATTCAGGAGTAAATGTTTTGTTGGAAGAGAATTGAAGAGCCTCACGAAGCCCACTTTGTGGCCATCGACCTTCTATCTCTTGGAAGCTGACCAACATGGTGTCAAGCCCTAGGGACTTTAATGCTGCAAAAAGTACAATCGGCACACAATTGTTTACCCTAGATTTTGTGGTAATCCCTCTTCAATGTATGGGATATGATGCCATCTTGGAGGCAAGGATGGTTGGTGACAACCAAGGCAAATCATAATTAGAAAAGGAACATATTATCCTTTGAGAAGGGCAAAAGGAAGTTCATAATTGATCTAAGGACCCAGATGGTTGGAGAGGAGATGATATCTTTGAATTTCTGTTGGTTAACAGTTTGTCCCTCTTGCTAATTTGGCTTTACCTCGACTCTAAAAGCCCAAAATGTGAGGAAACAAAAGGATGTCAACAACAAATGGCTCAGTGTATGTGTTATATCACTGCCCTATGAATTATAAGGTACAGCTCCCTTATATGCAAGATATGCAATGAATTATGTCTTTAATAGATTACTAGGATGGGGGTATGCTCTTAACCTGAGAGCAGAAGTGGATAAACCAAGATGCTCATAACTACAAACACCCTAGGCAAAGATAGAAATGAGCCACCTATAACACCCAATGGAATGGATATCATAAGTTACCTTAAAGTTCTTCTAACATCTACTCCTACTTCTAAGTGCAGATTAGTTCTAATGAAATGCAATATAGGGAAAGAGAAGAGATGCACATGAAAGACAAAATGGAATCTACCTTAACTGATAACCCTTTACCAAAATGGAATCTAGCAAGGAATTAACAGCTCCAAATGCTTTTGTCCTACAATCCCATACAAACTATTCTAAGATGCAAGGTTAGCTCAGCTGGAGGAGACAATGAAAGAAACCTAGGCATGCTAGTCCTAAATGGAATCAAAACATCACATTACCTAACTGCAAACATCATAAAAATCCTTCATTCTATCTAACTCTTCGATTCTCGCTCAACACTTGGAAATGCGAGGGGAAAAATTAGACAGAATTGTTAATCCTTTTCATTAACTTGGAAAATTACATATATAGGCCCCCTCTTAGGGTTCTTGGCTAGTTACATATTCATCACTTATATTGACAAAGCACTTGAATCGCTCAAAAATCCAAGAGTCATACAATAGTAAGAAAATATGAATAAGACATGAAAAATATCTAATCTGCAACATGGTATAGACACATGACATTATTCCCAACAATGATCTTGCTCCCATGGCACCTTTGAGAACACCCAACGACCTGTCATCTTTATGTGGCTTCAAAAAACCCTATTAAACTCTTTGTTTCCTTCATATTCTTTTGTTGGCGCCAAATCCATATAATTTGTATCTCAACAGTCACAACAATTTTGAATTATGGCCGTCAATCTCTTATCAACAATCATGATTTAAAACCTGGCAATTTCCCTTTATGACTTTCTTCGTGGGTCCACCCGTGTAAATGTGTCGAATTGTCGCTTTCTCACTTTGGTTATTTCACGCGCATCTTTAAAAAGTGAGAAAGCGAGGGACGTTGATCTGATTTTCATCAACGGCTGAAAAGAATTTCTTAAGAACCTAACTCTGTTTTGTATAAAACCAATCAAATGAAGACGCTTGTCACCTCGTTTGACATCCGTACCAGCCGCAAAGGAAATGGCCCACAGGGACATGTGTTGTTCTATTGTAATGTCACTATAATTAACAACCGAACAACTTTGGAAAGCAACATAGTGATAAGCGTAGATCTTTTAAGATCTAAGGACTGAGGATATGCATTGTTGAATACTTATATTTCCATCATAAAACACCATCTATTGATCTGGTCTTCATCTAACGATCTAGATTTAGTCTTTGAGCCATTTGACTTGTCAACTTTGCAACGTATATGCGCAGAGTAAATATTAACCATCGATTTCATTTCAAAAAGAGTCATACAACCTTTTACTTGGTTCTTTCACCATTTCTAAGGGTTTATATGCTCCTCCTGTATTCAATCTGATTTCTCTGGTTTCCATGATGTTCCTATGATTTGCATATAATCTTTTAACATCGGTTCTTGTATTCTTTGCTGCCATTTGTTGTGAATATGCCTATGATATCTCCATTCTGCCTAAATTATGCCTTCAATAGAACACTTGATCATAGAGTTAGGGTTTCTTATGAATATAACTATTTCTCTCTCCTTTAGGATATGCAGAAACTTACCCTACCAAATTCTATTCACCTAGCCTAATTGAATCCATTACATTGTTCTTGTATCCCTGCCTATGTAACTCAGAGGGAAAGATGAGAGAGGAAACCCTAATGGCAACCTAGACCAAACATGACATCACATTGACTCAACCCTAATCCTACAAGTTCGAAAAATATAAGGGAACTGAAAGTGCTCTAACAGATTCCAAACCCAATGACACAGTAGACAACGGGGATAACGACATGGAACCCAATGACAACAGGGTATTGGAATTGAGGGAATACACAGATGATGCAGACTCCATGGGTGGCCTATTCCAATGGGAGATGGGTGATTATGAACTATTCATGCCATCCTACAATATGTTGGAAATTGAAGAGGAACGAAACAAATTAGTTCAAGGAGAGAGAGGCTAAGGTCAACGATAGTCCTGCCCACCAATTCCCTAAGGATAAGAGTATCAAGTATCAAGAAGCCAAGTCACAAGAATTAAATTTGGGAGATGAGTAGAACCCAAAAACCATCCTGATAGGGGATGGCTGGGATCCCGTACTGAAGACCGCCACCATAAAAATATTTATGGAGTACAAGGATATGTTTGCATGGACATACAAGGACTTGAAGGGAGTACCCTCAAAGCTATGCATGCACTGAATCCCTCTAGTTCCTAGAGCCCAACCTGTGCACAAGAGATCGTACAAGAATTATGTTGCAAGAGTGAACACGAAGATTGAATGCATGCTCGAGCCAAACATCACCTTTAGAGTTGAAACAAATGAATGGGTCTCTCCCATAGTCATTTCCTTGAAGAAGGAAAAAAACTATATCCACCTGTGTGTGGATATTCGATGCCTCAACACAATCACCATTAAGGACTCGTTCCCTTTCCCATTCACTGACAACATTTTGGAGGAAGTAGCAAGCCATGAAATTTATTCATCTATGGATGGGTTTTTCGGATATAACCAGATATCCATTGCGGAGGAAGACAAAAAATACAACCTTTGTAGTGGAGGACAATGTATACGCATATAATTGTATGCCCTTTGGCCTCTGCAGTGCACCAACTACTTTCTAGTGGATCATCCTACACATCTTTTACAAGATGTCAATAGGGAACTTTGCAGCATTCTTGGATGATTTATCAATATTCAATGGAACGACAAGCATCTTGCAGCTTTGGGCGAATGTATGGAGTAGTGTCGAAAAGCTCGCCTTGCCCTTAACCCGAAGAAATGTTGCTTCATGTTGCCACAGGGCAAGTTGCTTGGGCACATAGTTTGTAAAGATGGACTAAAAACTAACCCAGGCAAAGTACGGGTGATAGTGGAGATGGAGGCCCCTACGGATATGACTAGAGTCAAATCCTTGGTTATATTGGATATTATTGTAGATTTATCAAGAACTTTGCATAGATATGATATCCATTGGGTAAGCTCACACGGAAGCAAGAGTTGTACATTTGGGAGGAAGCACAGTAAGAAGCCTTCAAGGAGTTAAAAATAAGGTTGTTGAGTGCTCCCATTCTGGCATTCCCTAATTGGGATAAAGAGTTTCATTTTCACATGGATTCCTCGAACTACGCCATCGAGGCTACCTTGGCTCAAGAAGGGGTGAATGGACTAGACCACTCGATATACTTTGCAAGTCAATTGTTGTCCAATGCAACGAAGAATTATGGTACCACGAAAAGAGAAGCCCTTGAGATAGTTTATTCTATTCAAAAATTTCAGCACTAGCTACTAGCTAACCCATTTACTTTCTATGTGGCCCACCAAGCCCTCTGTACTTGGTCAACAAGCCCATTATTCAAGGGAGAGTCAGTCAATGGCTTCTGTTGCTCCAAGAATTCACATTCAAAATTGTGGTACAGCCAAGATGCAACTACTTGATTGCTGACCAATTGTCACGTATCAAGTCTGGCGAGCCACCCGTCGGAGTGAATGATGACTTTGCCAATTACCACCTGTTTGAGATTGTCATTCTCCCTCTACAGTATACTAGCATAGGGGAATATCTGTCCACTGTCTAGTTCCCACGAGATATGCATCTAGGCGAACAAAGAAAGTTTGTGTTACGGAGCAAGACTTTTCAATTGATCAATCGATTACTATACAAAATGGGGGCATACCAAGTACTTAGATGATGCATGATGGGAGAAGTACCAGTACTCTGGGAAGCCCACAAGGAACTAGCAAGCAGACACATGAGTCTTGACACGACGACAGGGAAGGTCCTCCTAGAAGGCTTATGGTGGCTGACACTACATAATGATGCAAGGGAATGGGTTGTGAGGTGCAACACTTGTCAACGAGCAGGCAAGCCTCTTAAATGCGACTCCATGCCACTCAACCCTTCATATGCACAGGAACTATTTGAAAGATGGGGGTTAGACTTCGTCGAAGCACTAAATTGTGCCCAAAGATGTCAATACATAGTAGTGGCAACAAAATGGGTAGAGGCATGAGCACTGCCAGATAATTTTGCATTAAGCACAACCAAGTTCATTTATCAACAAATCATAACGAGGTATAGAATTTCGATCTAGCTGACCAATAACAGGGGTGGACATTTTGTGAACCATCTTATCAAGTTGCTTACCACTGAATTTAAGATTTTCCATGCACTATCAAGCTTGTACTATCCTCAGGCAAATGGCCAAGCCGAGGCAACTAATAAGATTTTGGTCAAGGTCATCTACAAGTTGTGTGGAGTCAAGGGTAAAGTTTGGGTAAGTTAGGTTCTAGGATCCTCATTCACTTGCACATTGAGATTTATTTGCCTCAAATCCTTTACTCTCGGTCTACTATACTTGTCAACGGTCAAATACCTAGTGACCAACTTCTTTACACTAATTACATGTTTGAGTGAATCCTCTACCTCTTCCTCATTTGTAATTGCCTCTTCACCTCAAGTTTTGACTAAAATAATGGTTTTGATAGTGTTTAACTCTCCTTAATCTGCATGTCAGTTGGTCTCCACACTATTTGGTTGTCCTCTTCCTCGACAAAGTCATCCCTTTCCCCTAGAATTGTTTTGTTGCCTCCTAGAAAAAAATTCTTCCACCTCCAAAGCCATTTTGATAGGTCACTTCTATTGGCCTCTACTAATCATATGAAATCATCTTGAATAGGTACAAGAATCTATTAACATGCCTTGAGTTATTATCTTCATTTTCTCTACATGTCTAGCCCGAGGGACGAGTTTGTAGAAATCCTTTCGATAGTGTTAATAGTCATCTCCTTTAGCTTTAGGCTCTAGTTCTTTAATAAACTTATATGATAATCTGTTGGCAGAAACTTGGCCTTCAGCTTCACAACTATCCAAATCTCAAGATAGAGTCTTCTCCTTCCAATTTTCATAGTTCTTTCCTAGCTATTGCTATAGCTGAATAACTAATGATTGATTCTGAATTCACAATCAAGTCCCATCCAAAATTCCCCCTCTATTCCATGTTCCTACATCATCAAAAAAAAAAATCCTAGAATCATTCCCATTATGGGAATATGAGGACTCCTTTGTCTCTATGGTTGTACACAATTCCATCACAGGGATGGATGTGCATGTCACTTTACCTACATAGAATATTCTATTGACTCAATCAAAATATTTCTCCATATCTTGGTTTATTACCCATGTTCAAAATTGCATTTCAAAAACTACTTTCAAGTTCACCCATAGCTGCTCTACTTCAAGCTATTGACCTTACTTTCCTCCATCATCACTTATATCCCCAACACATGTTCTTTTTTTGCATTTTCTTCATTACATCCAATATTACTGCAATACCTCTCAACATCTCTACAAAATTTGCAAATCTAGGTGCCTTCAACATTCCTCTATAAGTCATGTCTTATCAATGTAACCCCAATACTGGGGTATGTCAGGAAGAATTTCCGGGATGTAGGGAAAATGGGCCTCATTTGGGACGGCGGGGGGATGACTAGGGGACGACGGCAAGGGGAGGACGGGGTAGGGACGAGTGTTGTATAGCATACATATAGAACTTGAAATGCTAGTTACAAAATAGTGTTTCAATAGAACATACCAAATTAAAATACTTAAACATAGAGAAATTGCAACATGAACTAGAACCATTGAACATTCAATATAGTAACATTTAAAAATCAAAATTCAAATAGAAATTCAAGTACTCGTCTCAATAGTAGCATAGTTGCGAAATGGCAGAGGTGACGTCGCAAGGACGGCTACTTCGAGGTCTGGGAGGGGGTGCGAATCCCCGTGTTACACTGTGTCTTATCTCCATTGCTCCTCATATTTCTAGGACACATGCACACCTACCCAAATTTTCTAGACCTTCTCAGGACACAACACAACAAGACAATTACTTTGGTACCTATTGATGCAGTCTAGGGGGATCTAGCTAACACTACTTAAAATTAGCAGCCTACATTCTCCAAACAATCATAGATGAATTGGACCACAAAATTCTTTCTATTTACGTTATCTAGAAAAATCAACCTTCCAAGGTGTAGCATCCCTTGCTAAATGATGAAGAAAGATATTTTTGTTTCTACCCAAGAATATTGTAAAACAAGTTGCACACAATTTGGAATGTACCATAAACTGATTGCAAACCAAATATATAACATATGACAAGCCATACACATCAATTTTGCATCATATAGGAAATTCGCATTTGTCAAACACTTGCCATACATGACTCAAGAACAGTGTTCCGGGACTCTGTGCGTCTGAGGCAGAGGCGGCCTTTCCAAGGCAAATGGCCTCTGGACTCAGACTTGGCCGAGTCCTGGTAGAGTCCACGTGGACTCGCACCCAAGACTCTCCTGAAAAATTTAAGAAGAAAAAAAAATTATGAATTTGTGAGATAATAGATATAGAGATTTCTGGAAGGTGTTTATTTTTTCAGTGAATATTAATTCTAAAAATGATGTTGTGGTATGTTACAAATTTATTAAAGATTGAATCTTAAACAATTCCTCGACCAATCTCAGATTATGGAGACGGCAAGTTATAATGTTCTTATTTTAGTCTTTTGGGTGTGTAGAAAATTATGTAGAAAGAATGTCAACTGTCTAACAATATGCCTTATGCAATTATGAATGCTTGAAATTGATTTTATTGTCCTTTCCCACCTTGCCCTTGTGTATAGGACTTGACACGTTTGGAGTGGGATTATCGTGGTACTAGTATAATAGTATTTAGTCAAGCAAGTAATGATGTTTTTGAAAACTAATCTAGAACTATATCCTTGCATTACAAAAGTCAATGTTCTCCTCTAGATTTTAGAAGAATAGTTATAAACCAATAGAGTCAGCTCCCAGTCTAAAAATATGAACAATATCTATGCAAAATTGTGTATGAGTGTTAAGTAGCTTCTATTTATCTCAATTATTGTGTATTTAATGTTAATTGTCTAAATGATGCATGAAAAAATCTTTAAATCTTTAAATTTCATGGGTTTTTCGATTTTTCAAGTCCTGGCAAAGTATGGCTGCCAAGTCCGAGTCTGAGCCCAATTTTGACTTTTCGAGTCAAAGGCGAGTCCGAGTCCTGTAAAACACAAGTTTTGAAGGATATACTACTACAAACCGAACCAAGTAAAAATCTTATTGCCATTCAGGGAACTAAAATATATACTATTAAGAACAATGCATTCAAAAATTATTTGAAAACTATAATTGAGAACCTGTAGCTGATTGCATAAAATATTTGGCACCCCAAATGGAATCACTAGTTTCAAGAAAATAATGAAAGCTGATGCCAAAGCTTGCAATCTTCAATTGGAGGCTCTTGCAAGTCAAACAAGCCTAACAAAGACTAAATGTAGATCCCCTTTTAATTAAAATCGTTGCCTTTTGTTGAGGAATCAGGATCCCTACAAATGTATTAGCACAGCCAATTCGGTATGTGTTTTTCAAAGGTAGCAATCTCTCTTATTTATATTGTGGATGAGATATGATAGACATGTCCCTTCATTGGACATGTCTATTCATTAATATATACTCCTTTAAATAATATTATGACAAATATATATATATATATATATATATACATATATTGGCCCCCAAAATCGGCAAATTGGTAAAAAATCGCCAAAAATCACCAATTTTAAAACCTTTGAATTTCAAGGCTTTTTTCGCCTTGCCAATTCATAGGCGGTTCACAATTCGAGTAGGCCTTGCCGATTACGATTTGATTCCGATTTTTGGTTCTTTATTATATCTCACATATAATAGATGTGTATATATCTACAATAGAATTGTCTCATAGGTTTATCCGACTGAAGCTACCAAACATTAACACTCCCTCTTAGCTAGGGAGGATAAACACATGAATGGATATCAGCTCAACGTGATATCAGGAATGGAAAATTTTTAAGAATATATTTGATCAGAAGGTATCCACCATTTAGATATCATCTCATGATAACAAAAGTAATGGCCAAAATATCTAGTTACATGATATTCACCAAGTACTCAAAAAATGTCCATAGATAATGTATCCTCAATAATACTTACCATAGGAACATTCATGGATTATATAAGGAACTTAATCCACCATGCAAGATATAATCTATCATGATCTGTCTCAAACATCATAATATGTCCATCACAATAGAATTAGGCCATGGTTTGTTTAAGGATCTTAATCCACCATGCTAGTTATCATCTATCAAGGTCTACTTAGAATCATAATAGAAGGCCATGCACTGATATAGGAACCTAATCCACCATGCAAGTTATAATCTATCATGATCTTCTTAGACATCACAAGATGTCCATCATAAGAGAAGATTAAGTTATTGAAAGATCGTCACCTCGTAATAACTTCTACAAATACAAGTGATAATCATTTGGAAGTCATCACTGCCTCATGATGTACATAGGGGGTAGGCCCATCAAAATCATGCAGTCACACACATGGATTTTTAGACTCCCTCTAAATATCGATCATATGAGCTCCTTATCCAATGTTGCTTCTGAGGAAGTGTCAGACTCCCTCTACATTTAATATAAATCTTCCTTTTCTTGCAAGAACATCCCCAAAGAGAAAGGAAAAAATAAAGGCAAATAGCTCTTATAGTACGTCTAGAAATACAATTAAGAGATTAACTACAAAAGTAAAATAAAGGTAGTTCTCAAGATATAATAATCAAAAAATACTTCTCTTGTAGACAAAGGATAATTCCCTTCATACAATACTTGATCCACTTGAGCATTATTGATAGATTAATGCTCCCTCCAAGCTCATAGATACATGATTAAATTCATTCCTTATATCTTCCTTATAAAAAATATCCAATACAAATTGTATTCTCTGATTCTCCCATATATATTCTTTATTTCCATATATAGTTTTATTCCAACCAAAAGGTACGTATCTACCCTTTATTGACTTGGTACCCAATGTCTCTACCTTCCCTAGGCCTTTGCCCAACTTTAACATATACTTGTCATTAATCACTATTCTCCAATAATAAATTTTCCCCTTCAGAGTTTTGTCCATGACCCCTATTGTCGGTCAGTACCTTGACCTCATGTTTGAAGGGAATGATTCTCTCGTGTGCATATGGCAATATATATATATATATATATGCCTTACTAACATGTCCAGTTCATGCCATTGACTTTGTCCAGTGGGTTTGATAATATGGTTTGATACCTGAAGATTTGTTTGAAAATGTCTAATATACTTTCCTTGATCTGCAGTGGCCCTTGTTACTAATATTGCGATATAACCACTGATGTGATTGGAGACTAGTCTGACACGTTGAGTCGTATTTTATTGACCTCCTCAATGGGTTTGTATACCCTATGTCCTCAATGGGATGTCCAATGTATGCTTTGATATTATCGAGCCGATATATGTTGCAATAAATATTTCTACTCTCTTATATATTCCCTTGAATGTTGATTGCTTGTTTTCCACTAGCCTAGATACAATGTATTCCCTTTGTTTTTTTATGGTGCACTGTGGGTGATCTTGTTTTAACATTTTCTTCTAATTTATATTTACCTTTTCGTGATCACTAAAAAAATATCTGAATTATTCCTCTGGTCGAGGCTCTGCAATACATATTTAATATTTTATATCTAGTCCTTGATATATTCAATATTTGATTATTCACTTATACATTTGCAGTTTGGCTCTAATACCACATTGAGGAATAAGGATCGCTGCAAATGTATTAGCACTGTCAATTCAATATGTGTTTTTCAAAGGAAACAATCTCTCTTATTTATATTGTGGACGAGACATGAATAGACATGTCCTTTCATGGGACATGTCTATTCATCAACATATATTACTTTCATTATATAATGACACACACACACAGATATATATATATATATATATATATATATATATATTTTTTTTTTTTTTTTTTCTTTAATCTTATTATATTAATTTCTCTATCATAACAATACTTGGATATGTGTGTGTGTGTGTGTGTGTGTGTGTGTAGTAAATATGTATACATATATACAATAGAATTGTCTCATAGGTTTATCCGATTGAAGCTACCAAACATCAACACCTTTAAATGGATGTCACTGCCACTTTATGACTTGCGGTTGTTTTTTACTTCAAGAATAGATCCTTCTCAAGACTACGATTTTTCGTAAAACTCTATCTTCTGCCCTTGGGAATGTCTCTGAGATGAAATGGAGTTGTTGATACTTGAATTTCTGCAAACAATGATAACAATTTTGGCCACTAATTGTAACCAACACACGTGCACAATTCATTGGAAATTTGCACCAACTCAAAGTGCAATGAAATCTCATAGAATTCACAATTCTTCAGATTAAAATGATGCAACCCCGTGTGTTTCAAACCCACACCAAAAACCATCAAGGAAAATAACCAAGTACAATGAATGAGGTTGGATTTCCATCTCCAAGACTTTAAAATTCCTCCATCGACCCTGAAGTTTCAACCAAACACTTCTGAATATACTTTGGCATTGCAAATCATTCATTTTTCATATATATTTGAAATAATATAAACAATAACTCTCCCCCACTTTAAAAATGAACATGGCCACTTCCTTTATGAAATAATAATAACTTAAACATAATATTAAATGTCCTCATAATAAAAATAATTAATCAAGTTATCACTTTATCATAATCAAATAAATATAACTTTATAATTAATCAACTTTTCTTCATTCCATCTGCTCTAGGAAGTTGACCATTTTATTCTCTATCCAACATATCAACTTACCAAAGATAGAAAGGGTCCCTCTTGATTGCTGCATGACCTACCATAGATAGTAAGTATATGAAACTAAGCCCAAATGAAGTCCAATCTGAGGCAAACAAAATCCGATTTGAGCCGAACGAAGACCATGCTGGAACATACTGAGTTCTAGAGAAGATGAGAACCTCCATTAATCAAGCCTCTATCTTAGAAGACCCTCTATCCTAATAAGTAGCCTACAAGGGTCCCAACAGGCTAATCCCTCAAGCTCAAGTGCTCACTAAAATGGGGACATTACAGAAGGACTTACAAACAAACTGAAGGGATAAAATAAATGGTCACACACTCAATTAAGCCCAATGACAATATGTGACTTCAATGGATCGATTACTAATTGAAATTATAACTTTTCTCTTTCATTCTTCTATTCTTTTCTCCATCTATACGCTCAACCTTCCCAATTTGATCTCCTTTCTCCTCCTCATCAACTGACTTTGATCTTTTTCTGTAAGAAACCCTGCTGGTTTGATCAGGTAAATTTAACTTTGACTAACAGTAATTTTGCCAAACAGTTATCATACGAATGAAGACATTAAGCAAGGTTACTACTGGGTCATACCACTGCAATATTCTCCTTATACTTCATTACAACATTGGATCCATTAATCAAACATTTTAACAAACAGTTGGTAAGCACCGACTGCTATAAGTTGAAGACAATACTGTAGTATAGATTTAACTGGTGTATCACAACATAGAATGGTCGTTCAATAAGGGATTTCAGTTATTTCGAAAACTCACTTTTACTATTGCAAATGAATACAACGATTGCAATATAAACAGACTAAGGAATACTATCGAACATTAAATATATACTAGCCAAGGAATGACTACACGTTAGGAGATTGCAAACACATGCATGCCTGCTGTATGACGTGATTACGTTCAGACTGCTCACTCACTGAAAGCTGCCGACAGTGGACAGGTGTTGGCCTAGAAGATGCCATGAAAGACCCTTGCTATCCCTTTGAACTTTCCTATTGCTACCGTTAGTTCATATAAGACTTTCCTAACTTACTACTGCCCATTACCTCTACTCTGAGGGAGTTCCGTATTGTGCAACTGTTAAGGGACGTGAGTATGATGCCACTGCTGTTCCTAGTCTCCACGTCAACCTCTGCTATGAATAATGCTAGAGAAAAAACCCAACTGTGATAGAATAACCCGTGAGAATGAATAGCTAAGTTCACACCAAGTTTACCTTGTTTCATCTATGACCACCCTGCGGTAATATATTAACCCCGCACTGATCTTCTGATAACTAGTGAATGCAGCAAAAGATCTATCTGCTTGCTGGTGTGTTAGACTGCGTGATGGATTCCTTAACTGTCTACTAGTTGGACCCATGTCTCAAACTGTAACCCGTGCTTCCTAGTGTAGTTGCTATAGATAACTGAAGAACTCCCTCTCTGAATAGGACCTCCACCTCTGACTATGCCACAGTCCGCAGTCTAGAAGAAAAGCTTCGAGAGTTATGCAGCATACCTTATATTTTCTTCTGCTCTTCACGTGGAACTTGGTTCTGTCTTTACATTAGCTGTCAGAATAACCATTCACCCAAGAAACTACTCAGCTAACCTGAGGGATATTGTATAGCAATGAATGAACCTTTACTGTCTAGTAATCTTCCAATCTGATGTAAGTCTCACAAAGAAGACTGGGGCTACGTCTAGCTTCCGACTTCCCAAGGGGTTTTGTCCTTAAGAAGAACGCAGTCACATTTAAGCAACCATTCAGGATTTTAAGTAATAGCATATATTCGTTGTGTCAATCCCAATGTAGCTCCACACTTTTATAACCTCGATATGAGGGAAGACACAGAGAACTAGGCAATGTGGGATTAAAGGCCAATTTTGTCTTTTAGTCACTTAAGTAACTTTATAACTTTATAACGTTAAAATATTTAAATAAATCACTTAAGTCACTTGAACTTTAATATCTCTTGAAATACTTGTTTGATTGCCATGCTGTCTGAAATAGGAATCTCTCCACATAATTCCCCATGTAACCAAATACACTTTCTAAGAATAGAAAGGGTCCATCTCTATTACCCTTGACTTACTATACATAAGTAAGCATGGCAAATGGAGTCCAAATGACATCGAACGAAGGCCAAATCCATAGATCGTTGAATGTTGGAGATGAATCAATCCTCAAAAGACCCTCTAACCATCCTCATTAGCCTACAAGGATCCAATATTAGGCTAATCCCTGAAATTCTAATGCTGATTTCGAACGAAGGCCAAATCCATAGATCGTTGAATGTTGGAGATGAATCAATCCTCAAAAGACCCTCTAACCATCCTCATTAGCCTACAAGGATCCAATATTAGGCTAATCCCTGAAATTCTAATGCTGGCAACCAATGGGGACATTACATTTTCCTACTCTAGCTTTATCTCATCTTAATTGAAAATTCCCCTGCCCTTCTTCCTGGATGGTATCAAAGAAAAGCTAATAGAAATGCATTTCCACGTTCAGCTTCCATTGTAACTATACAATGGATATGTCATCTTGGACTCTAAACAACACCAGCCAACTCCCATAGCCACCAAAAAAGAAAGGAGCGACAAGATCATTCACCCAAAAGACAATGAATAGATGGCACTTCAAAAAAAAGTGGAAGCTGTGACATAGAACAAGTAACCAGCAACCAAATCATGTATATTTGCTGACTAGCATCACCAATGACGAAAAGACAAACACACCAGTTTAAGAAAAAAACAGCAGTCAAGTGAAACAATGACTACCTGTGTCAGATGGGACCACTGCACATCCATTTGATATTAATCACATTGTGGGAGCAATGACAATTGCATGAACAAATTAACCGATCTTATGACCTATTTCCAAAAGGCCTATACCATGATACAAATCACCTGCAACAGCTCACAACATACCTATGGAAACTTATTATATGTGTGTTGAAGTTCACATAACTGTAGCACAATATAAGATACCTTGAATAGTGTAATAATGCCTATAGCAGCTTGCAGCTGGCCTTTACAATATGGACTAGCAACCAAAATACTCCTGAGAAAACAACTAAAACTAAAAAAGCTGTTTATTTACTTAAAGCATTGCTTGCTATACCATTTGATGACACAATACCACTCATGAACCCAAATACTCCTACATCACATGCCAAAATATTTTGGGATCTTCACGTGTTTCTTTGAATGTTTCAATGAAAACATTTAGTATCTGTTGCAATGGGTTTCTTTCTGTCACTTTACAAATCTTCCACAAAAATAGGCATCAATTTTCTGAAAAATAAGTTCACCTGGAGTATAGGCTGTAATTATTGTCCAAATTTCAACTGTCATTTGCTTAGAATTCATCTCATATGGCCATTTCAAGGAATTCGACACAATAAACAATTCCATACTCTCAAGAAAAAATTAACCAAGAGGATAAAAACGCTATAAATAGTTCTTATGCAAGTAAAACAGAATACTGAGAAAAAAATAAAAAATTGCCCAAACTGAATTAGGTCTCCAAAAGAAAAGATATACTGATTCTATGTACTATCAAGCACATAAGCACTAGCCATGATTACTACTGCTTTTGTCCACCCCAATATAGTACACGTGAAATAGAAAACACCAAATGTTATATCTTTCTGATTGATTTCAATGCATCAATAAAATGAAATATTTCCCTCGACGCAGATGCTCACTTTCTGCATGTGTTCCCATCCCGGTTCCCGCTCAGCAACACTCTTACGAGCCATTCCATATCGCAAAAAATACTCCTGGAAAATGACAAACAATAAAGGTCTCAACAAAGAAAAACTCTTCCAAACATTGAAGATTCTTGGAAAAACCATATAAAACCTACAATTTGCAGGGCAAAGTCTGTTTTACTTTGAGCTAATGTCATCACAATACCATCTAAGGAGGTGGACTTAATTATCACTAGCCACCACTACAAAAGGCTTTCCTACAAAAAGGTCCTTAAACACTAAATCCTTCCGAGATTTGTATCGGGATTTCTAGCATCTATGAATAGCTCATTCCTGTCTGTACTTCATAAAATTGATTAAAGAACATTAAGATTTCTCTGTTACATGTTAATGATGACCCTCAAACTTATAAGTGAATTGTAATTAACACAACCCAGAAAATAAATTTGGAGCAGATCAAAAGGTTCAAAGCCAACCTTATACTTCCACCATATCTTTTGTTTTACATCTTCATCGAACTTGAAACCACCTTCAAGCTCAGGTTTAGCAATCAGCCAGTACGCTGCCAGAGAAGGATCTTCCATGCTCGCCAATAAATGCTACACACAATAAATACATTAGACTCACCTATAAAGCTATTCAAATAGATCTTTTTTCTTAATAAGTAATTTGTTTATCATTACATTAAATTTCATTCTTTAACACATCCTTATGTCATATGCACCAAATATTCCTGTGGTCGTTAAGGACAAGGATTTTGGAGGTTGATTTCTTGCATACTGAATGGTGGCACCCCAAGTGATTAGTTAAGAGACTTGCTAGTGTTCTAAAAGGAATTTCCTCCTTTTGGAGAATAAAATCATACATCCACTAGGATTTTAGCAGGCTAAATTGGACATAACACTGCCTTAAAGGATTGACTGTCCCAAACTTGACAGATAGATAAGATAAATGTATTAATGTCCAACAAGAGACCGCGGAAAACAAGAGACCGCAAAAAGGGTCTAAGGGACTGAAAGCGAACAATCAAGGAGGCTAACACCAACAGGATCACCAAATGGTGTCCGGAAAGAGCAGAGCAAAAGAAAACAAGAAAGTGAAAGAGAAGCAAGAACAAGAGCAGGAACAACAACACCACTAAGGCAAGGACTAGGGATCCTGAATAGAACACAATTTATACAAAAGAAGTCATCCATTAGTTCTCTGAAAAGTGGTCTAACTGAACATAACACTACTTTTAAGCTTTGTGAATGAACTAACACCATACCAGCTGAAATACAATTTATAAGAAAAAAATGATCTGTTATTTCCCATAAGAAAAGCCTCAGAGGAGACTCAATAAATTGTAAAAGGAAAAATATTAACACATTTATGTTCAGATACATTGATCAAAAGTTGTGACTGTGGAAATATCAATTTACTAATTACTTAGCATAGCTGGACAATAGGAAAGGTTAGAAATTATTGCTAGAGGTCTTATTTATGATTACATATCTGAACCTTGCATGTTGAAACCATGACTTCCGTGATATGGATTTTTTGTACATGAAAAGTCAAAAGATAAATGGATTCCTATCAACCCCAAGAAATGTATAACCTACTTCATCATACGTATTACAAGATTTGTCAATCACTGATGCAACCCAACAAAAATGAGGCTCATGATCTGATTGTGCATATTCAATTTAATGATTATACTATGCTAACTAACTGTACGTAGGCAAGAATGAAAAAAATCCAAGAAGTAAATCGTACATATGACAAACAATTCCGTCAAATATAATAAGTCAATTGAAGATGTACACATATCTGGCAGGGATGGGTAACCTAATACAAGTTGGTTCTATCTCAATCAAGATCTCTAATATACACCTTGTTTGTTTGTTTGATGGTGCTTGATAGAAGTGCAGAAATGTATCACAGTGTATATAGGTTTATTACAGCAAATGGACAAAGAAAATAACTTGCAAATACAATAATTTAAATACTTATAATCTAAAGTACAAAACAAAAGCAGAATCAGAGATACCCAAAAGTCACAATCTCATTACAAACAGATATTTAACATACCCAGTTGCTGGTCATAAATATTGAACGATAGCAGCTATAATCAGTAAATTGGATTACCAAATCCTTGGTGCCATCCAATAGGCACCTTCAAAAGTTACAACCTGATGTAGGAAGGCTTGGACAACTCAAATATGCCAAAAGGTCTCTCCACAACCCTAATCGCCATCCTCCCGTCCAAGAAGTATGGCCAGCACAAGCAAGGATAAAAAGCCAAAACTTGCAATAAAACTCTGCATCCTTCCTCTGCTAGATGCTGAGAATAATCTATGCCAAACAAGCTCTGAGATATGAGGAAGAAAACTGAATCAATGACAATCACTGAAGCACCAATGTGATTCCTGAGATGAAAACGCCAAAAGATCTTCCAGATTGGTTGCACCAATATAGAAAATGTTACTTAAAGATTTTTTGTCTTTACAACGCCACAGGATACATGTGCAACCAGAAAAAGATTTCCAAAACTCAAACCAAGAATAACACAAGCTCCAAAAACTATCTTTTACAGCCCCCTTTTAGACTTGCTTTTTCATTTAACTTGAAAACCCTTGTGTCTCCAAAGTAGTGGACATTCCAAGAAGACCCCTTATAATAAATATTTGAAGTGTTATTTTATTCAAATAACAATAAAGTTTAATTTAACTTTATAAATGTATTGTTCTTTTTTTCCAAGCACCGGACTATATCAAATAACCGTATCCACCAACCAATCTGAGCATAGAAACACTGACAACTGACTTGATTGGAGCCTAGAACTGATTTACTAAAAATAGTATGAGAAGAAAATCCAAATCCACTCCAAAAAAGGGTGTTACGCACATTTCAACCACTTGAGCTCCAAGAAACACCTGTCACCACCAAGCTTTTGGTTCAAATTGTCATCAGAAGTTCCCTGATCCTTAGTATCATACAGGAACCCAGTGAATAAGCTAACAGTCCATCATACTAAACTGCTTAAGAAGTGGACATTACAAGATCATATACTAATTGGAATTTAATAATTTAATTCAAAATAGAGGATTTATCTTATAAGATGTTTGAAGTTTTACAATCCCACCAGAGAAAGATTTGCCATAACTCTTCTTTATAAATTCCAGGACTACCATAAAGAAGCTTTATTCACAGATACATAAAATAAAACCCAGAAACATAATAAAATAAAACCGAAAACAAAAAGGTTATTATAAATAGAAAACTAGTACTTGCTCTAACTTGAAAAACAAAATGGATCTCATAAGAGAAGTGTACATAATCTGGAAAAAGAGATGCTACACAGAGACAATACAAGAATTTTTGATATTAAACTTTAGGTCATGAATGTAAATTAGATGTACTAATGTTATAAATGTAATTGATGTAGGAAACAAATGCACAACTTGAAACATAACATTGCGTTTTGTAAAAGTTGTAAGTGAAGCTGTGTTGACTAACCTTATAATAAAAGATTACTCAACAATGGACCGCCTCTCTATTTCATTTTATGATTTACCCAAATTCATTTTCTCATTTACGAAGTTAATAAATGTTATGCACCCACGTTGTAATATTATTATTCATTTCTTTACTATGTGCCAGTGTGGGTTTGGATTCCATGATTTGCTGATTTTCTACTGATTTAGGTACAACTTGTTAATGATGTATATAAAATTATATATATATATATATACAACTTGGATATAAACTTAAATACACACACACACACACAAATGTATACATATTCAATTTGGTGAATTAAACTATTATTATCAATAATCAACCATCTATATCAGATCGGGCAAACATCACATAACTCCCAGCAGAATCTTATCGACATATCGTGGTTAGGAACTCATCGATTATACCAAATGTTATTATCTGCAGCACTATAAATAGTCATATTCCTCTCTTCAATATATATATATATAACAAGATATATAGCAGGGAAATTATACAGTTGCAGGACAATATCAGAATTATCATTCGGTCAGTTTGGATTGAAATAAAATTATTAATACACTCTATCTCTGATTTGAATTCCTTAACAAATTATCAAAGCCAAACCAATAGAGTTCAAATAAATATTGAAATTACTTTACAAATTTAGACTTACATAAAAAATCCATTGAAAAGTCAACAATGGTGAACGGAGTCAGAATCGAAGACAGACTCAAAGGTGCATCAAAGTTTGTATCATGAAGAATTTGAATAATAATCATGCTTTGAGAACTAGAATTAGAATCATACGTCGAAGAAAACAAAACCATGCCAAACAGTGAACCATATAAAACCATATGGAAAAGGCATAACAAGAAGGTCATGAAAATCATTATAGATGCAAGGAAAGATCATATACTACCAGCTATATCAAAAGTGGAAACTGCCTACCAAATGTTCATGACTCTTCAAAACACGTGAGAAATTTATAATACGAGCAGGCTTCTTACCTTGAAACAGCAGGCTTCTTAACTTGAAACAGCAACTTCTTACCTTTTGTCAAATAGATTTTTCTATTTTATGCAAGTGCATAGCAAATAATAGTAGCATAGAACATAGTTTTGGGACTCTATGAGTCAAAGTAGGACTCACCAAGTCTGAGCCAGAGTCCATCAAAAAGAGGTAGACTACCTCTAGCCTCAGACTTGACAGAGTCTTGGCAAAGTCACCATGGACTCGCCGAGTCTAGGGACTCTCCTAACTCGCAGTCTCGAGCTCCGGATTCTCACCGACAGCAAGACTCATAAACTCATGAAGTGTAATAAATAATAAAATAAAAGGGTTAAGTGAATTGTTTGTGCTTTGTATAACATCTATTTCACCTAAAAAGGTCATTCCATCCTTTGCTAACACTTGTGATAGAGAGAAAAAGAGTTAGAGAAGAGTATTGGGGTTTTGAGAGAGATATTAGTAAACTAGTTGGCTCTCCCATATCAATTGTTGATTGTTTGTGCAACTTTGTAGCTTACACTTAAGCATTGAGAGGAGCTAAAGGCAGCATTTCGAGGAAGCTTCTACAAACTTACTTGCATTTCAATTGTTTGTGCAAAAAACGAATGATCTTGTCTTTGTTGACTACAACCTTCACCTTTGCCATAGACAGATCCTGGGCACCAATACATCACAGACTGTATTGGAGATTGTTGATCCACATTCAGAGTGGAACATAGAGATTGCTGATCCTGTCTTCATTGATGAAGATGTGGAGTGGGTTGATTAGGTGAATTGCGAGGCAAAGGCAGTAGCGATGGTAGTCAAGGAGGCTACACCATGAGGAGATTAAGTGCAGGACCTTGAGGCTAGGAGTGATGGATTCGACTCTGATAATGAAGATTATGTCGGTGAGGATAAGGATGAGGATGAAGATGCCCCTGAGGTTCAACCTCAAACATAGGGAGAGAGGATGGCTCTATAGTCCTCCATGACTTATCTTAGGCATATTTGTAGGACATAGGCTACGATGAGTCTTACTCTTCTGCACTCTAGATGTTATTTTGATATATGTTTTGAACTTTTGATTACATGGATTTCATAATCCATGAATATTGTAGACATTTGATAGTGACACTATGCTTAACTTTATATTATGTTATTTTTTTTTTTTTCTTTCAATAATTCGCTTTTATACTTCTGTGATCTATACAAAATTGTGTATGTGTATTAAGTAGCTTCTATTTATCTCAATTATTGTGTATTTGATGTTAACTAACTAAAAAATGCATGAAAAAATCTTTAAATCCTTAAAAATCTCTGAATTTCATGGGTTTTTCAATTTTTCAGGTCCTTGTCGAGTCTGGTCATAGAGTCCGAGTCCGAGCCCAATTTTGACTTTCCAAGTCAGTGGCTAGTCCGCGTCCTATAACACTAGCATAGAATCTTGATAGATGAGCTTAGGTTCTTCCATCATTACTTAGATCCATTGGATCTAACACCTTTTCTTATGTATTTAGGATTCATATGCTTGGATGAACTATGAACTAGGGCAGCAAAAAAGCGGGATCAAAGCATAATAACATAACCAGTCATTACATGCAATGGTTGGTTCCTTATGACCCTCTCATTTGCATTCTTTTACTTTTTCATGTTAAGTACTTTCAAAGTAGGGATATGTATCAACAGATTTAGAGGCTACTCTCACAGCCAATTGTGTGAGAGTCATTTACTTTCAGCATTCATTTCATTTCAGCTTTGTGATATCAATTGTATCTATCATGATGAATAATACGAAGGACAGTTTGGTACTATTCTTTTGTTCCGAATGAAATATGATTTGGCAATAAATATGAGCTGAATGCAAATAAAAAATGTGTACCTTGCACATTGTTTAGGACTGAATTTTGACATGTGTGAATATTTAGTAACATGACTTACTATAAATAGTAAGTGTACCAAACTGACTTACTATAGATAGTAAGTGTACCAGACTGGCTTGCAATAAAAAGCCTCTAGCATTGCCAACAAAGACCCTCTATCCATTTGATTAGCTTATGAGGGTTAAAAAATAGACTAATCTCGCAAACTATGATGCTCACGAAAAATGGGGACATTGCATACTACATAATTCGTAGTTCACATACCTCTACTATTTATCGATACTCCGTTATCGCAGGAAGTTCCTAAACCATGAAGAAATTTGCTTTTGTTCTATTTGATCTTTGCTCTCTTATCATTTGTGTGAGTTATCTCAAAGGTGTGATGCTACAATATATTCTATTTCTGAGACAAAGTGTTCCATTAAGATGAAAAACATTTTGAGAAACAGCGTTAAGGAGTTCAGTGAGATGTGATGGCCCCAAATTTTCGGTCTCCATTTGTGATATTGAGAGCTCAAAAGGAGTGGGCTGCTTGAAATTTTGAGCTCCATTTTCTGTCAACTTTCACTGAGGAAAGATCAGAGACATAGGTTCTGTGATGACACATTCTATCTCAGTTCATGTTGCAGATGAAGGGGATAGTTCAAGGATGCTGTAAATATTTATTTACAAACATCAAGTGAGGAACCAAGTTTGCATACAAGTGTGCTGTTAGAACAGGCAGCCTATTGTAATTTACATGCAAAACCCAGCATGCCGAGGGAATTTGGATTCCATCTTGTGCTTGCTGGAAGTTAGTACAGTATATGTGGCCACAGGAAGCATGCTGTTTTGAGCATATGCACATTTTTTTTTTTGTCTTTGATAGCAATGGATGGAAATATATTAGAGACTGTGTTCATTTCAATCTGGAGTGTGGTATGCCATTCTGGGTAAATCCGATCTGGCAATTCAGCATTTGATGAGATTACTTCCATGTAGTCATCAACCAACAGTAACTTAAGAAACATTTCTGAAGGACTTCTTACAAATTTTTTAGAGCCTGGGTAGGAGGGTGGAGCAAATGGTGAGATTCAATTCATAGACTTTTCAGTAGATGATAAAGTGAAGATAACCAGCAAAGTTTGAAAACGTCTGAGTTAAGTTGCACAAGAAATGCCTATACAAGTCATAAAGATTAGGCATTATAGTCTTTACTTTTAATATTTTATGAGGGAGATGGATATTGCATCTGCTTGTCCAAGAAGATCACCAATAGATTATCGGGCAGTAAGCAGAGAGTCATTCATTATAGCTTGAATTTTATTTCAGATGAAAAAACTATTGGAAGCATGTATTTTTCAAGAGGCATTCTATCAGTTTTTGGATCCTTTGGCATATTCTCATTTCAAAACTAAGGGTGAAGTTGAGCTCAGAAGTGTTCTCTACATCCCTGACTCGAATGCTCTTCTTCTTAATGTCTCAAGAGTGATCCTTCAAGAAAGCCCTTGCTGTTTTTAGTAAGTCGTCAACAGCAGATTTACACGAGTTTGATGATTGAGTGCGATGGAAAAGATAAATTGTGTGGGTGAAACTTCCAATAAGGAGCGCATCATATGTTGATGGCGGAGACTTAAAATCCGAGCACGGGGCACAATATTTGTTTTCAGACATCAATTACATTACCCGTTCCAATTCATAACCATAGCGGCTCTAAACTGTATATGATTTGAATATTGTATGGAAAAGAAAATGGAATGTTACAGATTACGATTTGAATATTGTATGGAAAAGAAAATGGAATGTTACAGATTACGATTTGAAGAAAGCAAATGTTCAGTGGATAGAAGATTGCAAAGATAAACGCCCACAGGAATGAGGGAAAAACAAAGTCCATACTGTATAGGTTAATAAAATAGAGTGATGGCAATATCGACTTGAAGTGTGTCTTCCGCCAAATACATCGCTCATGCAGCGCTCACAGGAACTTTCCAAGCGAGGATTTCGAATTACCTTGTTACTAACTGGTATTTGATAAATTAGTATCTAACGTCGTTGTTGTTTGTTGCAGGAGGAAGGATTACACACGGATCATGTATTAGCGTCTAAAGTCGCACTATTCCCATGAAGCCCTTTTCGCAAATATGGATAAGTGCGTGAGAAGAGAGTGCTGGTTAAGTAGATTGCGAAGTGTGATTGTGTCTGGACAAAGCGTTGGGAGCAAGCGGATATTGTTTGATGATGGAGTGCGATGTAACTTTATTATTAAATTTATTTATAGTTTAATATATTAAACTTTATAAAGTTGTACGTCTCAGCTTATAATGTTGACTCTAATTGCCCATTTAATTAGGCACTGATCTTTTACTCATGATCCATAATCCATATGCTGGCAAATGTTTCATTTCTTTCCATTGAAGAAATAATATATTCATCTATTGCGTTAATCTATATTTATTCTTTATTCAAAACATTATTTCAATCATTTACCTTCGTTCTCAATTCATAAATCGCAAGTTTGAAGTTTTCAATAATTCTTGCCATTTTGAAAGCTTTTGTTGTATTCGCATTCTAATTGATCTGCTTTGAGCATCTTGGATATAAAGCTGTTGTCCAAGATTAGGTACACCCACCTCGGTTTTGCAGAGCCAGAAGTGCAGGGAAATTGGACTGTGTTGTTTAGTTCCGTCAAGTTGGCCTTAACTGGTTGGATATCCCAACATCGAGCAGGCAAAGCTCGTAGGATTCCAATCTGCGGTTTTGGGAACCAACAAGACGATTTTAGAATCAACTATTATGAAAGGTGTGTAGTACTTGGTGATTGAGGTGTGTGTGTTCTAAATATTGTTATTGAGTTTTGTTTGAGTTGGTGCTACAAAGAGGGCTGGTACATCAATTGACTACAGTTGGTGCTACAAAAAGGGTTGGTACCTCAATTGACTACAGTTGGTGCTTCAGTGTCTAGGGTTGGAGCTTCAAAGAGGGTTGGTGCTCTCTATGACTTGGTGCTCACATCTGTAATCTAGGTTGGTACCCATTTTTGTTAATAAAAGCTATTGCACATAGTTGTCTTTTACCCAAAAGCGTTTTCTACTAGAAATTTGGTGTGTCTTTATGGTTTCTCTCATTATGTTTAAGTGGCTTCATAAACTTAAAAGTTTAAAAAAATTGAAATATTGATTCGCCCTTCTAGCTCTCAATATTTCTTGTGCGCTTCAAAATTAATGTCTTGGCTTTTATTTTTTTCCAAAAAAATCACAACTTGTGTTGCTGGTCTTATAGGGTATTTTGATTTTTACTACAAAAAAATTATTAGAGGGGTTTCTCTTTTTTGTCCATAAACAACGATGGAAGGTTTTGCTTGGTTTTTCCATCAAAAATCAGGAAGTTTTCCATGGGTGATATCAGTATCACATCAACGGTTTTTTGATTTTTGACACAAAATTGTAGTTTTTGCAGTTGTTTCGGGTCATACCTAGAGTTGTTACGGTGTTAATCTGCAAATGTTTCCAGCATTTTTTATAGCAAAATGGCAACTTTTTTTTTCTGTAGTGTAGGGTTTGATGATTTTCTCCTCAAAATCATTGTTTCAGGTTAAGAAGCTAAACTCCGTGTCGCTGGCTACAAAAAGGAAAATCTTTGTTGCCCAGAATCAGGTTGGAAGGGTTGTGATTCTCTTGGTTGTATCCAAAAGTTTTGAAAAACCACGCGACTCAGCAATAGGCTCATGTTCCAGAGTGTTCTGAACATAAGAGGACTCTGGTAACTTAGGTTGTAAATAGATATGTCTAACTATAACTTGTACCTCACTCTATATGCACACAAAACTTTGACAGGTTATCCTATGTCATTTTTTATAGTTGTTATTGATAGAAGAATCGCTTTTGCAGAAAAAAAGAAGAAATTTAAATACACGATCACAAACTTGTTTTTCTTTACATTCCTAAACACTTAGGCAAAAATAATGTATACAACCGATGTAAGAAGGAAATTTGTTTATTCTTTGCTCAGATATACAAAAGTTGAACATTTTGTGTGATAATGCTTATAAACAATATATTTGTATGTCACTCATTTATTTGTCAACAGATGTAATAAGGAAATTTGTTGATTCTGATGGGAGCCAGATTTTAACAAATAAAGGTTTCCATTCGAGCTTTATCTACCATTATTTTTCTAAAAAATTGCCTAGTCTCTGCAAGGTGGTGATACACTTATTCAGCTATATCACAACTTTAGTACTGAATTTGAAACAAAGATATTGATCCTACAGTTTATGGAAGAAACCATTACTCCTCCATTTAAGTGTCTTCCTGTATCTGCAGATCAAGATGAATCTTCTGGTGAAACAAGGAACAGCTCCTAAAGGAAAATGTTGAAGTGGTTACAGTTGCCTCAACCTAAAACAAATTCTGTCAACATACATTTCCACATCATTCAGCGATAGTTGAGCACTTGAATGAAATGGTTACATGAGCAACTACTATGAACAGAAATAATATATAGGCAGCACCTGGCGGCAAAGCAATCATTCAATCGCTTGTCACATGATGGATCCCAGTCACTTTCTTCACAGTGGGGTCCACTATCGTCAGAATCACTTGGAGATGATGAATTATCTGGCAGAAGCAAATTAACCTGAGGAAAATTCGAGTGTTTGGGCATGATTCAAATGCTATTGAGGACAATCCTATAACCTGAAGGCAAAGTACAATGCTTAGAGATTCTATGGAGCAGGTCAGAATACGGAACACTACAAGTACTGTGAGTATTTCTAAACTTTTGTCACCCGGGTGTGGAGCCAATTGACGGGAAAATGCTTCAGGAAAGGAGTAGGTTCTTTGCACCAACTTATCATGTCCAATCATTGACCTTTAGAAGCTATCTATGTTCCACGATTCACAACGGTGTGTTTTTTGCGATGAATGCGAAAGAAGCATCTTTCACAGTTTCAGACATGGAAGACAGTAAATCGCAATATATGTTTACATATACACAACAACAACAAACATTTATCATCCTTTACAAAGCTCTCACGGTGAGTGTTTAGCGTAAGTTTGCAATATCACGCACTGCAATAAAGTATGGTTTTGATCAACAAAAGGAAGAAAACTGAAAAACCATCAAAACAAGGAGGGCACATGCTAACGATGTCCATACAAGAGGAGTACTTTGCGGAGAATAAATCTTTGATGATTACGACTATATCATTTTGATGTTGCAATGAAAATTATGCAGTGTTACCCCGGCGCAGGGGTGCGGCAGTGCGGGGGGACGTCAGGACGAGTTTCAGGTGCGGGAAAAAAATACCCTCAATTTGGGGACGGCGAGGGGATGGCAGGGGTGCGGCGGCGGGGGACCAGGGGGGCCGGGGGGGGCGAGTAGAGGGAGTGGGGGGAGGGGGTTGCATATTATATATATAATATTATAAATATATATGATTGAAAATGCTAATTATGAAATGATACTTCAATATATTATATAACAATGTAAAATTAACATACCAAATATAGTTGACTACAATGAATAGAGAAAATTAAAATGTGATTCATAAACCATAAGTTCAAACTTGAAACTTGAAATTTCATAACCATTACTATTACTAATGACCATTTGACAAATTAACTTAGTTCAAGATGCAAGATTCAAAATTCATTGTTCAAATATGATTTTATGAATATCATATATCATAAAGATGCTCATGATGACAATGAGCCGAATAGCATGAAACAGTGAAATAATAATAATGTATCATAGCCATATCAAAGTGAGTATAATCAACAAAATGACAAAATGCCAATAATGAGAATGGATGATTCTCAAGTGCTCTCTAATCATCCCCTATGCCGAAGTCCTCATCACTGGAACTACTAGACTCCTCCTGGGTAAGATCCTGATCCTCTAAAGGAACACCAACTAGCCCTACATTGGCTTCTGCATCGGCATCCTCATCAATCTGAGCTAGATCCTCTGGCTCCACATCCCATTGTGCTGCAGGGCTCTCCTTGTACTCGCATGTCTTGCGATCTTTGAGCCGCAAGTGACCATGTACAGCAACCAGCTTCTCCGCTCTCTTAGAGGCAAGTCTGTTCCTCTTAACAGAGTGAATGAAGCTATAGTTGGACCAATTCCTCTCTACAGCCGAGGAGCTAGACACCTGAGATAACAAAGTTGAAAGTTACAACTTACAAGTTACAAACAAATGTTCATACAATTTGTAACAAATGATAAATGGTAAATCGATGATTAATAATTATTGAATCAATGAATCATAAATTGAAATCAGCAAGGTAAAACTCTTCAAGTTAAGATTGTAAAGGGCTGGAATTAGTTATTAGTATTACAAACCTGAGAAAGCAGTCGAATGGCTAGTGAGGTGATCTTTAACTTTTGTGAACCATGACATTTCCACCATAAAATGGGATTCTTTTGTGCCATGGTTTTCAGATCCACCTTTGCAATATCCGAGTATCCTACAAGTTACAAATTTTAAAGTTTACACCATAATATTAAAATTATAAATAACTTAAATAAAGTTATACTTATTACTTATAACTTATAAGTAAAGTAACAATTAATTATTAAAAGAACTTATAATTTAATAATTATAAAGAGTTTAGAGCATTGAATCAAGATTTAAGGATTACCTGAAAGACTAGCAAATTCAGACCACTCGGTGCGAATCTCACTAGCAGTCTCAGTATCATACATTTTGGCAATGCATCGAAAGAACCCATTCTTCACCTCATCATCCCGAAGTGGTGTGACTCTACCAGGCCTAGGTATGTACCACTTCGGGTTCAATGCATAGGCAGCCATGTGCAAAGGAGTGTTCAACTTCTCCCATCTACAGTGAATGATAGGCTCAATGTGCTCCGTATAGAATGCTAGAGTGGGGTCTCTCTCACGTACAGCAGCCCTCATCTGCCCAAGCATGGAATCAATGCACTCATAAACCTCTCCAAGGCTAGGTGAATCTGCATCTCCATATCTGATCACCTAAAACACTGGAGTAATGATGGAGACTATGTATTTTGCATCACTCCAAAACTGATCACTCTTCACTGTCTCCTTTACTCTCTTCCCCTGCTCTGTTCTGGACTCGGGCCATCGATTCTATTCTTGTGTCATAACCATGAGTTACAATGGCTCTTGCAACTCAATCATTCTCTCCAAGAGAATATAATATGATGCATACCTGGTCTCAACTGGTTTGTGGAATTGCTTCTTTGCGAAGCTCTTGAAAAGTGCATGTGAACTATGGTGATTGCAGGTAAACATCTGCACCTCTCTCCCATCATTAACCACCTTTCTAATCCACTCTATTTTCCCCATGTCTTTGAGTGCATTGTTCATAGCATGCACACAACATGGAGTCCACCAAATATGCCTATAAGCTGCCTCAACAAGCCTCCCTACAGCTTTGCACACATGTGTTGCATCTGTCACAACTTGGACCACATTTTGTGGTCCAACCTCCTCAGTGGCTTCCCTAAGCACATGAAACTGAAAATCAGCATCTTTACGATGCCCTAAACAATCAACTACTTTCAAAAAATATGGGCCCTCCATGCATGTAACCATAATGTTGATGAGTGGATGATGACTAATGTCCATCCACCCATCCATGATAATGCTGCAACTTGACTCCATCCAACATGCTTTCATTTGCTCCATCAAGATCCCAACCTTGTCATAGGCTCTATCCAACACTGTAATCCTCAGCTTGTGGTCACCTGGTGGCACATATGATGGCTCTCCCTCATTCACTGCCATGGTCATCATCCTCACGAAATAGGGAGATCAAGCCACATGTGTAGAGATGCCATTGGAAAAGAAGAAATCACCAACAGCATCATCTAACCGGTCCCTTGCATGTATGTCAAATAAATGAGCAATGGGGTTACTATCACTACGACTTGTGGTTGCTTTCCGTTTCCCCCTACTACTGTCCCCTGCTGAACTATGTGTAGGTGAGGTGAATGATGGTGTAGGTGACATAGTCCCTGCTCTCTGATGCAAGATACGAGTAGATGTATCTCGCTGCCCCTGTAACTGTTGTATATGTTGTACCTGTTGCCTAGCAGACAAAGATCTAGGCACTGCAACATCACTATCATCAGGAATGCCCCATAGTTTATTCACTTCAATTCTGTATTTGACATTCTCAGGATTTGACAAGAACATGCATGGGTTCACACCATAGCCACTCCAAAAAAAAGGTTTGAATTAACTCTTGTAATGCTGCCAAACCATTCTGCTCCACATATATTGCACTTCCATTTGCGTGTGCCACCCCCTGAAGGTGTAGGGCGTGTAATTTTTCTAGCAAACTGTTTCAGAGGGGACCTTGAGTCATAAGGACCCCTAGCATACTTCCTCAAAATCTCTGAAGGGCAATCAGTAGAAGGCACCCCTGGTGCAACATAAGGAGGCTCTACTTCAGGCTCAGATTGACCACCTATATCAGCCCCATGATCACTTCCTTCAAGCTCAAGTTCAGGCTCATAATCAGATGCACTTGACTCATTAATTTCCATGTCTTCTGCACTTTGGCTGGATCTAGAAGCCATTTATAAAACTGCATTTCAAAAAATGAAAATAAAATTATAAAAATGATCATGATACATTTCAGCCCAAGTAAAAATAATTTAAAACTTAAAAGTTAAAACTTTACTATTTAATTTTAGCATTTACTATTTAAAAATTTAAAGTATTAAAAAATGAAGCTAAATAGTAAATACTAAATAAAAATATGGCAATATGGCATATGCTGAAACATTTTACTAAGTTACTTTCAAGTTTCAAGTTTCATTCTTGAATCTTGTTGATAGTTGAATCTTCTTAGTTCTATGATTTTTTATTTTATAATTTATTATCTATATTAATTTTTAGCTTTTTTCATTGTTCTTAAAATAAAAATATGGCAATATGGCATATGCTGAAACGTATTTTAGTAAAATACGTTTCAGCATATGCCATATTGCCATATTTTTATTTTAAGAACAATGAAAAAAGCTAAAAATTAATATAGATAATAAATTATAAAATAAAAAATCATAGAACTAAGAAGATTCAACTATCAACAAGATTCAAGAATGAAACTCGAAACTTGAAACTTAGTAAAACTAAATACTAAATACTAAATTTAAAAATTATTATTTATAAATTGATTTTTAAAACCAAAAAAACTAAGTAAAAATAAAAAGAATCCTACCTTGAAGGCTTGAACTTGAGGAGACACTTGCCAAATCAAACTTTCTTGCTCCTCTTGCTCCTCTTGATCTTGCAATCCCTTGCAAAACCACCCACTAATCTTTCACAAACTCCTCCAAACACTCTTTCTCACTTAGCTCCTTGCTGCTCCAAAATGGTGAAATGAAATGATGAAATGAAAATGAGATCAATTGGTCTTGTTAAGACTTCAAATAGACCACATGGGACCCACAACCAATTAGGGTTAGCATACTTTAAAAACAAAAACAAAAACAAAAAAAAAAGCAAAAAGTATTGTTTTTTTAAGTTTTTTTGGGCCTCTTCTCGGCGCACCCCGCAAGCACCTGGGAAGCACCTCGTGAGCACCCGCGGCGCACCTGCGCACTCGGGAAGCACCCAAGCACCACGTCCCACCCGGGTGCTCAACCAGTGCGGCGGGGGTGCGGCGGCAAAAAAGCCGCAGGCAAGGGTGCTTGGGTGCGTGACGCACCCGCACCGGGTGCGTACGCGCACCGGGTGCGTACGCGCACCGGGTGCGCCCAAGTTTTGACCTGGGTGCGCGCACCAAGGTTACACTGAAATTATGACTCAACGGCGCCCCAATGGATATGAAGTGTATTCCAAGCATGCCATGGTCACGTGTTTGGTTGTTGAAAATCGCAGGCGCATATGGATGATCTCCTAATCTCCATAGAAGATTCAAAAACACATCAAAATTAATTCCCAGGCTACCTATTATATGATCGATCAACTTTAGTGTCTTTCACCGTTTGATTTAAATATAATAAATAATTTGATATTAGTTAAAGCGGTAATTATTTAGCAGTTCGCAGATTGAGTTGATATATGTTTTGTATGCATAACAAACAATTAGTTGTTTGTTTCCACGGATTATATCAATCAGTGGTTTCTATGCACCTTCTCATGCACTTAAAAATAAGAGATGTAAAAAATAAAAACAAGACATATTCGACATCCAAGAAGAAGAAGAATTGTATGGAGGAATAAGAAGCTTAAATTATGGCCATGTAATATAAATTCATTTAGTATATTTTAATTAAAAGTAAAAGCCCTTTTTACTTTTAATTTATTTTAAAAAGGCATGGAGAATTAAATTACAATTAATTCATCCTTTATAACAATTAATTCATCCTTTATAATCATCTTTAAATTCTGTAAACAGTTTAAATATCAGATAAGTGGACATGATCATTTAGCATCTTAAATGTGATCATCATAGATATAGTGAAAAATATCAAATTGTTTTTGTACCTGTGTCCATATCCCCTGACCAAAAGAGTTAAAATTCAATCTAGACTAATCTAAGATTGCGTATATATTTGATCTGTCGCATCTTGATTATTAAATTGTTGACAGTACATGTGCGTAGAGTTTTATAAATAAAGTTGTACGTGAAAATCTTTGTTGTAGTTGAATCTGTTGCCCAAATAAGCAAAGGCACTAGTCTTTTAAATCATTGAAGTATTATTGGATTTATATTTGAAATCAGAAAATCTATATCTTCCTTCTTACAAGCATCAAATCCATTATTTACCTAAGTTGCCCGTTCAGATTCTGGTCTGTATGCAGGTTCAAAAAAATTTTGGGTTCATTTTGGGTTCGTCCCTACAAGATATATATAGACTGCATTGTTCATACAATATACTATATACAGTTATACAGATACTTATTGCAAAAACAAAAAATAGTCTCTTAACTATATTCCAATTCCTACCAAAATGGTTAACTATTTTGTGCAGAAATTAAATAGAATTATAGGAATATGAACAAAAAACATGTAAAGAAGACGTATCTTATGATCTTATGAGGAATTAATGAGAAAGAGGTATTTTGACGTCCAGAAATATAAAATAAATTATACAAATTATACAAAATCTTTAAAATATGATTTGTATGCACGATTACAATCAATTTAGTTTGATATGTCTGGGAATTTTTTGCAATAATATTAGCTAAGGGCTATATTATTTTAGAGAATTTTCATTTAGATTTAGTATTTTCTTATTTATATACAATGCAAACAAGATGCATGCTTGAGTTGCATGACAGCAATATAATTTTTAGTTTACTCTTCGAAGAATCTGTTCTTTTTACAGGCTTGTGATTCTATAGAAATGAAAAGCAGACTCTTTAACAATTAAATTGCAAAAAGTTTTTTTCTGTTGTGCAAATAATGAGCTCGAGTTCTTCAAAGTGCAGTCAAAGAGCCCACTGTCATGGCTTCTCAAAACAAACCCAAGCTATTACAAGTCAAAATGTTCGCTCTCAAGATGCCAGGTAATTTTTTTTAGCACTGTAGAATCATATACAACCTCATTCTTCTGTGTTTGATATGTATGTGCAATTTGTTTAAAATACAACGTTTGATATAAAACTTTGTTCTGATCGCTTTCGTTAGTCCCCAAGATGCGTTTGAAATTTGCCCAAATTGCACAAAATTCATTTTGGGTGCACTTTGACCAATCAAAATTTCCTGCAGATGATCAAAAAGTCGTCCAGGATCCCTTTGACTGAATTTCCAGCAAATTACACAGGGAAATAACAACTTAGAACCGACTTTGAACTGAATTCGAATTTGAGGCGAATCGACTTTCGAATTCTATGGTAACTGATCGAATATGGTAACTTACTTATTTACAAATATTATACAAAGCATTCAATTATTTCAAGCAAGCATTCAATTTCATTTTGATTGAGTTTGAGGACCTTGCCAACCAGAAATCTCGCAAAGCTTAAATTTGCTATTGTAAAGCCTTGAACCAGGCAATCAGTATTTGAGGTGAAGGTTTACCGGCCTAGGTGTACCGAAGCCTGAAATGCAGGGGAACTGAAGTCATCCCTGTTCTTTAGCCAGAACTTATTGAGAAATCCTATCCGATTTTCAATCTGTGTTTTTCGGAACCAACAAATTCTTTGCTCAAATATACAAAAATCGAACATTTTGTGTGATAATGTTTATAAAACAATACATTTGTATGTAGCTCTCTTGTATTTGTCTAATATTTTATGCTGTAATTCCATATATGGGCATACTACCATCTTTCTGATTTGTTACAAGTATGTGGCTAAGATTAATTTTTCTTTCATATTACACATACAAGTACCAAACAGTAATTTAATACCAGTGTAGAACTTTGAATTGTATTTACTAGTACCACAAAAATAAATACAAAGAACAAAATAGATAAGTATCTGCAATTTTAAAGTAGGCTAATAGCTAGTCACCTCAGTAGGATAATCAATCTTCCTCAGCACATCCCAAGATAACCTGGGTACATCACGCAACTGCAAAATGCCAGAAACCAGTTAGGAATATAAAAGGGCCATATGTTCAAGAAAATCACACACAAGACGAATACATGCAGAAATACCAAGTTTACTTGAGTTTATTATATCAAAGTAACCAAAGTTCCAATCAATAATTAATTATAATCCAGCCAAACTTAACAATAGATAATTATAGAAACCCAAAAACTTTCCGTAGTATACAAGAATGCTTAAACAATGGACGGTAAATTATGGGATCCAGTTTTTCAAAACATAAATAAGACAATGGACAGCTGAAAAGGGAAATAGCTCACAAATACTAGTAGAACTACTGTGATAAAATTTGTCCTCTCCTCGATCCTAACCTATCAAATGTCTTGTCTTCCTTTATCACAAGAAGTCAAGAAAAACCTAGACAAAAAACTTATATCCTTCTTCTAGGAAGAATTATCAGAAAAGTAGAGGGTCTAGATATCAAAAAACTAGCATTAATTAAATGGGAAAAGCTATCCAAACCTATATCAGTAGGGGTTCTAGGTATCAAAAAACTACAGTGGAAAAATAAAGCTTTAGGGTCCAAGCTAGTATGGAGAATGTTCCATGAATCTGATAGGAAATGGGCCAAAATACTCTACCACAAACACATTAAGATGAAAATCATATTGAATTGTTTAGAACCAACCACCTCCCAAATGGATCTAGGATAGCGAATTTTATTCTGCAACACAGATATTATTGGAAGCAAATTAACTTGGGACATAGGTAACGAGTGTCATCCTGCTACTCATGTCAATTCACAATTAGTGTCAGCTTCTCATAATTTTACATCCAGAAATTGTAAAAGATATCATTTTTACCACATATCCACACCCTCATGACATTGCAAAACAAATATCAATGCAAATAACTAGACAAGAAAACAATTAAAATAAGTGACATGTTTTAACAAAATACTGACTACACCAAGGGTCTCTCTTGATGTTAAACTTCAAAATTTCAAAATGGATGAAAATGCACTTCAAGCCTCTATATGCTTTGTGGCTCACATATATCGTGTCTCATTCCTCTCAATTTGACTACTCGAAGTATTTAAAAACAATAAACAAACACCCTATTTGATCACATTCTAATTATCCTAGTTAGAAGGATTCCATGGATTTTAAAATTTAAATCCTTTTTAATGTGAAAATAAAACAAGAATAAATTCACAAAGATCTTAATAAAAGGAAAGTGTACTCAAACAGCAGTCAACCGGAATAAAAATTCAATCAAATAGGAGGCAAGAATGCAATCATCAGAACATCTTTAATCTTGTGTGAAAATACAATGTCAAACATACTGTTAGAAATGCAAAAAATATTCCTAGTAAGAACTACATCATGTATGGTGATTACTACAAAATAGGTATTCATCTGTATCATTTTCCCGAAAAACAAAAAATTATATAATAATAACAATAAAGAAGCATGAACTATTAGAAGAGTTACCTTATCGGACGAAAGTACGTGATTATATTTGCCATAGCATTCAGGGCAATCCATTACCCCCTACACATTCAATATTATGGTGTTACAATCCTTTGTATGCACTAATATGAAGTGAAATAAAATGGAACAAAATCCAATAGCCATTAAATGCTTATTTCGATTTCATATTGTTAATGTAACAAATGGTTTTGCATATCAAAAACAAAGACAGTTTATATAAAGATTACCCAACATTCTTTGATAGATAACTGAAAATCCTATTCATATGACATTAACTGTTTTAACAATCCACTGAAATAACCATAACCATATCAATGATCTTCTAAAAATAACTAGTTTAACGACTAATTGAAGATAAGTGTATTTAGGATCAACTAAAATAACTAAATTTATGATCAACAAAAAATAACTATATTTATGATCGTCTATAAATAACTAGATTAACGATCAACTATAAATAACTAGATTAACGATAAACTGAAAGTAACTGTATTTATGATCAACTGAAAATAATTAGATTAACGATCAACTGAAAATAACTATATTTATGATCATTTGTAAATAACTTGATTAACAATCAACGATCCTTTCTTCATACAAGTGGGTAAATGCTTAACAACAAAAGAAGAAAAAAACATACAATAATCATCTAGAGGATCTTTAGCTAGTTGTGCAAGTCTCGGCTTTGGTAAGAGGAGAAGCATTGACATAGGCTTAACCTCCCAACCTCGGAATATACTTATCCCCACATAATCTATTGAATTAGAAAGGCCCTCCCTACCTTGGAATCAGGCTTGGGATGTTCTTAGTCTAGCCACCTGAGCATCCTAGTGTTTAGAATGTCCGCACAGTTATGAAACAGACATACGTGCATAACTGGCAGTCTAGCACCATTGACATCAAGTGATCATTAGATGGCAAACATACCTTTAAACTACCTTGGCCAAGGATTTCTGATGGGTTCAATGACCCGATCACCACCGCTCGACTTGACAATAGGTTACATTATTAGGGACGAGCACGAGCTATTAAGTAAGATTTATTTTTTTTTTTTTTAAAGTATCAAGTCTGATTTTACTCTCTTATCCTTCCAAGATTTCATCTCATCTCTTCACCTTTTTCGTGGCTTAACAATCTATGAGTCCTAGGTGTTCAAAAATTCAAAGCATCCGGCTCTTATTGATTCATGAATATTGCAATCTTCCAGCATTTCATAATATTCTCTTAAAAAAAGAAACTTGCATAAATATTTATCAGCCGACTTTAAAATCTATTGGCAAATAGTTTATGAATCCATGCTATAACACATCAATATGCTTATTGCTTAGCAACTCTCTAGAGTCATTTAGTTATAAGTGATGGTACACTACAGCTACAGCTATGGAAATCGTTTGTAAAAAAAATAACATGGGAATAACATGAACTAGAATGGTTTTCACATGACCTGATATAAGTTTGGGTCTATCCTGAAGTATTTCAAATCATCTTGGTAGCCAGCTCTCCTTCAGTTGCTATGGACGTATCCAAAATGCAGAGATACTTAGACTTTAGTGAGATCAGAACACATATGGTAGAGTTTTATGGAGTTGCTTATGAAAGGAAAGTGCAGATTGGGATAGCAGAGAATTCGGCACAAGAAATATGTGAAAGTCAAGTGTTATGGAGGGCGGAGAGAATACTGGAAAACGTAGCAAAAGAAAGATAGTCAGGTGTATGAAATATGATGTCCACCTCTTCTTACGGCTTCCATTTTAAAAGAACAAATCGTGACTTCTTGGCTTCCGCAAGTTAAAAGATTATTTGTCAATTTATCATGCCAAGTGTTTAATCGGTTAAAAGCAAAGAAATATTAAAAATCGTAATAGAGTTGGAAGATTATAATTATAATTCGAATGTTATTATATTTTAAATATTATTATAATTTTATATTTATATATGTACATGTAAATATATTAATTAGGTGACAACATTTTATTAAATTATTATAATATAATGGTGTCATTTCATTTTTATATCTATGTGTATGTATATACATATATATTATAATAATATGGTGAAAGATCATTTAAAATCCTTTTAAGTATAGTTTACATTTTAATTCAATTATTTTATGTTTCTCAAATTATTTATTTAAATAGCTCATGCGGTTCTCACAAATGTATCCTGTGTTCAAGTCGCTAAGTCCTTATCAAAGAAGTTTAAGGTCATACCTATCAATCTTGTTAACTGAACTAAGCGAGCATCCCATTCCAATGATCTCGTTTAGCAATGCTTCCCCCCCTATAATAACAAGTCTATAATAATTTTCATATAAACATTTAAAAGATTTTAAATTATTAATCATAATTCAAAAATCAAGCAACTGCTAACATCATATAACAGTTAATGGTTAACGACCATCTTCATTAACAGTTAATACAACGGATATAAATAACTACCTACTTCACATGATGATGAAAGAAAATTTATTAAATCCAACGGTTATGAGCAAGTTTAAAATTAAGTAAAAAATTTGGGATGTAATAATTAAGTTGTTTATAATATTAACTCAATTGTTTATAGCCATTGCTTTTCACAACAGCTAGTCCATGTTGCAATTCTTATTATTTATCATGTTCCTTTCAACAGCAACTTAATGCAAACATGAATTCAGGCATCATATGCATACCAATTTGAAATTGAAATGTGCAATGTTATGATGAAAGAAAAAAAGACGGATATCATATTAGTGCCCATAAATTCGCAAACTTGGTCCATTTAACTCGATGCTACCTACTAAAGTGATAGTATGAAACAGCATACCTCAAGCACCTTCCAATATAGAAATTAATTAAACAAGAAACAAAATGAAGGTTAACAAAAACAAAATAATAAAAATTAAAAAGCTAACTTGAAAGAATTGAAACCTAAAAAGCAGCAACTGCAAGTACAAAGAGCACTACCCTGAAGGGGAACCTCGTAAAAATTGAAAATGCAGAAACAAAAGACACTAAACAGTGACATGAAGACAAATCATAAAGAGCACTGTCTCCAAATTTCAGAAAGGACATGTGGCCCACTACCACAGACGAAAGGAGCGATCATAGAAATGTGAAATGCTCTTAAAATCCATCTAGTTAAAAAATGAACTCTGACGATATCACTCAAGGGTGGAGTAGGCTAATGAGAATCCAAGTGATTCATTATCAAACACAGAAATACCATATTAAAAAAAAAAGTTACCAAAATCTCTACTAACACAGGTCAAAAAGTTAGTGATTCAGTCCCAATGATCAGAAATATTTTAGGGGTAGCAGAGTGTATTCTTCATGATGATAAAAGATGACTTCTCTATTATCTTCACATTTAAAAATACAAATGAATCTTGTAAATAAATCAGAGAAAATGTATTATTTTGATCAAAAGGGGCCAATGAGAGAAAAAGTCAATGTCTTGAGTTTACAACCCCTAAATATGACATCTGTGAACATGCTGGGCATCCTGTAATGTCACCTTTATTTGGATATTAGAAGTTGATTAAATAATAAAACTTCAAGTTGTCAAATATAATAAATTTAATGACAACTTAATTTAATTATTTAATAAAGTAATAAAGTGACTTTATGGTGAAGGGTGGAAATTTAATAAAGAAACTTTATTATGATTTCACCCAGGTTAAAAATTAAATTAAAAGCGACGAGAAATCAAAAGACAAAGGGAAAGGAATATCAAGAGGCAAGCAGAAGGAAAGCCAAGAGTCACTGCAATGGGCTATGAAAGAACAGTAAGGGGTTCATTCAGATTATGCTTAGTCTTTCTTTATTGTCTCGTGGAGACTTTGGGAACTACAAGCTTCCAATTCAGGAAATCTGAGGATAGAAGTCCTTGGATTTTCTAAGGAATTAGAAGGATACCCAGTTCCAATTGGAGGTTTTAATTTAAAATCTCACCATGGACATTAAGTTTATAAAAAAATTGAAGTCTTGTTCTGAGACAATTTTGTACAAGTTTAAAAATTATTACTTATTTGAATTAAAGGCTTTGCTGGGATATATTTCATGGGACATTTGAACTTATTAATATAATTCTTAGTTACCGGTTTGAGTTCGATTCCAAATACGGGTTCGAAGAACTGGTTTGCCAATACGGCAAAATTTTGGAAAGGGTTTTGAGTTCATTCTTACAAAAACATGTAAAAATTATAAAAATTTATACATATATATATATACACACACACATTTATGAAGCCTAGAAGCATGGAGTATGATAAAATCATATAATTTAATCATTTGAAAAACTAAAACACCATAGGCATAAACTTTAAACATGTAATCATAGCATCATGAATCAAGATCATACCATCAT
Source organism: Cupressus sempervirens (assembly GCA_028749045.1). NCBI lineage: Eukaryota > Viridiplantae > Streptophyta > Pinopsida > Cupressales > Cupressaceae > Cupressus > Cupressus sempervirens. The sequence goes on from CM053788.1 coordinate 337,363,006, forward strand.
ATATTCCAATTTTCAAGTTCAACATCAAAGATTCAAATTCAAAACATTAAAATTAAATCATGATCAATGAATCATTACATGTAGCAATGAGACACAAACACTTCAATATAGCTAATATTCTACTCTTCCAACTCCACCTTGGACAAACTTACTTTTGCTCAATCACCTATTTGCACACCACAAATGATGTTAGAAGCCAAAATAACCTATTTACATTTACTTTTTAGGGCTTCCGTAATCAAAACAATATCAAATTTGCTATAAAAAATGCCTTGAAAGTTGTCCATGGCCGGAAATTCACCAAATTCACAACAAAATCGATCTAGGTAGCTGAAATTCGCCTAGATTCACACCAAATTCAATCTTGGTAGCTGAAATTCGCCCAGCTTCAAATTCTTGGACTGTGGGTTTGAACCAGCCCCACGAAAATCGAACCATGTTCGAACCTAGGCCGAAACGAAGCAGTATTTCGAACTAGTTTGAACCCAAGCAAGGTTCTAGGGACAAAATGACAAACCCAAGTAACTAAGATATAATTTCTAGAGCTCAAAATATAAATAATTGATTTAAAATGAATTATCTGGGCAAAGAGATTGGCATTTTCTTGGTTGATTCGGTTTTTCCCTTATTGGCATGGTTTGCAGATATTGCTTGAAATATTTAGCAGCTCATTATATATTATTATGAACTGATGCTTTAGCAAGGAGTCTTCTTTTTACATGTGAGGTATTTTAAGGACAACTGGTATTCTCAGACCTCAACCTATCGCTAAATACAAATTTTGCAAGTTGAGGGAATATCAAAAATCATTTTCATAGCTGTGTGAGGGCATTCAAGAGTAATGGCTTCTTTCTTTGATGGTGCAGAGCACCCAAATTGTACCCAAGGATCCAAGGGGGTCTTTGGAATTCTTAAAAGATGTAATAAGATATTTTGGGATCATTTAGACATTTGTTTCAATCAAGTGAAGTAATTTTGTAAGCCCATTAAACCCATCAAGCTCATAGAAATTTATAAGGTCCTTATTAAATCAAGCATGCTAAAACCACTCAAATGTATTTAAATAGAGTGGAACTGTTCTAATTTCAGTATTGAAGTCATTTGTATCATGTTTGTAATGTTTAGAAAAGGTTTTAGGGTGTTCTGGATGAAAAAAGTAAAAGTTGTTCAAAATTGTCATGAAAACTTTTGTAATTTAATGACAACTTTTTAAAGGTTTGTTAAATGTTGTTTGTGGGGTAGTTCTAGGTTGGTTTCTTGGTTGACTATAACGAAAAATTGTATAAATTTGGTCTTAAAAACACAAATTGGAGGTGGGAGGAATTTGAAGAATAATTGGAATGGAAGAGAACTTTGTTTCAAGCATTTTATTCTAGTTTTCTAAATCATATTTTTCTATAGTTTAGTCGTTACAATCTCATGTGAAATTATACAGATATTAAACTTAAATTTTCAGAAAGGTTTATGAATTACCTTTCATTTGGTTTTAATTTGGTATAATTTCATTGAGATTTGCAGAAGTTGTGGACATTTTGGTGAAGACAGGCCTGAATCTGTCCTAGAGTTAGCAGTTGGGCAGAAAAAAATAACATTTGTTTCACTGATTGGATTTGGCTATAACTTGGGAAGAAGTCTATAATTCATTCTTCTACAATATCATCAAAAGGATTTGCTTTATTGATTCATTTGTAAAAGTTATAAATGACTGTTTGAAGGTTACTGATTCTGCCCTAAATGCCTCATATTTCTCAACTCCTTTGCCTATATAAAGGAGAGCCCCCTCACTATAAAATCATCTTTGCATGCAAGAAAGCTCTACCACACTTGTGCAAGCATATCTTTGATTTTATGGTACGAATTTAGGAGAGCAATGAATAAAAGAAGCAATTGGATTCGAGGTTTTGACTGGCAGCAATTGTGATAAAGAAAATTAGAACCTTTGACTGTAGTTTGTGCCTATTCTATTTGATTCATGTTATGTTTTGTGTTCAATAATAGAGCATAGTGAATTAACAAGCAATCGGAGACGAAGCTTTGACTGAGAGCGATTGAGGTGATACATAGACTAGGAGCTTTGATTGCAGCTTGTATTACCATCTCAAATTCACGAAAAATAGTTAGAATTCCCTATTTCTAGAAGTCTTTGTGCCCCAATGGTAGAGGTTATTCTTATAGAATATGTTAAAATAGGACTTTGAGCCAAACTGGTACACTTTCCATCAGCCTTTGAGCTAGTGTTGATTTATCGGTATCACCGTTTCCAGCTACTAAACAGAAGAGTAGTTAGAGATTTCATCTTGCCCATTACTTGCTCTAGAGGTAAGTGGATTCTTTCCAAAAAGTTAAAAAGGAAAGAATATTGGTAACACCCCTAACAAATCTCTCAACTTCTTGCTTAGCTTGAGTTGATCCAAGGAATGGTGAGAAGGAGGAGCCTTCACTTTAATGTAGGAGAGACTTTGTCTCACACGCTGTGGCTGGTCTACCGATTTTGTGACTAGATTTTCACAAAACTATCAGTTGCAAAATATCCACCCAACACACACCAAGCCTCTAAAAGTGATATACTATCGAAGTAAAACTTGTTATGTTGTAATTATTGAGAAGAGTCTTAGAATATTTGATTATTGCACTAATGAATTATTTTGTTTCATATGGGTCCTGTGTACATCATAAGGAAGTGACCACTTCGAAATGAATATAACTTGTATTTGCATAAGTTATTGAAAGGTGACAATCTTACAATAGCTTAATTTCTATTATGAAAGAATATATTTTATATGGTGGATTAATATCCTTAAATAGAGCATGGCTTTCTATTGTGATGCATATCACAATAGAAGATATCTTGCATGGTGGATTAATTTTCTTAAATAAACCATGGCCTCTTATTGAATTGCATATCACAATAGAAGATATCTTGCATTGTGGATTAGTTTCCTTAAATAGACCATGGCCTTCTAGTGTGATGCATATCACAATAGAGGATATCTTGCATAGTGGATTAATTTTCTTAAATAGACCATGGCCTTCTATTGTGATTGACGTCTCATGATGTCTAAGTAAATCATAGTTGATGATAACTTGCATGGTGGATTAAGTTTCTTAAACAAACCATGGCCTTTCTTCATATTACAATGAGGTAATATCAAACCATGTGTTTATCCTTCTAAACTAAGAGGCAATGTTAATGTGTTAGTTCAGTAGGATAAAATGTTTATGAAATTAGAGATGTATAATCATCCAATGTATCACTATGAATTTTAATATATTATGTAATTATTATTTTTGTGTATAGATCTATAATTACTAAATTTGATAATTCTCAAAATTCATTAAACAAATAATAAATCTATTTAAAACTACTAGCCAACAAATGACATCGACTGTCTTAAGGCAGAAACAATTGTTATATTGTATATTATTAAGTGTAATCAGAAGTCACATAACCGATGGACATGACTCCACCATGGAGTCATGTCTCATTGGTGAGGTGACATGTCCCATCGGTGACATGACTCATCAAACACATTTATGTAGGGGTTGACCTATCTTTGAAAAACAAAGATCACAAAATACAAACGTCTTCAAGTTATCAAACGCAGGCCATCGGTACCTCTCTTCGGTTCAGAACAATACTGTGGGATTTCACACACACCAATCACTTCCGTCTAAAATTCTTAATAACTGGTCGACGATACCATATATTTGTTAAGGTTGTAGCTTCTATCAGATTGATTTTATCATGAGATACCTTGTTGATGGTAAATTATCTTTAAGATAAAATATCTTATATATATATAATATATTATATATTATACATTATATATTATTATCATGTCTTCAATTACCAAAGAATATCAACAAATAAATAGAAGCAAAACTAAGGGACTTCTTCTGAAAAAATAGAAGATAAAAAAGAAGGCAGCCATAATCAGATGGGACAAGATCTGCAGGCCAAAAGAAGCAGGGGGATTAGGAGTTAAAAACCTTGATTGGCAAAATGAAGCACTAGAAGCCAAACAAGTCTGGCAGATGTATCAAGAAAGAGAGAGCAAATGGGCTAGAATACTGTATAGCAAATACCTGAATGCAGCTGATAGCTTATCTCTCCTAAGAACTAGGAATCCTCCCAAAGGATCAAAGGCCTAGAACTTTATGCTAAAATGTCGTCCGTTGATCTCTAATTATGTAACTTGGGATATCGGAAGAGGTGATAAAGCCTTATTTTGGGAAGACTCTGGGGATGGACATCCCCCCCAAGATAAATCGAATTTGTCAATCAATACTAAAAATCTACTAACTTCAGTATGGGGGGCTAAGGTAGCTGATTATATCCAAAATAATCCCTTCAACGAAGAAATAACATGGAAATGGAAACCGCTAGACAACTTAGGACTTCAACTAGAAGAACAAGAGAAACTTGAGGCTATTCTAAGAGATCGCCCAATCCACCACTATGATAGGGAAGATAAACTTATCTGGGCAATCTCTAATGATGGAATATACAAGGTAAAAGAAGGATACAATCTAATAATCAATTCACAAAGATGGGAAACTAAAAATATGCCTCTGAATCTCTATTGAGACCCAGCGAGACTTCCAAAGGCAAGCATATTCCTATGAGCAGCCTTACAAAATCGAGTCCTAACAGCAAATAGATTTAGGAAAATGAATTTTGAAAGCCCCTCAAGATGTATTATATGTAAAGAAAACTTTGAATTAGTAGAGCATCTATTTTACCAATGCAAGTATGCCAAGGAGTGTTGGGATTGGCTTAAAAAGAAACTCAACTGGACTGCTCCCCTTCCGGGGGATTGGCAAGACCACTTATCTGGTTGGCCCAAAGAATCTAACTACAAAGTGCATGGAAAACTTTGGAAGATCACCTCCACTATTCTAGTATGTGAGATCTAGAAAGAAAGAAATAGACGAATTTTCAATAACTTAGAACTAAGTGCTTCCTCTCTCTTCAACAAAATAGAAGCAAGTATTACAGAAGTAATGAATAATGACCTAAGCAAGACAGCAAAACAAGACTCATTCTCGAAATGGGATGAAAAAATAAAAAAGAATCGGCAACACTTAATCAACCCCCCCCCCCCCCCCTCACATACAAAAATAATAATAGTAAAGCTAGAAGCGAATGTAGGTGGGAACCTCCACCTGTAGGATGGCTCAAAATTAATTTCGATGGAGCCTCAAGAGAAAACTCGAGGAAAGCAGGAATCAGTTGTATAATCAGGGACGATTCCGAAAATTGGATCATGAAGCTAAACCCTTGGGGACAGCAACTAACAACATCACGGAACTAGAAGCTTTCCATGAAGGATTAAAAATAAGCTTTCCATGAAGGATTAAAAATAAGTCTCACATTAAAAGTCAATAGAATCATAATAGAAGGAGATTCTCAAATTATATTAAACAAACTTAGAAAAAGGAAAACTCCTAATTAGGTCTTGAACTCTAAATCTGAGAAAATCCTCAACCTTATGGATAAGTTTGAATAAGTAAGACTTAACCACATTTACAAGGAAGGCAACTCAGAAGCAGATCAATTGGCTAACAAAGGAACGGATGGAGAGAATATAATTCAATTTACATCTAAAATAGTTAATATCGAAACATCCTAAACCGATTCGATTCTTCAACATATCTCCCCCCTTTTTTTGTAGCGATATCGTGATTTCATGATAAATTAATAACTTTTTAAAATACACAACTCAAACAATACTTATAGCATTAAGAATTAAGGTAATACCTTGTAATCATATAACATAGGTATAGATTTGCTCATGACTTGTAATGATTATCAAATGACAATACCTCTCATACCTTTCTAGATCTTTCCAGAGCATGAAAAGAGTATTTATTACTCGGTTCTGTGTCTCCAACAATCGCTTTTGCTTTCGGTAGTTTACGCATGATACGATGATATGATAGATTTTAATGACGTCCACGAGGCTAAAGTAGCCTATGGGACCTACATGATCACCCCCCAAGCCAAGAGCGAAACTAATCTAGCTGTAAAGTTTTGGTTAACTTGTCTCTCCTTCACTAAAGTTTGATAATCAAAGCCGGTGTTCTCTTCACTTGATCTTCCTCGAATAAGTAGTTGAAGTCCTTGTTCTACAATATCTCTGTATAACCAAATCTGATCTCACTGTATGTCAGGCAATCCTTGACAAAGTGTTGCTCTATCTCTACTACTCCCATATTACAGAATAAACACATTCTGTCTGCCCACTCTTCCTTTGGAACTTGCCATCTACCAATTTCACATCGCAGCCGATGTGAACTAGTTCTGAGTTGTGCCATCAACATTTTTGCTTTCCAATTAATAGGTGCTCTTATATAGGCCTTCTCATCATGACTAGAAGTGGGGTTAAATTCTTTAATGTAATAAGATTTTTTCTGCCCTATGTGCCTTGTCCATAAAATATTGAAAAAATTTTCCATGAAAAACTTCTTTATTTCTTTAATGTTATTCGGGCAAGTATGGATGTTGATATCCCATTTTCGCATCCATTTGTCATTTTGCTTCATCCATGTGCTTTTTCACCTAACAAGTTTTTCCTCTGCGACTAGCTTGGGCCAGCGATGTGTTTCTAGACCTTGGGTTTTCTTTAAATAGCTTAGCATTCGGACCAATGCAACGGCTTCTAACAGAAAGGAACCCACCTCTGCCAATAAGATCTCATACGGCACCGTGGTCTTGACTTTAAGATTGCATGTGATGAAGTGTTTTTGAATTCTTTCTACCTATCGCCATTTATGTTCGAACATGCTACCGCCCCACACTTCACATCCGTATAGAATAACCGGAATGACCAGCAAACCAAAAAGAGTTTTCATGGTCATCTAATCCCATAATTCTGCGTTCCTGCACCTCTTTTGTAAAGAATATAATGCCTTTCAGCCCCCTTGGATCCTTTTTGATTTGCATTTATCCCAATTGAGTTTGTTATGAAAATCTATGCCTAAGTATTTGTACTCCTCCACAATCTCAAGAGGGTTACCCTCAAACAGGAACTTGTCCTGTATACCCCTATTCCTCTTCAGCGAGAAGATCATAACTTTGGTTTTGCTAGTGTGCACTTGCATTCCCACTTCATGGTAGAAACTTTCTAGTGCTTTCAAGTGTTCTTTCAAACCTTTAGCCGTTCTAGCAAGTATTATGAAATCGTCTGCATATAAGAGCAATCTTATCACAAAGTGGACCAGCTATACCCCTCACCATCAGTCTTGTTTATCCATTCTTCTAACTTGTCAATATAGAGCCCGAATAATGTTGGAGATAGCGGACACCCTTGCTTAACCCCGATGTTGCTGCCAAAATCCTCTAATAGCCCTTCCATCATTCTGATTTTAGCTTTGACCTGCTCATACAATCTGTGAACAGTAGACCTAAGTTCTTTAGGAACTTCCAACTCTTCCGTGGCACTGTGTCAAATGTTTTTTTAAAGTCCACAAAACAACAAAAAGCCTCGGCCCCCTAAGTGTCCCAAACTTTCTCTATCAAATATTTGAGAGTGATGTCGTGATCTATAGTAAAGTGTTTTGGTCTAAAGCCTACTTGCCCTTTTGCTCTTTTGCCTTCTATTTCAGCCCATTTACTAATTTTTTGTTCTACCATGCTACCAAATAACTTTCCGAAGTGTGGATTGATCATGATGGTTCGGTAATTAGAAGGGTTGTTTATATCTCCGCTTTTGTGGAGTCGAATCACCACGCTTGTTGTCCAATTTATAGGGAAGACACTATTGAAAATCTTAGTGATGTGTGGTGCCATGGTTTCAGCACCCCATTTTAAGTATTCAGCTTGTATCCCATCTATATCTTGTGCTTTACCAGCAACTAACCTCCTTATGCCTTGAATAATATCCTTCTGGCTGAATAATTCACCTGTAGTCTGGGTTACCATGGTTCTATGTTCTCCTAAATCACACTCATAGAGGCTCTTTGCATATTCCAGCCATTCGGTTCCTGTGATGTTGTTCTCTATCTGTGTTTTCTCTGCTGAAGCTCTTTCCAAAACTTTTTGGGGCTGCTTTTACCAAGATTAATCAACTCGATTCTTCTCATGTTCACATACTCCTTTTTCTTCTTTTTAATTAGTTGATCATATTCCTTTCTTCTTTCTCTGTTCATGTTCTTTTTCCAATTATTTTTTGTCATTTTGCACTCTTCATCAAACCACGAATTGGCCGGAAAAGCGTTCTTGGCTTCTCTTGTGGCCTTAGATCTTTTATACTCCTCCAAGGCTTTAATGATAGTAAGAACAAGATTATCCTTGTCCATGGAATGTTGTTTATCAGACTTGAGATGCTTTCCCTAAACCCTAGACAGCCGCAAAAGAGTCTCAGAAAATATTATGGTTTTCTTGTGTTATTAAAACTTTGTTGCTCGAAATCATCTTCCTTTTCTGTAAATGTTTTGAGACAATATGTTGATCTTTAAAGTGGGTGGCTACCCTTATCAAGATGGGGTTATGGTCAGATTTTAGCTCCATGGGGCAATCCTCTATCTCAAAGTTAATTATCTTTGCGACATAGTCTTGCGAGCATATGACATAATCTACAAAACTTTGCCCATTATGCCTTTTGCATGTGATTCCACCCGATTTAGGCCACTTTTCCATACCATTGCATATGACCATGTTATATAGGCAGCATAAGCCTAGTAATTCAGCCCCAAAGTGATTAACCTTTCCCGTGCTATCCTACGATGACTTTTCCCAATTTTGCGTCCCTTCTTCTCTACTTTTTTTGTAACTCTCCTTAAGATTTAGAGTTTGGTTGTTTTTTGTTCTAGCATTGAAATCACCTATTACCATTATTTCCCCTAGAGAGCTAAAGGCTGCTATGTCTTTTTTGAGTGCAGCGAACAGGTCTTCTCGATCCAATCTATGTTTTTTATACATTTTTGAGCCTTTTGGGGCGAAGTAGCAAACAGCCACCATTGTAGAAATCTGATTCTCTGTTATTTTTATCCATATATACTGCTTGTTTACATCTTATTTCTCCAAGTTTATAAATTTGCTCCAAGTTTCTTTAATTAGAACGGTGATGCCTCCATGCCCCTTACCATTTTCTATTTTCTCGTTCCACAGTGATATCTTCTTATACCCCTCAAAATCTAGAACCCTACATCCATCATGTTCATGGGTCTTGGTAAGCATAATGATGTCATTATCTTTAGCTACCGGCCCTAACCCAGGTCCTCTTCTCCAAGGATAACCTCTACAATGCCAACTAACTATAGTTATATGTTCCTTGGTAGGCCCGAGTTCCTATTTATTGTGTGTGATTTTGTCGCTAATTTGGGCTCCACCATTTTGTAGCCACGCCCATTTGTCGTTTTCTCTTGCTATTTTCACATTTTCCCACTCCTTTCTTCCTGCTGAGTTAAGGTGAAGTCATCATCAAGATATATGTGTGTGCCTTTAAGAAATCTCCTATTACTTCAGATGTTTTTGTCCCCTATATTCTTCATGGTAACTCTAACATGCCTATCCTTGCCTCCTCTGATCCATTTTCCAATTCTCTGTACTTATATGGTTGTTCCATGCCAGTCTAAATGGTCTTTACAGAAGTCTTTAACTAGATCTATTGTGTTTTCCTGTTCTCCATAGTCTCATAGCCCTTCGATGACGATATTTGCTGCTTTCTCACTTCTTTCTTTTTCCTCTCTAATCTACCTCCGAACTTGTTTTTCTATGTTGTCAATAGAAGTGTTTGCTAGGCCCTTTACTCTGTTAGCCCATGATCTAACTTCTTCAATTTGCTCTCTAAGTCGGTCGTCTTTTAATTTCTAATTGGTCATGGCATCTTGAATATTTTCCATTTGCAAGTGTTTGTCTCCTCCAACGATACTAGTTGTTGTCCTCTTTTCCCCTACTTCTTTCTTTAACAATATTAATTCATACTCTCCTTTTTCCATATTAAATTGCAATTTTTGAATTTGTTCTCTAAGTGACTTGACCTCCATTGCTAGTTTCCAGTTATCTTCGGTGACTCTTTTCATTGTGATACTTTCTATTTGGCTCCTCTCTTCAAATGCCCACACCCTCTCCTTCATAGCTACCAAGTCATTCAGAAAGATGTTCGGGAACCACGTCATGGGTGTCCTCATGGGGCTGTAATTATTTGACAGCCCATCCTCCACTGTGTCCATTGCCTGAGAATTATTTGTCTTCCCTTTACCTTTGATATCATTAACCTGCTTAGCTGTTTCAGAGATTTCAGCCGGCCTCAAACTCTGTTCCCCCGTATTTGTACTGTCTAGGAGGTGTGGTAATGGTTTCGGAAGTATAGCTGCGAGCTCCCCTCTTTTTGCATATTTAATCTTTTGTATCTTTCTCCGTCTAATTATTCTTTTATATTGTTTGGCATTCACGTAAATATAGTTTCCTCCTGTAGGTGGTCCACTGACTCGTGGAAAGCTCAAAATGTTTATGGGTAGATTGCCATTTGTTCCTCCAAGATTGAATGGACTCATGTGTCTGGTTGGTGGTCTTGGAAGAATGACGAAGCTCCCCTAATTCCACTTGATGATGTTGTTTTGTATTAAACTATCCCCGTGTGTTAGAACCATGCCTTTTTTACCAGAGATGTCATTGTGTTCAGTAGCCTCCCCCAAACTTGCTTGTTGCTTTGTTGTTACGGGCGCACTGACCATCTGATTCCGTGCCACACTGTTACTATCAAATCCTGTGTTGTACCCAGTGATCTCATCTAGTTCTGACTATGCCTCCCTTATCTTTGGTTGATCGATTGATGATACATGTGCAAGTATCTTCTCATCATTCTGAAACCCTACAGGTGCTTCTGTGGTTCCCCCGTTTATTCCTTCCGTGAGAACCATGTCGTTATCACTGGTGTCTTATTATAGATTCTTTATGGCTTTTGCGTTTTGCTTAGCTAGTGACACACATTTAGTGTAGAAGTTTTGTGCATCTTCACGTATGATATGGAATCGACAAAGCAATTTTGGGGAAAGAAATGTGCTAGAAAGTGATAGTTGAGTGGGGCACTTGGACTTACCGATTGATAGCTCGATGTCAATAAAATAATAGGGTTTTGTTACCCGTGATGCTCCGATGCTTTTGGCCGACTTGGTTTTTCCTGATGCACCTTTGCTATCTATGGGTCCAACCTGGTTTCCTATTGCTTTCCAACTTCCTGCTTCCTGCTTGCGGCTCCCTGCTTCCTATGTTGCAGCTTCCTGCGATGCAGTTTCCTAAACGTTGCGGCTTCCTATTGTCGGCTTCCTAAACCTTGCAACTTCCTGTTCTGTAGAAAGGAACATGACCTTACCTTACCTCAAAGGCCACACTTACTAGTGTTTTTATCATTCTCAAAGGAATTATGCTATCATTCTCGTACGTACACCGTCTCTATCTGCGCACGATGGATTCCATGTGGACTGGAATTTAAAATCAATTAGGCTTACTTCATCGATGCGATGCCTCTTGTCATTGGCATCTTGCAATGTCGGATGTGTTTTTTGTTCTCTATATTGTCTAGCTTGGGTGTGAGAATGGATACAAACATTTCTCTGTTTCACACCTTAGAGGTCTGCACTATGGCTTTTAGAGAAAATATTAAGCCAGAAAGATGGAAAAGGTCACTCCATCCCATAGACGATATGACCATGATATGACCAGGGTAGCCGTTAGCAAGGTGCTAGGTGAAGGGGTTTTTAACTACGACTACACTTAAAGGATTAATAGCAATATTGTAGTAGCGTTTGTTGGGTGTTTAGCTAGGGCAAAAATTGGAAAATGGGAGATCATCCGGTTCTACTACAATTTATTTGACCTAGTCTAGTTGGAGGGCTTAGAATAGGTGGTCTTCAACATAGACGAAAAGCTTAGGATCCCCCTGTCGGAATTTTATGTCTCATCCTCCTGGGAGTTTTGACTTTGCGCTTGTGCCTAGGCCTCCATCTCTAGACATTCGGGAAAGCATCCTTTTTACCAAGAATTGGCTGAAAATGGAGGCCAGTATGCACTTCCTTCTTCAATGGAGAGTAATTGTGGTCGACCCCAACAAAGACTGGCCCCTACATTACCTCAAAATCTTCAATGCATACATTCAACCGAGGGTTGAATTCGAAGACCTTGAAGCCTTGGAGTTTTGCCTCCTAAATTTAGATAAATCTAGCAAGGAAAGGAATACATATGAGTTCCCTCCAAGCTCCAAGGCCAAAGACTTGAAGGAAGCTGCTGAAATCATAATGGTATACTGGAAGAGGGAAGGAGTAATCTAATTCAGGAGCTCTCTTGAAATGGTGGTTTTGGGGGTATCTAGTCTAGGCTTCCGGTTCTGTGCACCAAGGCTACTAGCTTGGAGTTTTTCGTCTTCTTATGGTTTTGTAGAATGGTCGTCTATACTTCTCAGGTTCCCTGGTCTTTTGCATCTTTCGTCTCCTTTCATAGTATTCTGTAGGTTTTTCTAGGTTTGTTATTATCTAGGTCAGCTCCTATTGAAAGAAAATATAGCCCAATATCAATTTCTGGAAGCTGGGCAGTTGTAATTTTGGTCCCCTATGTAGATTTGTGGAAATTCCAATCTATAGGTTTCATACTTTGGTAGTCTTTCCTACTGTTAGTGCCCAAGTGCTGGTTTTGGTTTTGGTGCCCTAGGGATCGGCCCATATAATCTAGCGACGGTGTAATTTTGATTTCAAATAATTAATATATATTAAAGTTTCGAAGTTACTCTTTATGACTGTCTCCTGTATCTGTTTTTTAGTTTTTCACCAAGCCCCCTGCTCTTCGTAGCATTCATCAAAGTTAGTATCTACTTTCGTCCAGTGTATGGATTAATAATAAAGTTGCAGAATACAAAACAATCTCTGTTGGAATTAACGTGCTCAGCAGTGTTGTTACTAGGCTTTACACCTGGTCAATCTTAAAGGTATATTTCCCATGATAATTATTTAATATGGATTGCAATATCCGGCTATTTTGCAATCTCTTATCATTTTTTCATTTTTAGACACATTATCCTCATAGTATTTAAACAATGGTGTCAGCAATCTTACCCACTTCAACTAAGGCATAGTAAACCGATATATACAGATGACAGTTATCTACTTGAAAATAAATAGACACAAGGCTTGAGTAAATCTGAATTTATTGATTTCACACATAGCAAATTTAATCTAATAAATGATAAATTGTAATCAGTATAGATCAATAGTAGGCAGTAGTATCTTCAAGAATCTGCAAAAGTGTGCAATCAAAATTAGGGGAGACAGATTTTTGATACCAAAACAGGGGTATTCGTCATTCTGGGAGTATGAGAACGATAACATATGAACTTCTAAATTATTAGGATACCCAATTATCAAACATGTGTAGAACACGTTATCAAGATCGGTAGCAATTAATAGATAAACAGAGTGGGAGATTATAAAATTATAATTAAACATTAAAGAAAACTGAAATTAAAGGAATATGAATCATAATATATTTTACAAAAATTAAAACAAACATGAATCACAATAAAAACAATAAAGATCAATAGGTAGATTTGAATATTAAGACACTAATCTCAAAATGGAAAGTTTTAAAAACTTACGCTTTGAATTTAGAAGGAATTAAGCCAGTTAGCATATATTATAATTTAGCAAGAGGTGAAGAACTAATTAAAGGATAAATTATTAATGCATGTCAACCCAACCTCTTGTTATTTTAGGAAATCAAGAAAATAGATCCAAGTCTAATGTTATTTAATCAAGTTCCTAAAAAGTCTTATATTAATATAAAGGTCAATTTTTACTGACAGAGAGTACTAACATTAAAAAACAAGTTTGAAGAGGCTTTGTGATTACAGAGCAGTAGTATAAATACACCATCATCAAAGCTCAAGTTATAATAATGATTAAAGAGGATGATCTTGGTTGTGATCAGAGATACCGACAAACTTCTTAGAAGTCCTTCATAAAAATGAAAAGGAAGATGTTGCCTCCAAAACATCATATATCAGAGAATTAGTCATTAAAAAATAGACAAAGCAACAAGTTAGCAGAGAATGATGTAATATTCATATTCTAAAACTGGGGATATGTACATTGTCAAAGACTAAGGTCCTAGGCAAGACTGGAGGTATTCTTATTCATTCTTTCCTACCAGTGCCCGTTTGAACAGAAACATTTGTAACTTATATTTATTAATATAATATATAAGGCTTCAGCTATTTACCAATCAAAAAAAAAAATTTATTACATAAGTGGTTAACATATTAATATTACATATATGCTTGAGATGAGTTACATATATGGTTATTTATATTACTATTATATTAATATGTTAACTAGTGATGTTTAACCGTAGAGACATGTCTCTTCCTCTCATATTTAAAATTCCTCAAATCTGCATTTGAAAAATCATCAATAACAATGGTTATGATTCTACATTTGCAGAAACGATCCTAGAAATTAACATGGTATCAGAGCTAGACTGCAAATGAATATATATATATATATATATATATATATATATATATATTCACTCTGAATATTTATTATTGCAATTATTATTGCAAGTTAGATGTCACAACATCTCTAATATCAAAGAGGACTATGATAAAATATTATAATAATTAATAAATACAAGATCTTTCCTACAGTCGAGAGTTCTCATTAATAGTGCGACAAATTAAATAATTTTAGAGCATCATCAAACAGCATAGAACGAATATAAATATATGGTAGGAGATATGTCAAAATAATGCAAGTTATCATTGACCAAATCTGTGCAAAGTTCATTTAAAATTGAAACAAAACTCCTCCATATATTTTGTTCAAGAATACAAGTTGTAGCTCCACTGTTCAGAAATGTTATGTCTAGAATTGTAACCAAGGAAAGTGGACGAAAACATTTGTGACAAGTACTATCTTCCGCATTTAGAGGTAGAAATCACCAAATTCATACTTGAATGCAATAATACATGATTGCAATACATATATTCTGACATTAGAACATATTTGAATGGTAGCACTTATGTCTATGAAATATATTTTAGACAAAGCCACTACACTTCAATCTGTCGGCCAGTTCTCAGATTTGTGTTGTCAAAAGCGAAAGATACACTTCCTAAGTAAACGTAGAAAACAGAGTCCAGCATCTGTATATCTCACCACCACTTGCACCATGCGATAAAATTCGATGATCACAAACAATATTCACCTCATGCAAACGCCTGCTATGTGTGACTTGATGGATAGGAACGAATATAGTGTTACAAATAAAATAAATGAATAATGTTCAATACAAATAAAGGTTTCTATTTCGAATTAAGGTGGATGGTTGTATAGAAGTGACACTAACTAATTCAGGATCTCCTATGTTAGCAATGAGTTGGGCCTCATAGTAAGGTGCGTATAAATATGTCAAAACAATTTATTAAAGACCATGGAATAGATTGAAATATGAAATACAATTATAAATATTGAATAAAATAAGAAATAAATAAGAATGTCATTTTTAGTAGAGTAATTATGCTATCCTAAGGAAAGGAAAAATATTTTACCATTATGATTTTATTACGAATAATTGATTATACCTAATATTATCGTTGTTTACCGTACTAGGTAAACAAATCAATGCATATAGACAATAGATAAGAACATCAGACTCCTTATATTATTCGCATATGCCAAAGATAGTACATTATGCTTTTGATGATTACAATGCTTCTCGAAGGGGGTATATATACTCACCGAAGGGCCTTTTGGAAGGCTCCCGAAGGAACCCGTCGAGTACAAGTCGGCTACATAACAAATAATGCATACTAACCTACCCGTCGGCTCATTTACAATTATTTACCGACTACATCATCCCCCCCAAAAAGAACAGTCGTCTCCGGAGGACAATACAACAAAATATCAGAGACAATTAACAAACAAAATTCGTTAACTGACTAAGTACAACAAGATAAATTTGCTTCTGTCACATCACTTTCACATTTGTCTCGTGCCTGCACCAAACTGGTCTCTAGACCACGTTGCATCTGCAGCCTCTACTAACACAAGATTGTCTCCTTAGCTGACCTTAATAGCCACCCATGCCACTTTCTCTATTTCCAACTCCTGGGTACCCTGAGCCAAGTGTCGCTGTCCTGCCTCCAATTGGATGATCAGCTCCTCCCGAGCTCTCTATGCATCCACCATGATAGCCTCACGTGCAACACCTACTCCAAGTGCCTCTGGTACACAAACACTCCATGCCTACAGCAACTCTAGGTCTCATCAACTGGTCATACTTCCCACGACTGATAATCTGCAACGACTGGGGGTCTAGGGAGCATCACCCTCGATGGGGTCAAGGGGCAACGCCCCCGCAGGGTCCTGAGGTCCAAGACCAAATTAGCACTCTAAAACCCACACAAAACTGCATAAACACACTATTTCTGTCATTTTCTTTCGATTCCACACTCTTTCTAGCAACCTCAAATGTTCCCCCTTCCCTTCGTATCATCCGTTACTCATTTTGAGCATTCTTGATTTGTTGACGTTTTCTTTTTCTTTTCTTTTTTTTGCTCCTCTCTTCTGACTGCTTCCTTCTGGTAAACCCTTCTAAAAGCTATCCATAATCCATACGGTATCAACAAGAAGACTTAATAATCTGAAAATGCCGTTAGTGTTTTGAATTTAACCAGCAAATCCTCTAGATCCTTTCCTAAAATCCATACGGTAATCTGTGATCTTCAAATATCAAACACTCAACTCCTCAAATCCGTACACCAACTCTTGAAGCCAAATATCCTTTAAAATTTGTACAAAACTTCAATATTGAAATCCGTATGCCATAATGCATACAGGGAATCCGTACTCCATCAAATGAAGGTAAATTCGTACATTAATGCGGTCAATGATTATTATCTTACTCCAATCTGTACGGTGAGGGTGCTCTAAAAAATCGTACGATGAATGACGACTGAATCAGGCTTTCCATCCCGTACTGAAAATTCCCCTTGGAATCCGTATGGTAGATGTTATTCACCAAGTCCGTACGCTGAAATCTTAGAATCCATGTGCTGGACAACTCATTTGCAAATTCGTATGATGCATCCCTCTTCAATTGTCCATACGGTGTTATACAATTTCTATTGTTCAACTTCGTCGTACAGTAAACAGGCTTTTAATAAAGTCGTACGGTGATGCTCTTTAAAATGTCATACGATGAAGGAGCTTCAAAACCATATGGTGACTTTTCACTTTTCTTTTTCTTTTTTTCAAATTTTTTTTTTTACTATCCTTACTGATCTTACATATGTACAATATTTACATATATACAGTACTTACAGTTGTTCTTTTCTCAGTTGTTCATCCGCGGAGGTGTGTTATTTCTTTCATGGTAGACATTCAACTTCAACCTATGTATTGCATCGGCCACTTCCTTTTTGTCTAGCGTCCATAGTTTTATTGCTCCGTTATCACCCACTTCCCAAATCTGGTACAACCCGACCCATTTCACTTTAAACTTGCTTGGTTTGATTTTGTTCCGTCCGTCATACTTCAAAACCAACTGTTGCGGTTGGAATTTGTTCAATTTCAGGTATCTATTATGCCATTCTTTGCGCCTGTTCTGTGTCACCTTCGTGGCCCCTTGTGCATGCAATCATCGCTCGTCAAGTTTATTTAAGGTAGACGATCTCTCCCTCCGATTTTCCATATCGCCCAGTTTGTTCCCGAAGCTTGGTACCATGGACTCCGTCAGCTGCCCCTTCTTGCCATCAATAACACCTCCACTCCATACTGCTGCAACTTTTATTAAACCCTTCCTCTTTGTTTCCTGTGCAAACCATATGATGTGTCTTCCGTGCTGCCGGCACCTTTCTGCTATATTTGTGGTTCAATGTAACACTTTCTTTCTACACGTTCGTACGGTGGAATCCTTCCTTCTTCTGGGTTCGTACTATATGTTCTTCCCTTCAGCTTCAGTCGTAACCACCTTTCCTTCTTCTGCTTCTCTGTATTCCTTCGGACATTCATTTTCTTCTTCTTTCTCACCTTCGTCCACCCTTAACATATTACAGCTCGAAAAGAGTTTGTAGTCCTCTATCTGCCAATGGTAAAGACCGTTGACAGAATCCAAATTGTCATCTATTGATCCTCCTTCCAACCGCAAGACTGCTTCCTGATCTAGTTCCAGACGCTGCCTCACTTCATCCTCTTCACCTTGGAAGTCTGATGACAAAGCTTCTTCCCCGACCACTTGAGTGTGTAGATCAATGATGTATTTCTACCCTTTGCTTTCAAGTGATAAAGTATTTTTCTTCCAATCGTGTTTCACCTTCGCTTGTATCAACCACCCCCCGCCTAAAATAGCATCATAGCCTTTTTGCTTTAGTGGAATCATGACAAAGTCGAGCAGGAACGGCTGTGTTCCGATAGTAACTGGTTGTGCCGTCAAGACTCCCAATGGTTTGATTCCATGTTGACCGGCCGTTAGCAGCTGAAATGTAGGTGGCCATAGTGTCGGTTGTCCCAACCTTCTCCAGGTATCCTCTAGTAACACATTGACCCTGGACCGTCCGTCCACAATCATGTCCATCAACACCGTCCCAAGAATGCCCATTTCGACAATTGCCAGATGGTGTTCAGATGAAAGGGCTAAAACATCGGATCTTCTGCACTTGCACCACCTTTTTTCCTTGCTCTGGTGGTATCTTAACAGTTGGAGCTATATTCGTGAGTGTCGTACGGAGTTGAGGCATAGTGAGCAACAAATCATTTATCCTAACGAGCACCTCCATTTGCAGTATTTGTCGTACGATGTTCTGTTCTGCGCAGTTCCATGTGGAGGTACCAGTAGTGTCCTTCAGGTGTGCCTATTCTACCTATGTTGCTTTCTGAATCTCTGGCCGTGCTTCGTCCAATCTCCTCTTTTCTTTCATCAGGTCAGGGTACACTTTCGCTTGCTTCCACATGATTGCCAGAACCTCCTCTTCGTCCATCTCGACGGTAATCAAATTTACTCCAGACTTCAGGCACTTAGCATCTTCATGATCGCCAAGTCTACACCATCTGCATAACAATTTTGGTGTGCTCACCATTGTGCATTCTCGGGTGAAGTGGCCCCACAAATTGCATGTGCAGCATTGAACTATCGGTCAGTCATTCGCATCGTACTGAATTCGACTCCTCCCACCATTGTTGTTGTTGTTGTTGTTGTTGTTGTTGTTGTTGTTTTGACCGTGTCGATTATTTCTATATCCTCCCAACATGGCACCCTTCGTACTAGTGTTCTCGCTCCCTCCTGACACAAACGCCTCCAGCGTGAGGAACACTTGCTGCAATGCTCTTGTTTTCAGGTTGAAAGGGCATTCTTTTATCGAATGTCCCATGATCTGGCAAATCTCACAAAATTGACCTTTCGGGTAGGATCCCTTCGTATGGCCTTCTTTCTTGCACTCCGTGCACCATAGCTCATTGCCCTTGGTCTCCTTGTGCATGTTTTTGAACTCTTTCGTCATCCGAATCATGTCCTTTGGAAGAGCGCGGACCTTCATGCTGCTGCCTTCATCATCGCTGCTATCTTCTCCTAAAGGTTCCTCATCGTCTGAATCGAACGAGCTACTCTTCTTCTTCTTCTTTGTCTTTTGCTCACTTTCGAGGTTCATTGTCCGATTGTATGCTTTAGTGTATGTCGATGGTGGTACGATCTTCATCTTCTTTCGTAGCTTCGGGTGAAGGCCTTCAATGAACCATCTTTTCTGTAGCCCATCAACCGGCTTATTCTCCATCTTATTGATTAGGTCCTTCAACTTCCTGGCGAGGACTCGAACTGTTTAATTCTTTCCCTACTTAGTACTGAATATGTTTGCTACAATCTCATTATCGTCGCGCAATATTTGAAATCTTGCAATAAACTCCTTAATGTTATCCCAACTATTTAACTTTTGTAGATCTATATCAGTAAACCAAACAATCGCAACACCCCATAGGGTGGCCGAAAACTGTCGGACCCATTCGTTTGTATCTGTTATGCCATTCGCCCTTCAGATCGTTTCACATGTTTTATAATGTCAAATCGGGTCGGCAGTCCCTTCACTATCAAATTTAAGCAACTTTTCTTTTGGTCCTGCCATTATTATTGGATGTTGTGGGTTTTGTTTTGTACCTACATTGTTTTGCACTCCCGCGCTGTTTCCAATACCCGTTTTGTTTTCCACTGTCGCACTATTTGGTGAAGAAGGGTTTTCGTCAACCAAAGCTGTCTATTCCGAAAGTATATCTCGAACGAAGAGTTCACTCCGCGCTCATGCTCCCTAGACACTCCGAGCCGTGCGAGTCGATCCCCTTCCGTCTAGATTCTCTTCCCTCGACGTATGCAGATTCAAAAACTCCTCCCTTGCTTCTTCTACCAAATCGAGCCGCTGTCTAGTCTCTTCCAACAATTTTTCAATGCTTCTATGTCCGTCGATAACTTGTTGAAATCTTCGTCTATGTTCAACCTGTTATGCCAAAACTAAATTTTCCTGCACGGCGTGTATTTCGTCCTTTTCCTTCAACTTATTCTTATTCTTGTTCAACTAATTCGGCATTTAGTCTTCATCCATCTACCTGCATACTAGGTCCATCGGGAAACGGTGCCAAATGTTTACTATACTGGGTAAACGAATCAATGCATACAAACAATAGATAAGAACAATAGACTCCTTATATTATTCGCATATGCCAAAGATAGTACATTACGCTTCTGATGATTACAATGCTTCACGAAGGGGGTATATATACTCATCGAAGGGCCTTTCGGAAGGTTCCCAAAAGAACCCGTCAGGCACAAGTCAGCTACATAACAAATAATGCATACTAACCTACCCGTCAACTCATTTACAATTATTTACCGACTACAATTGTTATTCTTGGGTTAGCCTCTTTCTTATTTGTATGTCTATATGTACTATAAAAGCCATGTGCCTTGATCTTTTCCTCCGAGAATGTAATTGCAGGAAAATGAGGATTACTATCATATACAAAGGAAGTCTGACACTTCCTCAATGACTGCAAGATATGCATAAATCAGAAGATAAACAAATACCTTTGTATGAACAAAGGAAATTTGAGTTGTGACACATTAATGAAGTTTTAAGAATTCATTTGAACCATCTACGAGTCTCTCTTTGATGAATGAAACTTGACATATGAGTTGTAGATTCAAACATGTGGCACAATCATACTCAATCAAGATATTGTCGTATTGCGGATGAATTTAAGAAAATGGGAGGACATATTCGCTTCTACTGTTAGGCTAAATGATTTTTTGGATCTTCAATGGACAAAAAGAGTGAGTTAGAACTTAGAAAGAAGTTGTCATATTTGATACAAAATTATTCAACAATATAAGAATGAGTGGAAATTTACATTGTGGGGGGAATAATAGTCAATGTTCCATTCCCACTTGAACCTTATTTGGAGGGGAGATGTTCCATTCTCAAATAATCTAAAAAGACAATTTTTGTATCTTCATGTGCCGATAATATTTTATCTTTTATATTTATCTACTCTTTGTAGTCTCTCTCTTATTTGTAATTATATACATACTATAAAGGTTATTTTCCTTGATCTTTTCCTTTATGTTTGAGGATATTCTTACAAGAAAAGGTTGGTACTTTACATATGCTAACAAATATTGTGCAGACTCAATCTAATGATAGGAGCTCCAAAGACCTTGATGATCAAGATGGATAAAATGAGGCTCTTGAAGAAAACATCTTTGATGATTGAAATTCTGAGATTCTTCTACATTAAGAGGGAGTATGACACTTCTTCTAAAGCAATGCAGGAGCTTAGAAGATTGATACTCAGAGGGAGTCTAGAAATACAAGTGTGTGACTATATGATTTTGATGGGCCTACTCCTATGTATAACATGAGGAAATATTGACTTATCACTAGAAAATCAAAAGACAGATTCAGAGAGAGTTTGACAAGCATGCTTGGGTGAAGAGAGCTTCTAAGGAAGTAACTAGAGGACCTGACTTTCCAAAATCAATGTTCAGAGGGAGAATTTTGAGATGCAATCCTTTGTAAATGATATCTTCTCTATGAGGAAAAGTTCTAAGTAAAATTTATTGTAATGTATTTTTCTCTATGAAATAGAGTTGAGGTGAAAGTCTTTTCACCACCCTCTAACCTGGTTCATGGTGGTTACTATTTCACATATGATACGTAATGAAAGGTGACGATCTCTCATTGACATATATAAACTGAAGGTAACCGTTGTAAGGTGACGATCTTATAAATGGTAGACCTGTTATCATGACAGACTTCATTAAATTGTTGTCCTAGAGTGTTGGAAATCATGATAACGAACAGATAGAAGGTAACCATTGTAAGGTGACGATCTTATAAATGGTAGACCTGTTATCATGGTTCTTTGGGCCGGATTTTGCCGAACACCATAGTAACCAATTTGTTATGGTTCTTTGGGTTGGATCTTGCCGGATACTATAGTTACTATTATTGACCACACTTAAGGTGGTGTTTTAAAGTTATGGAAATTGCTTCAATTGTGTGTTCAGAAAGGTGAGAAATTTAGCCTCATAGTGAATTGAATATCATACTGAGATGATATTTCTTCATATTCTTGAGAGCATAATGTGTTCTATAAATCCTCCCTAGCTAAGAGGGAGTGTTAAGGTTGTAGCTTCTGTCGAGTTGATTTTATCATGGGATACCTTGTTGATGGTAAATTATCTTTAAGATAAATATCTCATATATATAATATATATATTATAGATGTAATATAATATATATTATATATATTACATTATATATTATTATATAATGATATAATAATATATTATGTATATTAAATATATTATACGGGGCAGGACTCGCACACTCTGATCGCCAATATTACTGGTTGGATATTAGATGTGGGTGACGATGTTCATACAAAGCCGGTCAATCAAGACTATGTCGTGATGGAAGAATAAAAGTTTGAAGAATTGTTTTTTGTATTTTGGTTCTTTGCTTAGTTATAAGTTCAAAGGTAGTATATACTCCATAATGTAAACCGGCTGCTTTTTTGCACCTCCGAACTGTACTTAGCATGTAATATTCGATGAATCGATTTTTTTTGTATTGAGCGACAATTCCGAGTTTTCTTCCTAATTTTTTCCTGATTGAGCTTTTGAATCAGATTTATTAATATAATATTACAGTGGCTTGCCCACTTTTGCCTATAACCATATATATATTACACACATGGTTAACATATTAATCTTACATATATACTTAAGATGAGTTACATATATGGTTATTTATATTACTATTATATTAATATGCTAACTAGTGATGTTTAATCGTAGAGACATGTCTTTTCATGAGACATGTCTCCTCCTCTCATATTTGAAAGCCCTCAAATCTGCATTTGGAAAATCGTCAATAACAATGGCTATGATTCTACATTTGCAGAAACGATCCTAGAAATTAACAATATTAGTTGTCATAAACCTGTTATATGCTACACAAAGGACAGTTTGTCATAGCAGAAAATTGTCACATTTGAAATAAGACATTTATACCTCCGTCAAATACATTGAGAATTAAGGACATATATCTGATGTTGAAAGAATACTCTGATATAAACATTGAATTGCTAAGTCTTATTCATTTTACAAATTCATATTAAAGTAAATATAGATTAAATATATATTGACCTCAAGTGATTTCAAGGATTAAAATAATAAAGAACTCTTATATATATTATATATTTAGTTAATTGAAAAAATAAGAATCTGATCAAAAATTCAACAAGTTTGTGTGAATAGACTGCAATTTGGAGATCAAGTGGAAGCTGGGTGTAGAAGCTTGAATTGAGTCCTTGAGTTCAAGAATGGAAAACTCAATCATCTATGAAATGGACCAAACATTCAAAATATGTGGTAAACACTTTTCCTCGGCACAAAGTTGTTCCTTGCTGGCTGTAGAAGTGTGGTAAATAACTTCATATGTTGGATGTCAAATCTGATGCTTTAACTAAAGCGACTTCTATGATATTGATTCTATTTATTATGGGAATGCCAATCTTAGCGTATTTTCCGTTAGGAGAAGTGATGCATTTCTTTGACACAATGTCCTCTAGAGTGAAGCTTTCTTGTCTACGGGATTCGATACCACATCATTTTGGGACACATTGCTGCCGGAGATTGCAACCAAGTTTGGGTAAGGATGTGGATTGTCAAAAAATGAACTACAAAACGAGTATTTCAATCAGCCTTTGTCATCATACAGGTCAGAAAATTAAAGCTTAATCATTGTAATTTGACGCATACGGTTTTGGTTTTACAATATATGGAAATTGAATCTTCTCTTTTTCTGATTATCAAACATTGAGGTCAGAATTTAACTTAGTTCTGAGTATAAAGTGAGCAAATCTTAGGGTTCAATTACAAGTTGTAAAATACACTTCCATATACTTCAAGATTTTATTCAAATCAGAAATCTTGAAGCATAGTATGCCCTCAAACTCTTTGACAAAATTACAGTGAGTGGAATAGGCAAAGAATTTAATGGCAAGAAGGAAAAACTGTTCTCACTACTGTTCTCACTGATTGGAAATTTTTGGTGGTGTTATATACCAAAATAATCCACCATCTTGTTGCATTCCGATCAGGGTTTTGGACACCAATTATCTCCTTCATTTTGGGGTGGAGTTTGCTGTTATTTGGAAGGCCATTCTTAGCCGTTTTGGGGGAATTACTGGAGCTGCGATTTATGCCCTGTTTGGGCATGGTTTTACTTGCCTTCATATTGTATTTACTGTTGCTTGAAGGCCATCAATTTCCTGCTGCAATTGGGCATCTGAAGCCTGCATTTGCACCTTCATTTGGGCGGCCATCTTTCTAGCAGAGGCCGTCGGTTTAGAGGCAGCATCTGCACTATACAGGTTGGTGTTTGGGCCTGTCTATATTAGCTGCGATCTCTTTATAAGGAGATCGATCTGCCTTAATTGGGCTGCATACACTTCCTGTAGCAGCGTCATAGATTCTAGGTGGCAGTGGTTAAAGGCTGCAACATTTCTTTTCTGAGAATTTGGTGTTTGGGTGCTGGGAGATCATATTATTATTCCTACAACATTTCTCTATCCAGGTTCTTCATTGAGTTTACTTCATTTCTGAGAATTATTATATTAGTTTTCAAGAGTTCTATAGCAAAACAATAATTCTGAAACAGACAATTTTTCCTGGCATTATTTGTAATTGTTTACCAGTTTGTTTTCAGCATTTCATATATATTTGAAAATTATAAAAACCATTTATTGCAAAATAAAAAGCAAAAACTACAAAAAAAAAACATCACCCAGCATTGCAGTAGTGTGAGCCAGCAGGTCTCATTACATCTTGTTTCTTGAGAGAACTAAGTTGATTATTCAAACTTTTCTTGATAACTGTAGGAAGGTTTAATTAATTTCTCCTCTCCGGCCACTAAGGAAAGGGGTAGCTTATTTCAAATACTATTTGTCTTAGAATCGTCAATGATTGCTACATGATGCTAGGTTTCTCCCAACATCTTAACATTTATGAGCCTAGTGCAAACAGAAGGAATGGTAATAGTCTGCAACGATACATGAGAATTCCTTTGATTTGATATCGCTACTGTAGGTTTTAAGTGGCTTACAAAGTGTACAGCCCTCTTCTGGAAGGTAATTTATGCCTTGTCCAATCTGTTATATAATGGTTTGCTGGACTTAAATGAAGATTTATTTGCTGTGTTGCCTTTTGTGAATATGTTTTAGTTAAATGATTTTGAACTTGCAAGAGATTGTCAATCTAGCATTGACAGAATTAATCTTCCTCTCCTTGTTAATCTGATTTATATAATTCTGATTCTGATGTAATGATATAGTGCCCCTTCCTTGATGTCCACATACTCCTACATATATATTTTAGTATTAATGAAGAGGTTGCCTTCTAAGAGGCATGTCTCATCATGTCTATGCCTTCTCTTATAAAAATTGCACCCATTCTGTAACTAACACTAATCGCTGCCTTTGTTATTCAATAAACAAGTCTTAGATGCTAATCATTTCATTTTATTGGAATGGCTTAAAGACAAAATGTATTGATTTCTGATATTAGCAATTAGTTTCTCGTTACTAGTGTTGTCCCTAACAGTAATTATGTGGGAGTATGTGGCCCACTCTTGTATTATTATTTATTTTAATTTATATATTACTGTGCATATTACTGTTTGTTTACTTATTAAGATAAATTACTATTTGTTTACTTATTTAAGTTATTATATTTATAATTCAATTTTAATGTTTATTATAATTACAATCATTTATGTTATCATTACAATATTTATGTATTTGATAAATAACCGGCCGAGGCCTTTTAATATGTATTATTAATAACCAGAATAATCTTACACTTGCGTTCAATGCGAGCACTCAAAAAAACGAAGGAAAGAAAAACCTCTGGTATGGCCCAGGACTTGTGAAAGTCTTGTTAATCAAATTTTACATATCCCACTTAATGCTACAAGTCATCAATAAATGAGAGAAAAGGATCCACATTTACAGATCAGATACATATATACAATTTTGCACTTTTCTATTGCAGAATAGATCATCAATCCTTTTAGACTTGATTTTACAACTTAATCCACAGATTACATATTTGGCTTTAACATATCTAAGCCAATAAATTTGTTTCTTTATTCTGGTGTAGTTTGCAATCCTATAGACCTCCCTTCCTTGTTTTGATATGAGTTTCATAACACCAAATATCTGAGCTAAGCATCCAAATTCCTTCATAATCAACCTATCCATCATACATGCTGCACAATATCTTTACGTTATATCCTGCACCATCATGATTAGTAGCTTCTTTATACAAACTTCATAATTCAAATAATATTAATATTTGTCAACCATCTGTCATTTCCATTTGCCAAACTGATTTATTTTACTGAGAAAGAATATGTCAAGCCAGAACAAGCTCCTAGGGTTTCACAAGGTAAACAAAGTCTACAAAGTCCTACATCCATCCTACCTATACAAAATCTATACTACATCATCAATCCTCACACCATTGGTCCTCAACTTAAATCATGTTCCCTTCTCTACAAATATGATTAATAGTATAATGTCTAAAGAATTTCAAAATCTGCATAACTTTTTGAACCAATCCATTTAACTTCCACATTGGGGTCTTACCACATCTAATGGCATTGACCACCATAGTCAAATATCCTATTGCCACATGATCAAAATGCAAGTTCTTGCATATTATCAAACCTTCCACTAATACCATAAATTCTGCAAGATTATTAGATTTTATACCTAAGGGTTTAGCCAGCCTAGCAAATATCTCACCTTCCCAGTCGTGAAAACAACCTCCAATTCCCACCACCCCTAGGTTACTCCTCGAAGCCCCACCAAAATTGAGTTTTACCTGCCCCATCTAAGGAGCTTCCCATTTACACTCAAATCTCTTTGAGTTCTTCATTTTTGTATTATTTCCAATAAGGAAAGAATTTTCAAACCAAACAACTTGTTCCTAATTCTATTATCCCAAGTTGTAAAGAGTTTATCTATACTTCCATTCATGTTTCTGCTATTAACCACTTCTACTATTGCAACCTCAATCTTATTTATGAGCAGTTCTACTCCCATACTTCTCCTTTATAATCCTTCTATTTCTTTCTTTTCACGCCTCCCATAAATTATTATATAAACTTTTCCACCTTTCTTTGGCCAGCTTTGAAATAAACTAAAAAATATTATTTGGGAGAATTGTTTTCCAGCCCAGTCTATTGATTAACCATATCCAAAATTTATTACTGAATTCACAATTTAACAGAAAATCGTCCACTAGTTCTACACTCTTTTCACATAGAATGCATTGTGAATGGCACATGTTGTCAATATATGTTACTGGAGGGCTGCCCATGCAAACATCCTAGCTTTTGAAAGGCAATTCTTATCCCAACATAAGTCCAATGGTAAATCAGTTCGAGAATGTTGTTGCTTATTGATGAGGACTTTCTACCCATCCCTTGTATTCTCCATTCTTTTCTTTTACCCATACAATCCTATCCTTAGTATTCCTAGGAGTAACACTTCTACTTTCTAAGATCTCCTTAAGCTTCCTAAGAAATCCATTTTGGATATTCATATCCTCTAGCGACTTCCACTTCCATCCTAAGGTGAGGCAATTGTTTAGATTATCAATATAATCCATAACATAAATCCTAACATTAGTTTCCCAAAGCTCCATGATTTGGTCATCATTAATTAATGTTTTAGGGGTTGGATATTCCCCCCATGAGTCATCCCAAAATAGGGTTGAACCCCCATCACCAATGTCCCATGAGATCCAATCAGTGATAATCTCCCTATACTCATACATAAAGTTCCAAACTCTAGACCTGGAGGGAGAATTATAATGTCTAAAATTACTAAGGGGGTCATTACCTTCTAGGTACTTATACCCAAGGATCTTCGCCCATTTAGATCCCAGATTCTGATACTTATGTCAAACCAATTTCGCCTCTAATGCCAGATTTTGTTCCTTAATACTTTTAATATTGATACCCCCTACCTCTCTTGGTTTACATATCTGATTCCATGCAATTAAAACCAATTTCTTCTTCTCTACAGCACCTTGCTAGAAAAAGGTCCTACGACTCTTACTAAAATTAGTTTCAATGCCCACCAATAAACTATAGCATGCCATTTGATAAATTAGTATAGCTGTCAAAACTTATTTAAACATGTTTAATTCTTCTAGTTGTAGAGAATCATTTCCCCTTCCATGATTTTGAACGTTGATCAACTTCCATTGTCACATTATCCCATAGCTTAGTTGATCTACTACCTTTATCTAGAGGAAGCCCTAGATATCTGATCACCAAAAGGCATGTCACACTATAAAATATTGAAAATTAGGTTCTCCAATTATAGAACCCAAAAAATATTTAGGTACCAAACATTTGGAATGCAAGGTAATTCTCCTCTTCTGAAATCTAATATACTGGAAAATGTCTTTTTCGATATCTTCATCTGTGTTGAAGAAAAATCTTGATTTCACTTTGTTGATAATTTATATTTGAAGCTTTTGAATAAGTGTCTAAGATATTCTTGTTAGAATAATAGAATAACTGAGAGATGGGGGTGAATCAATTATCCTCAGGTCTAGATGTACCAATTCAACTTTTTCTAACTTCAAACAACTTATACAAATTCATAAAACCACTTGGTCCATATGTCAACTTAACATATTCATTCATCACTTAGCTCTTTGTTCAGTATATGCCAACTAACAGTAAATAAAACAATAGTAAATAGCATGTGTCACACATATAACATTCACATATATGACACCAGGATTTAACGTGGAAACCTAATTTGGGAAAACCACCAAGTAAAATGCTACCAGTTTTCACTCTTCTAAAGTGAGTTTGGTTAAGAGCCAACCCTATTAAAGGTTACAAAACACATTGTTAGGTATGACCTTGTTAAAAGGATTTAATCGCCCTATTATGAGTGGCTTAGTTAGAGAACTTTGCATCATTCCATTAGAATGTCACCTTGATTAAAGGATTTACAAAATGACTATTAGGTCAACCTTGATTATAGGATTTTTAATACCACAATGGTTAGAAAGTAACAGCTGGGTTTGATCTATTCAGATACAACTCACTTTGCAAATTCAGATCTCTATTCGGCTCATTTGTTGGTTCATTGACTGGACGTTCTTATGATCTCCATCTCTAATATGTTTGGCAACCCTTCAAGCAATCACACTTCTCCAATCTTTTACTTTTCCTTTGCTACTCTATACTTCACAAGTTCTCCACAAAATCGTCAATCAACAATGAACCAACCTTAGAAAACATCTCTTATGCCTCCTTAAATAGGTAGCTTTGATCTTTTGTCGCTCAAACATCACCATAGATCTTAGGGTTTGGTTAGATTCAATGAATCTGTCCATCGTTTTGTCCTTCTCCTTTCTTGATACCTCTAGAAACCTCTCTTTAAATCCTTGCCTTTGATAGCATAACAAACTCAATTCGTGCATTAATAACGCCAACTCATCAATCCTTATCATTTACGGGATTGACTAATCCCAAAATTCAACTCTCAGCATCAAACTGAATTCTTTCACAAATTGTTATTTTGCTGACACTTGGTCATCATTGTGTTAAACTGCTCAATTAACACTAGGTAGCTCGGTCTCTACTATTCTATCTTGCTCGGCGTTCACTGGCTTGCTCGGTCTTCACTATACTCGGTCATTATTGCATTTTCTTTCTTAATCTTGCTCGGCCACAACTATCACTCGGTTGATACTATTTGCTTGGCTATCTCTTAAGTTCCTTAATCTTCTGCTTCAACTCCTTCATTGACCTAGTGAAACTGTCACTCGGTGAAGCTTACTGTTTTACTCAATTGCTTGTGTTCACTTCTATACATCAACTCAACTACCTTCTTCACCTCATATAATGATTAAACAATCTTGACAAAGACTAATTGATCAAGTGCCTATTGTAATTCCAACATACCTGCTCCTCTTTACTCAACAACTTCACTAGTTCATCTAGTTATTTATCTTTTCAAATCCTCGTCATCAATCAACAAATATGGCACTCTACATTGTTAGTAAATCTCTCTAGAGTAGGTTTGACATCAATGACAGCATAACAATTGTTCCAATTGTAGTTTCCAACAATTCTTATCTTCCTACCTTCTTTGCATTAGCTTTTCCATACAACATTGTATCATCTACAAATTGTCAATGAGTAGTGGTCTCCAATTCACTTGTAATTTTGACCTCATTCAATTTTCCTAAACACCTTCGTTTAAAAATGTCCTAATTAGAGCTTCAGCAATGATAATAAAAGATAGGAAGATAATGGATCACCTTGCCTCAATCCTCTAGAAATATCAAACAAACCTTATGGTGACACATTAAACAAAAAAAACATACTAGGACTTCATATGCATTCAACTATCAAATTTACTCATTGCTTTGAAAAGCCAAACCCCTCAAAACATTTGCATAGAAATCTCCACTCTAACTTTATCATACACTTTCTTAATGTCCAATTTTCTAAGCATACTTGACTCTCGATTTTGCTAGACTGTATGAATAGCTTCTTGGGCAAATATTACCCCATTCAAAATTGATCTATCAGGTACGAAATCGGTTTTTTCATGTGCAATGTGTTCCAGGAGAAGTTCCTTAATATGATTAGCTAGAGTTTTAGTAAGAAGTTTGTAAATGGTTATACATAAAGATATAGATCCAAAATCCTAAAAATTCATAATATTTTCTTTCTTCGGTATTAGAGCCATGAAGGTATTGTTAATTTCTCTTAAAATCTTCCTAGAGTTTCTAACAGTTTCCAAGACCCCAATCACCTATAAAGGACCAACATTTCTCATAGAACAAGATAGGGAACCTATCAAGCCCTAGTGCCTTATCTGGGTGTAACTGTTCAAGAGCAGATTCTACTTCTATCTTTGTAAATTTTGCAATTAGCAATCTATTTTGAGCATCAGTAATGATTCTCGAGCTATTAACTAAAATAGCTTTTTGAGCTCTTCAACTTAAATGCTTCCTATTGTTAGGAATATCCTTAAAGTAGGTAACAGTTTGTTGAGCAATGTCAATTGGATCTACAGTACAACACTATTTTCTTTTGATCCTAGCTATTATATTAATGTTCCTCCTTGTCTTTGTAACATCCTCTTTTCCCAAGTCTTAACTAACATCATATCATATCAAAGAAATACAGTTACTACTTCATATTCATAGGAAGATAGTTATAATAGTTATGTTCATGTGAATGAGAGTAATGGTTAGAAAACAGTTAAATGAAAAATTTCATAACTAACAATTTGAAAACACCATCAATGATTTTAACAAGGGAAAGATGTACATACCATAGAATTCAAAACCAAAATCCGTCAAGGGATGCTTCTGCAAAACCCAAGTTAATACATATATGCTGCTTAGGAACAAATAGCTATACCACTTTATCGAAGCACCATTACCATCAAATACCATTATATCACTTAGGGCATCAAATACCACTACATCATTTAGGACATCAAATACCACTGTCAATGTATCAATTAGGGCATCAAATACCACTGTATCATTTAGGGCATCAAATACCAATGTATCATTTAGGGCATCAAATACCATTGTATCATTTAGGGCATCAAATACCACTGTATCATCCCTTCTCCTTCCATTGCTAACTATGGCAATAACATTCAGTTAGAAAATATGCTCATATTCATTATTCACATTAATGGAAGATTGAAATAACAATCCATCAAATAAACCTATCTCTTGCATATAGATATATTTCATGTTCAATTGGAAGATCAACTGATCTAACTAGTTACCAATTAGATTTGATGAGAAAAGTTACTTTCCTTAAAGGAAATAACTAAATCGATGATAAAAATCAATCCATCATATCTTCTACTTGTATCAACATCATCAAAGTGAAATACATGTTACCAACAAATGTTTGAATGCATAACTCATCTTCATCTGGTGCATGTCTTGGCATCTTGTGGAGAGGGAAAACATTGTCAGAGGCTTAACCTCCCAACCTCGAACCCTCAAAATATCCCCATAAATCTCATTCGAGAAAGGCCCTCTCTACTTGGAATAGACATGGAACACCTTGTCCAGCCACTGAGCATTCTAGTTCTTAATTCCACCACTCGACTTGGCAACAAGGTACATATTGAACAAACATGAGCTTATTGAATAGTTCTTTAAAAATAAAGTTATCATATCAATTCTAATTCCTATTCTTTGTTTTTGCAAAACTTCCCTTCCACCTCTTCACCCTCTCTCTTGGTCATCCAGCTGGGGTGAGTCCTAGGTGTCTGTTCATAAGGCATATCAATTCATTTGTTGAACTCAGCTGATGGAAGATAATATTTTAGTGCTGGCATGAAGCCATCCTTGAGACTCAAGGACTTCTCTCAAGAAAAATCAGAGGATTATAATTCAGAAATTGGAAGGCAAGCTGATTCGAAAATGGAAACATAACATGACATATTCATTCAGTTTTAGACTCAACATGGTCAAATAACTTGGTAAGCTTGATTGAATGAGCTATTCAATAGTCTCATTTCACTTCACAGTCAAGCATTGAACAAATGACATTGGAAATCCTTGAAACTCCCTTGCATCTAGATTTCAGATGCAATAAATATACCAAATAAAGAATAGAAGCTATCCACATAACCTAATCAATGATGGATTTGAACTTGGTTAATCCCGACTAGCTGGCTCTCAAAAATCTATATTGCCAACACAGATTTCAGAATACTAAGTCCCTTTGATAACAAAAAGAGCAAGCTTGGATTCACTTCCAATATCAGCCGCATGAAAGAATAAGAAAATGATAAAAGGAAGAATGGTTAAGGAAAACAATATCGATGATAGCTTTCAGACACACTATTGAGCTTAAAAGTAAAACAATATAGAAGGCTTCAATTGAAGCCATGGCTCTTGATGGCAGTTACAAAAAAGATTATTGGCTTCTTGGTTCACCGATTCAAAAGAAGGAAAATCGGCCCAAGTGTACTCATCATCTCTCATAGAGACATATAATTTTAAAAGAAAGAATTTGAAGGACTCCTTATTAAAAGAATAACTTAAAATTATGTATATATATATTTGCATATATATATATATATATATATATATATATATAATTTTCGAATGATATCACCATACTATTATTGTGTCCATGGTTATGCCTATTAGGATATGCATATCTATATACATGCATACTTTGGAGAATTTATTTTATCTTGATATCCTCCCAAAGTATATGCATATATATGTATACATATGTTAATAGAGACGAGCTTGGGTAATTTAATACCATGGTGGCATCATACCTTCATACATATGTGCATTTATATATGTATATAATGAAATGATGAGGATACCAACATAAATGATCAAAGGTACGAATTTTGATAATGTTTAAATATTTAAATGTTTTATATGTTATCCAAGTAGCTTGTGGTATTGTCCAACGTACACTCTTGCTTGCCTAGTCGTTTACCTTTAGCCATGGTGATTCAAGATTCACACCTAGTTGCCCAGTGATGGTGGTGCCTGTGTGCCCAATTCTTTTCTGACAATGCTTCCACCCCTTTAACGTGCTCCCTACAAGAAAATTCTTCACAATTAAATCATATTACCATAACAAGTTATTAATCATAAAGGATCATAATTGCTAACTGCCCTTTCAATTCCTATGAATTCATTATAAATAATCAACTTCCCAAAATAGCTTTAAAATATCATCATAATGGTTAACTAGCATTTCATCTTCATATGAAATTATAACGATTAACCATCTTACCATTTCACATGATTGTAACAAATTTTAACTATCAACTGACTTCATGTGAGACCTCAACAACTATATGAACATTTTAGATTGGGTCAAAAATTGGGATGTAACAGTCTTAGTGCTATAATGAGAAAAAATTTGTATTCTTATCACTTTCAGCTAACCAGGTTTCCCTAGACTTGTGACGCAAATAAATCTCTTCTTGGGCTAGGATATCTTCTTATTTATGTATATTATTGTTTATCTATATTGTAGTTAGATTATAGTTACATTTTATAACTATTTCTTTATAATACATTTATATTATTTATTTATTTTTCATTTTTATTTTTATTGTGATCATTATTACTTACTATATTGTGAATAATTATTTATTCACTATTATGATATTTAATCCCACAAGAAAGGGACATCACATTACAACTAGATAGATTGATGTTGTTATCAACTATCAATATGAGACATTATGTCATTATTGCTTGTTGGGATATGAATTAGGAACATTTGAAATTGGTGTTGAAATTGAACCTAGTCATAATGGTAATGATGTTCAGAAGTAATGCAATGTATTTCATTATTGTTTTACTTAGTTGATTGTGATGTAGGGGTGTTGCTCAAGTAGCGATGATAGGGTACCCTTAGCAGATATAGTCTAGACTTATAGATTATCTTCTATTTATAATTTTAATGAATATACATATAAGGTGTTAATATATCTTTAGTTCCACGAATCATGATGTGTAGATAAAAAAAGATGAGATAAGATAAATTATTACCAACAAGACACTACAAACAAGCCTAAGGGACTGGAAATACAAACAGAGACCAAAAAGCAGCAAGACCGCCAAATAGTGTCCGAGAAAAAAGAAACCAACAAAGAAAGAAGCAAATAAAGAGAAACAACACCACACAAGAGAAACTACGAAACTGCTAAACAACTGGTGGTTCATAGTTGTCAAAAAGCAGCTCAAAACAGAAGGATAACTATCTGTGTGAGGAAAGTTTGGACCTATCACCAAAGAGAGGAGGATCATTGTTGTTGATGGTGCATGTGTATATGATCTCTACGCGGTCTCACCGATCTAGTGTGAGTAGCAGTGGACGGGCTCCTAGACTGCTTGGTTCTTCCAGGAGAGGTAATCAGAATGAAGAAGGAAGTGATAAGCTAAGGAAGGGATGCAAATCCAGAGGGGGATAACTCTCGTAGAGTGATATCTTGAAGACGAAAGGCCTCTTGGAGATAGAGAGTAAGGCATCATTGATCATCATACCTGACAAAGGAAGATAGGGACCTGCACTCTCTGAATAAGCAATGAAACCTCCCTCAAATCTCATAGTAGATTGGGAAATAGAATAGGAAATGGATCTTAGTCTCAACCACACCCATGTCACAACACTAACATATCCACTAATCTATGTCGGTCTGGTGATTTGTTCCGATACGGAGCCAGTGCTAGCCAACTCTGAAAAAGCCTAATTGGGTACGTATGGCATGGGGCCACCGTTGGGAAGAGTAGTAAGGTCGAACAATAATACCATCCTAAATGTCAATATAGTGCTTCGCATACAAGGCCATACATGGGGGGAGGCCTCCTAGCGGGTCAACCCAAGTCACGTGAATAAACTTCTACTAGATGTCCATCCTGGTAATCTCATTCAACTCTAAGTAGGGCGGAGATGAGTAGGAGCGTCCAAGGAATACTGAAAGGAAGAAAAGCGGTCAATACCGATACCCACAGAGCTGAGGAGATTGGAGGCCTAAGCATACCAACACTGAGCACGATCAATTGGGTCTGAAACTGCAATCGAAGCTGAGGAACAGTAGGCTAAGTACGAATAACGATATCTGCAATCAACAGAGTTCGCAAAGCCCATAAGTCTGCTAAGTAACAAATACCAGATCAAAGATTGTGCAAAGTTCGAAGGGATGAGCACCAAACTCAACCAAGATAATACTAGGAGTAGTCAACTAACAACGAATGAGGCGCCAAAGAAGAAGAGTCTAAACCCTCTCTTGTAAAGCCCAATCAATGGCCAACAAGGAGGGACCCTAGACAGTCGAGCCATAAAGGACAGTAGGTCTAACCTATTACGAAGTAATTGGTAAATATTTGCTTGATATTAATAGAGATTGAGAGGTCAAAATATACAAAAGAATAAAACAATGTTTCCTTGGGAAACAATTGTAAAGAATAGAAACATTCTATTCTAGCTAAAAGAAAGCTAACAAATAACTACAAACTAACTAATATTAGAAACACTCTAACATTTACAATATTACAAATAGATAACCATTAACTAGTAATAGAAGCATGGAGCCATCTCGGTGATTGTTCTATTCTGGCATTCAACTACATTGTTTTGTTGTGGTGTGTGGGGTGTGATTAACTGGCGTTTGATGCCATGAGTATTCAAGAAGCTAGAGAATTCATTAAACAAAATTCACCCCATTATTTGACCTAAGAGTAATAACAGATTTCCCATACTCTTTTTCAACTAAAGGTTTAAACTTCTAAAATACAAGAAATGCATCTAATTTCTTTTAAGAAAATATACCCACATTTTTCTACTGAAATCATCAACGAACAACAACAAAATACCTCGACCCAAGTTGAAGTACTTGAGAAGCTCACCATTAATCACCATTGGTGAAAGGTGTGTGATGTTGCTTCCCAGCCTGGCATGCATCACAAACTCCAACCTGTTGAGTTTGAACTTTTGGCAAACCAAGGACAAGCTCTACCCGAGCAAGCTAAGAGAGATAATGCACAATTAAGTGCCCGTACCGCTGATGCCAAAGTGTGCTAACAAAAGACCGCCAAGCAGCCATAGCTAAGTCTCGAGAGTCAAAAAAATCAGTAAGTCAAAAAAGACCATGATCCTGAAGACCTACTGCAACAATAGACTGAGTTGCCCTATCAGTAATAGTGCACTAATGTGAATTGAAGGTGACATCCAATTGTGGAGACTGTTTGAGTAGGTTTAGTTACATCATAGAACGTAGTGCATAGCGAGGAAAATCATATTCCTCCCAACAAACTGAATTTGAATGTTGCCTTTACTGAGAACGGTGTATTTTTCGCCACCATCAAAAATAACAGAATCTGAATAAGGTTGGTAGTCAGTGAACCAGTTGCTACAATGGGTGAAATAACAAGAGGCACCTAAATCAATGTACCAAGCAAACGGCTTCACATGATCTACTGGTCTTTTAGCCATGTAGGCATAAAAGGCAAATTTCGTCTACTCAATGTGCTCTGCACTATTCGCTTTAGGCTGGAACCCGATTGCTTAGATTGGGCAGCTAAGCTTTTCCGACATTCAACCTTCATGTGACCAAACTTGGGGCAATAGTTGCATTAAATGTTCTTCTTTCGGGGGCCTTCTAAAGCTAGAGCAGAGGACTTCTGCTGAGAAGACTGTTGAGACTTGCCTTTATCCTTTTGGAAGGATTTAGCGACAAAGGCTTGCTCTATTGAGGTGGAGCTGCAATTGCTACCGAACTGTTGTTTCCATCGATCTTACTGAAGCAGGGGCGTGCAAAGATCTGTTAATTTCAAATCAACACCAAAAGAAGTGATGTTGAGAGTCTCAATAAAGTGCTCATAAGACTTGGGTAAACTCCAACGAATGATAACCACAATGTCCTCTTCCTCCATCTTGCGACCAATGACAAGCAACTGATCACGATTTCTTGAATTTGATTCAAGTGAACCTAGAGAGATGTTCGCTCATCTATGATAATAGAAAACATAGTGTTTTTCAAGAAGAAAGATTTTCTTTTGTCAGAAGTCTCATGAATATTTTTGAGATGTGCCCATATCTCGGTAGCAGTTTTGTCAGAGGGAATCTAAGAGAGTTGATCATCAGCTACAGATAATTTCAGAAGCATCACCGCCTCCCCATTATTCAAATCCCATGTAGCTTTATCAATACTAGGGGCAGTCGGACACTATGTAACACCCAGAACAATCTAATCAGTATTCCAATATTCAAAAATTGCCATTATCCACTACTTCCAAGTGCCATAATTCCGACCATTGAATTTTGAATTGCTCTCAAACAGAATATTAGTCAAAGATGTCATAATACGTTTTCCAATGAAAAGCGTGAAAATTTGTAAAGGCACGTACTTTGAGGCAAAACATGGAAGACCCAAAAATATTGGAGTACCCAGAAGAGAGCTCGAAAAATCCCAAAAAGAAGATATTGTCAATTTTTTGATCTAGTGGCTCAAAAATTGAGGCACCCATTAAAACAAAGATAACCCAATTGAGATCTCGAAAAAGCCACAAAGAATTTGATAAAAAAAATTGATCCGGTACAGAAAATTAGGGTTTTAAACAAAAACAGCCCTGATGCAAAAAAAATCACAAAAAATAGCAGAAATGTGCAGAAAAAACAGACGGCAATTGTAGAAAATTGGTTGTAAGAAGCAAATCACTGAAAATAATTTTGAAAAATATTGCTCTAATAATTTCGAACTAGAAATTATAATATTTTATTTTATTTTTAAATTGGCTTTGATACCATATTATGAAATAATTGGTAAATATTTGTTTAATATTAACAGAGATCAAGAGGTCAATATATATGAAGGAATAAAATGATATTTCTTTAGGAAACGATTGTAAAGAATACAAACATTCTATTCTAGCTAAAAGATAGCTAAAGAAGCTAACAGAGAACTACAAACTAACTAATGTTAGAAACATTCTAATATTTACAAATAGGTTACAAATAGATAACCATTAACTAATAATAGAAGCTTATCTATTATTGAAATGTAACCAGGGAGTCTAAGATATCCATGTTTGATGTAGCATCCTAAAAATGGTGTCTAAAGCACTGTCTCTCAAGAAAAGCAAGTGAACTTGGCCCCTTGCTGACCTACGGCACCATGGTCGATCTCAGACTGAAACATGGCCCAAAAAACCTGATGCCCAAATAGGTATAGTTGGAAGTCATCTCGGTCTTGGTCCCTTTAAAAAAGAAGTGGAGATAAGAGGTTTTCAAGCACCTAAAAACCATAACCTTGGTCTTGCCCAAGTTAACCACTAACCATCGAAAATCAAAAAAGGAGGTCAGTCCATCCAAAAGGAGCACCATGTCATCAACAAAGAGAAGGATGGAAATCAAGACCTGATGAAGATAACACCTGTGCTTGAGAAGCAAGAAGCTCCTCAGATAGCTCTCAAGCTCATCAATGTATACACCAAACAGCATAGGAGATAGTGGGAAACCCTACTTGACCCAAACTGAACTCTGAATGAAATCGGAGAAGCCTAGAAGTGTCCTGAGATTATCAGCAACCCTCTCGTAAAGTCTCATGATGGCCACAAGCAGAACCTTGAAAACCCCAAGACCTCTAAGTCGCTAAAACAATGCCAAGCGGGAGATAGAATCAAAGGCTTTGCGAAAGTCCACAAAGCGGTAGAAGACTTTTGCCAAGTGATTATGAGCCTCCATAATAATGGCCCTAAGGGTGAGAATATGGTCTTTAAACTGAAAATTTGCTCCGAAACCAGCTTGGCCTCTTGCCCTACAACCTAATCTGTTCAACTCTCTTGTAAGAATAATGTGTCGAACTATGGCAGAGTTTGGCAAACGTATGTCCAATCAAAATGGTCATGTAGTTACCTTAAACAGAGGTCGGCCCAGCCTTGTGGATTGGGTGAATAATATGGTGAGACCAAAACGTCAAAAAGCCAATACATACCACTTTGTTGAAGGGAGCAGCAAGCGACGATCCAAGAACAAAAATCACCAACTTGAAGAGCTCTGCTTGGAAACCTTCCTCATCAGTAGCATTGCTAGAACTCATGGCTCTAATAGCGTCAAAAATGGTAGATATGGTAAAGAGGTTGCAATGGGGAGGGGGGGTGATGCAAAGGGAAGGTTGACTAGGACTTTCGTAAAGGGTGACGATGTAGGAGATGAGGGAGCTGAAATCCAAGTCAGCAAGGAAAACGGAGTGGCAAGGAAAGAACATGCACCAAAAGTGCTTCGTGGAGGCGCAAAGGGAAGAGTTGAGGGACTTCACTGCTCAAGGTAGAAGAGACGCTTCTTCTAGCGAAGGAAGCTACAGTAGGAGAGCCTAACTCGGATTAAGGAGGGATCCTAATCAGTGAAGGTGGAAAGGCGGTGGAAGGACTTGCAATCGTCATCAAACCAACAATTCTGGGGATAGGAGCTGGGTTGGGAGGGATGAGTAGTGAGGGCAGCAGAGAAATGCAGGAAAGAGAGGACAGTGGACTCCTAGATCGTTTGGAGATGAGGTCAAACACAGTAGGAGCACAGGACAAATCTGTCAAGGGAGCGGCTCGAAGACCACGCCTGAGGTTTGATCCTCAAGTGGTAGATGGAATGATAATGTTTAGATGAAGATGTATTGGTTGTAAAAAAGACTCTTTCTGTGTCAATTTGATGGTTTAGTGACTTAGTCGTTCTCTTAGGTTCCTTAGATAAGTTTTACACCAATGTTTTTGGCGAACTCAATGACCAGTTTCAATGGTCTTCGTTGACAGTAGCTATTTATAGAAATGTGTGTGTGATGCCAATCTTTCTAAGTTTTTTGGGGTTTGATTTTGAAAGAATACTGTTGTTTAATACTGATAGTGAGTGGTTTTATGGCACCAACCGTTCTAGGCTTTCTGAGTTTGTTTTCTTTGGTATTCGATAAACATTGTATTTATAGTAAGCGGTTGCATGGCGCCAATCGCTCTAGGTTTCTCAAGTTTGTTCTCTTTGGTTCTTAAAGGGCACTACTATTTATAGTATGTGCTTGCATTGCACCAATCTTTCTGAGTTTTTCGAGTTTGTTCTCTTTGGTCCTCATAGAACACTAGTATTTATAATTTTATACTATAAGTTCATATTGACGTCAGTTATTAGCTATCAACTTCAGCTGGTTTCAAGCTTGTTTGGTTCTTCGTTTGCAATGCTTGGGTGTATTATGATAAGGTTATTGAAACAATTTTAATAATTTCACTTCATTGTTTCAAAAGTGATTATAAAAGGAATTTCTAAAAACTAACCTGAAAAGGTCTTTAAATAAGACATTTGAGTGCTCATTCGGTACTTTGAAGATTTATGATATTTCTCTCCAGTAAAATCCCTCAGGGATCGGAGTTGAACTTAGATCGGTTGAGCCTTTCGAAGGTCATAAACCCTCTCAAAAAGCAATGGCTTCAATGGTGAAAGATCGCACAAATTTCATATTTTGCACTTCAATGGTTTTGGTATGAGATTTATGAAATTGTTGTGAAACATAAATTTCAGATATTGTGGCTGTAATTGAAGTTTTCCCTATTTGGTAACTTGGATGTTTATTTGCTTCAAAAGTGAGTTTGAAGACTTTGGACGCCACTTTCTTCTATTTGCATCTATTGGGTGATTATTATTGAAATAACTAGCTTTAATGAATGCCTTGCTTATTTCATTTGGGGAGAAATTAAACATGCTTGAAGCTTTGGCTTGAGATTTTTGGGGGTTTGGTGTCTACATTGTTTTAGATTAAGGTAAAAACAGGTTTCGAAGGGACTTGAAACCCCTTTACATCATAGACACAAAAGATATTCGAAGAAAGCCCAAACATCCCAAAGGGATCCAAACAAAGGTTATACAGGGACCAGATATCCCAAGTAAGATCTTAAAACCAGAAGCAAGCTGCCACAGAAAAACCTTATATGTCTAGCAGCACCAACAAAAAACTCCAGAAAAGAAACCAACACAAACTCTTAACCGACCAACCAGCAAGGGAACTAATAATTCCCTTCACTCCCTTTTTGTGAGAGCGTAAATTCATATCAAATTGAGGAAGGGCCTTTTTAGATCCTTTCCTAGTAACAGGTGTCCACCCCTCCTCCACCATCACAGCCTTAGACTGCCAAGCTTGAGAATCCAAAATAGAGGGAAACTTGTCCAGCTTTTGACAAGGACCAGCTGTCATCACTTCTCCCATCACCTCAAATCAAATCAAATGTTTACAGTTCCAGATGTGACCTTTTCTCCTTGTTTTTTCTGGGTTGGCAATGTGATCTTACACTAACCATAAGCCCTAGCTTTCCTATCGCCTAAGCTAATTCAACATTATTGTTCATTCCTTCAACACATTTGGGAGATCCTTGGTGTACTTGGTTCTGTGTTTTGGCCCGGCACTTGCTGCTTGTTTTAGCATGAGCTGTTTCAGTGGCATTAGCCTCTTTGTGGTGAGTCTTCCTTGCTGTAAGCATGGGTTATTATTGTTGCCGATCTAGAGCTCAAGATTGTTAATACTTAAAAGTCAGATTGAAGATTATTATTGCTGCTCTTCAAGAACTGAAGATTGTACATCTGACTAAGACCTTTGGTATTCTGCAGGTTCTTTTGTGGCTCTGCCTGAGAATAGATAAGTTTGTTTATGTTATGTACTAGTAGGAGTGGATCTGGGCATGGACTTCCTAGCATGCAAGATATACAGTTTCTGAGTTGCAGAAAATTATGATTTATTGATACATCTGTAATTTCTGAGTTCATTTTATAGCAGAGCATGGTGATATTTTCAAATCAGATCAGCTCTTTCTAATTCTGGGATTATTGAAATAATATTTTCTTTGAAAATCTTTAATTTGAGTTGCATGTTCAATTCTGTAATTTTGAGCTATACTTGTAAGTCTGTAAAAAAACATAAAAACCGTGAAGTGAACTGATTTGTTAAAATGATAGCGAAAAGAATGCAATGAGT
This sequence comes from Cupressus sempervirens, assembly GCA_028749045.1. Lineage (NCBI taxonomy): Eukaryota > Viridiplantae > Streptophyta > Pinopsida > Cupressales > Cupressaceae > Cupressus > Cupressus sempervirens. Next base: position 337,406,107 of record CM053788.1, read on the forward strand.
AACGGTGCCAGCTGTTCCACAAAATGCATTCATAGCTGAGTGAATGAAAGTAGAAATTTAAAAAGCAAAACTGGGTAGCATCTTACGTCAAATTCTCAAAGTTTCAGAGGCAAACCCAACTATTATTAACAATTGAACATTACATATAATAATTTCACTGGAGAGAAAATATAAAATATCTACTTTCTGTTTTCTTTCAAATTTCATCAGTCTATTCTCTATGTACTTTCTTTCAGATTCATAAACACACCAAAACAAAGAGTATATGTTTCTGGAGTATTATCTCAGGAAAAAAATATATCATTCTACATCAAGGTATTCATTGCTATTATGTTTTTATCAACATGATGATATAAGAGTTCAATGAGGAGAAAACATTACAACTCCGAAAAAGAATAGCATAAGAAAGTCAAAAACTGCTTACTGATCCATCACATATAGGACATGCTGTTCTAGGGAATTCTTTAGAGGGAAACACAAACTCAGTGTCAAGAGAGGCTGGATAGCATATAACTTCTTCTTGTCCATTTGCAATAGAAACTGCAAGATCATCTTTTGCAGGCTTTTCCCAGCTACAAAAGAATCGAGCAAATAGTTCAATGTTCTATGTTGAAACCAAAATCTGTATGTGCTTGAAAATTAAACAAAATAGCATTTCAAAAAAAAAATGTTATTAAGAGCTGTTATATAGGCACGTCTTATAAAATGCATTCCATTGCTCAAAATCCTGGAGAATTCAATTCTTCTTTGCAGAAACAACTAAAAATGTTAAAGGTAAATTAGCAATTTTTGCCAGAAAACGAATCAAACACTTGCTTACTCAAAGAGTTCGCAAATTGTAGGGTAACGACTATAAGAAATTAAATGAGTGTTTCTGTAAAAATGTGAGGAAAATAACATTGTAAAAATATCTACTTTAAATGGTAAAGTCACATAAATAAAGTTCTCGAAGTCCCCCTTTATTCTGAGACCAGTCCGTATTACATCATACATCTGATAATCTATTTTATTCTTTTACATATTCTAAGAGATTATGGTAGGTACACTTGTCATTTTACTACCACAAAAGTGCATTCTATCAGAAAATCTCATCAAAGCAACTTAAACTAATGTTTGAACTATATTGCTAATGCTACAGTTATTGTTGGCATGTAGGAGAGTTAAAAGATTCAAAATGCTTTTCCCATTCATCTCGCTTCAAACCATAAATTAGGGGTGCCTTTTGAAATGTTAGGAAAATGGGACTTCACTAGCTTAAACATGAAAACTAGGAATCATTTCTCACTACACATTAATTGAAGAACAACTAAGTAGCCCCAACTTCAGTCCCTTGTGAGAGCTGAGCACTTTGGTTGACTGTTTTGTTTGCTGATTGATATGATTGGATATAATTAGAATGAGATATGATGCAAGAACTAGTTAAAGTGCTAGCAAATTGATAAGTTTCAGCATAATAGAAAGATGTGGAACAGAAAGATGCACAAACCTGAAAATGAGATATAGAGAGAAGCCTGTAACAGAAATCTCAGCCTGAAAATGACATCAAGTGCCCTCGCCTTAAATCTGAAAATGCCTTTGTTCGCTAAAACTTCGAATTCCAAATCAGGATGCCCTACAGATCACTCCCTCTAAAATTCGGCCAAAAAGTGTCCATCACATGTCCAAATCACCATAGACCAGCGCTTGCAGCCTATTCAAAATCTACGACTGTATATCTTAGTCTTGGGCTAATGTTATGGAGAGGGGTCTCAGTTGGTTGAGTCAATGGCCAGTTCCTACTCCCTTGGTCAGGGATGTTCAGGTTTGCACTTCATCTGAGTCATATCGGCAAACTTACTATTTATAGTGTCTGTCTTGTGTCTATTTATTGTTTCTATCTTTAGTAGGGCATTGTAGTTGCTATAGAGATTCTTATCTCTGATTTTTAGAGATATGATCTTTATGGCGGTTATGGTCATCTTCAGTTGAAGAAGAAATTTGTGATACTAGATGCGATAATATTAAATAAAGAGACATATGTCATGCATCATGCATAGAGGCATGCATTTGGAAATATGAAGAGACTTGTTTTGGAAAATTGAAGAGACCTTCAGTTGTGATGTGAAGAGTCTCTCAAACTCTATATATTTGTATGATTACTTTGTGGATGGGAGTATTGCATCAAGCGAAAAGCATTGTACTTGAACATTTCTTAATCAATAAAGTGATATTTTTCTTGTGTGGCTGGGTTTTTTGCTTCAAGTGGAAGGGTTTTCCCAAGAAAAATGTTTTGCATCTTTTTCTCTTATTTTTGTTCTTCTTTATTGTTGTTTATCAATTATTTCTGAGCAAAACATTAACATGGTATCAGAGCTAGGGCTCATAAGGGAGTTTCTCTTGTTTTAGTCTTTTTCTATTGCAGATTGCGTTAAATATCTTTGTTCTCTATATTTCAGGGAGCTCTGACTCCTAGATCTGCTATGTACATCATCTTTCTCATATGATATTCTGTGGCTCCAAGTTTTGGCCAAAGTGGCTATGGAGTTATTTGCTTACTGCAGTCTACTTCTTTTTTTGTTCGTGGTTCTCCTTTAGTGATTGCATCTCTTGTTTATGTTTGTGTTGTTGCAAATTTCATTAAGTTGAATTTGTTCAGATTCTATATTCAAGTATGCCCATCAATTCTTTGTTATTTCCAGGGATGTCTATGAAAAATTTGTAATTATGTCATGGAATCCTAGTCTTCCAACTCAGCATCTTTGGAAGCTAATGTGATTTTATTCTGATGTAGCATTTCTGGTGTCATGTCGTCTCATTCTGACAAGGCTCTTGTTCATGTTTTGCTGGAAACTATCTTCTCTACTGTCCACCTGGAAGGAAATGTATATCCTCTTGCTTCATCTTCTTTTATTGCCGTTTGTTCTCATGCTTACCCAACAATGTTTATTTGTTTCTATGTGTCGTTGAAGTATATGTGTTGCCGGTTTATTTCCCTCACCGCTCGTTTTCTTATTTTCTTTCATTGGTAATCAGTATGAAGGTTGTCAATGGTCTTGTAACGGGCAGATACTTTTGTTTATTCTTCTTGGAAGAGTCTTCTCTCATACAGTGTTTTGATATCCTTTGTAATATTTCTGAGCATGCCCATTGCCATGGATTTTTAGCTATGTTGTCTCCTTGTACTATGTTGTCTCCCAGGTAATTTCTCTAATCTTTTAGACAGTATGAATAACAGGAGAGAAATTGATTTGATTAGCAATCTAATCTAACAGTAAATATTGATTGACTTGAAGTAAGACCTGACTGGTATAATATAGATAACAAACTGATTCATCAACTAGAAACAGCAAACTGAACTGGAAATAATTTGTAATATTCCTCCATATTTATGTACAGAAAGTGAGAGATAGAGTTTTATTCTAGGCACCTGAACAGATTAATAGTTAATGACCCTCTTGAAGTCGAAGCTTCAACTCACCAGCCAGTAGGACCCTCCGCCAACACTTGATAATTCCTACCAGAATGAAGGAATTACATTCAAGAAATGATTAGATCCTTGCATCACCTCTATTTGGTCGTCCGCCAATCGATTGGTCCACGTAGACTCAATGTGATGGTCCGCCAGTTTTATCCAAGGCAAATCCTTTATCTCTTACCACCAGTCAAGACAAATAAATCTGAAGAATATTTGAATCTATATGCCAAAATTTAATGTCCATAGACCACTCGACTCCCTTATTGCTCCATTCAAGATTAATGGTGATTGCCTTGTCTTGTGTGCATACGTGTCAGCTGCTATCTTCAGTTCACTGTGTTAGTTTTAATAGTTTCTATGTCTTCAAACAAGCCGCATATAAACAAATACCAGCCATGTAAGACAAATCCTCTGACAGTTCCTGTCAAGATAAGATGAGCTCCCTTCTCTGTCATGTATCCATACTCTCAGAAAGACAAGTTCAATAAAATCTGGATTATTATTCTCCAATAGGTCAGACGTCCCAAATCTGACGAAAGGAGTATGACATCGAGTAATTTCCCAAAGAAAACAACAAATTTCCAATCTTCGATGATCAATGTGATTCTCCCCCCTTTCAAACTCAATCGTATGCCTTCTTAAAACAGTGGGAGTCGGGTAAATCCCGTTAACTGTGTGAACCGAATTTTGGTTAATCAAAATAGAATAACCTTAATTAACTTCCACCGCAATAACCTAAATAAGCTTATTAAAATAAGCTTAATTTATTATCTTTCAAAATTAAAACTATAAAAATTATTAATTAATTTACATTAGTTCAAAAGAAAATCGAAACTAATATAAAATTATTAATATTTATTTGCTTTCTGACTTTCAAAAAGAAAGTCCTCTTGGAGGGACATTACAATATTTCTGAGCATGCCCATTGCCATGGACTTTTAGCTATGTTATCTCCTTGTACTATGTGTATCATCTGCAGCATGATATATGTTCTTTTGGTTTTAGGAAGCAGATTGGTATTGACCGCAATAGTACTCATGATTTCAAGATTATTCTCGCGATCTGTTGTTGAGCTGTTAGAACCGTATAGCTATATTTTTTTCTTGCATCTTCATCATCCTAATGACTTGGCAATAATTTTTTGTCTACGTTGCAGGCTTTCTCAGCCTTAAGCTTTTTGTGTGTGAAATTGTGTCATCATTAAGGAGAGTGAGTAAATTATTTATCTCAAGTACTCGATGGGTTCGCAAAAAAATTAAAATTATCAAGAAAGAGTGCTATTTTGATCCCCAGGTAAACCATGTAACATGTTTCTTTTGTGAAGGGTTCTTCCAATCAAAGCATAGTTATGATGAGTTGCCATGTCTGCAGATTGTGTCAAGATAATTTATTTACTTTTCTGCTTTGAGTTCTAGCGTTGAATCTTTGTAATTATTTGCAGGATTAGTCTCATCATTATTATTTCAGTATCTCTTCCTGTCTTGAGATATCTTGACAGTTTTGAATTAGATGCATGCAATCAGTATTGAGGAGGATAATTATTGATCAGAATTCTGACTGATTAGCATAAGTTATGTTATGTGGTTGTTGGAGAAACTATGAAACATCAAACCAGATTGTGAGATCTCAAAGAAATCTGTCACAGAGGGAGGTGAAGAACATGAATAAAGCAGTACAAAAACTCAATGCTCCAGAACAAAGCAGTGCCTATCATTGGGGCATTGAGGAAAGTTTCTTACAGCAGCAGAGCTGAGTTCTCGAGCATGCATACTACAAGGAGATATGTATTCTGTACTATTGAATAGTAGGTGTTTTTAGCATTGATCTCCATTATATTGATTTTCTGAGTTGTTCAATCTCTCTCTTAGTTGCAGGGTGCAACAAGAAGCAATGAGATTAAGATGTTTCCTTGATGATACATATTCAAAGGGAGATGTTCATCTTTAGAGGGATGTTACATCATCTATCTTATTGTGGTGAACAAAGTCGTCCCTGCTGAGAGGGAGTCTCTGTTGATAGAGAATATCGGTCATTATACATCAACTATCTTATTGTGGTGATTTACTTTCTTGTTGATTATGAGTTTTTATTCATGTGAAAAAAATTGTAAGGACAATTATGATAAATCTTTCACTTATGAGGGAAATCGTAGTGAATATCATAATTGGAAAACTTGGACTCAGCAACAACTCACCAAGCCCCCTAAAAGTTTATTTGGGAAAAAATCAACCATTTCTTTAAAAAACTCGAGAACCTAAAAAAACCGCTAAAATTTAATTCAAAATACATTTTTTTACAAATTTCAATGAGAAGATGCATCTAATGAATTCATTAAAGAGAACACAAAAGAAGCAAGTAGAGTTTAGATATATATAAATGCATAGTGGATACAAAATTGCATTCTCATGTGGAGTGCTGATGGCAGGAAGCATAATAGTAAATAGCTTGTGTCAAACTAGAAGTAAATACATCATTACAATCACATCTTCCTCTTCCCAGCTCTACTAGCATACTGTAATTCTCTATTTTACATCATATATATAGACATTTTGCTTTTTGTTTTTTACAAAAAAATAATAATAATAATTTTTATTTTTTTTAAAAGAGTTTTTCTGAAAAACTAGCCAATTTTTTGCAAAAAAATCAACGATTAATCGGCAATTTTTTCTCTAGCCGAGTCGCGATTAAATTTGGGAAAAACTCGCCTATCCCAAAAACTCCGCGATTAGTAGAAACTCGCCGATTTTTCGGCGGTTATGCTAACTATGGTGAATATCATGTAGAGAGAGTCCATGATGTCATCACGTTGAGAGATTTTGTAATGGGAGTTAGATGTCATGTTAAGAGATTCCATTACAACATCATGTTGAGAGAGCCTGTGATGTAAGCTGACTGTGATCCTTGCAAGCTTTTCATGTTGACTGATTTAATGAATGTTTAGGTTATTTTATCTTTTATTGTCATGTTGAGAGAGCTCATGACAACCTCACGTTGAGAGAGTCTGTGATGTATACCGATTGTGACCCTTGCAAGTTTTTCATGTTCAGTGATTCCATGAATTATGTTATGCTGTGATAACATGTTTTTATGAGAATCTATGTGGTGAGAATTTATCGTTGACATTTCTTTTGCAGCTATGTGTGATTTCTATACTATAGATCTGTCTCTTGCTAAGAGGGGGTGTTGAACATTGTAGCTGTGATAGAGATCTTTAACTATGATTTTGAGAAATATGTTTACTTCAACCATTATGGTCATCTTCAACTGAAGAAGATATTTGTGACAATAAATGAGATAATATTAAATATAGGGACGTGTCATGCGTCATGCATAGAGGAGTGCATTTTGAAATATAAAGAGACTTGTTTAGGGAAATTGAAGAGTCCTCTGTTGTAATCTGAAGAGTCTCTCGAACTCTAAATATTTGTATGATTACTTTGTGTATGGGACTATTGCATCAAGTGAAAAGCATTGCACTTGAACATTTCTTAATTAATACAAGTGATATTTTTGTTGTGTAGTTGGGTTTTTCCCTTCAAGTGGAAGGGATTTCCTATGATAAATGTTTTGCATCTTTTTCTCTTATTCATATTATTCTTTATTTTTGTTTATCAATTATTCCTAGGCAAAACATTAACACCAAGTTCAATCGGAATTGAGAAATTATGATTAATGACAAAGCTATAATGTTATAATTATTATTAAAATTACACTTAAATAATAATTGATTATTAATTGCACATCATTTATAAATTAAGTGTGCTTTATCTGAAAAGAAGATATAAGTGTTTAATAAAGTATACTTTATGTTGTGCACCAAAAGGGGAGGGTTATAATTGAACTGCAACAAAAGTAAATGGTATCAAAAGATAAGTAATTTTTATTATGAAGTAATTAGACAATATTTAGTTGATATTAACAATGATCAAGAGATCAATATATACAAAAAAATGAACAATGTTTCCTTAGGAAACAATTGTAAAGAAAAGAAACATTCTATTCTAGATACAGGAAACTAAATATTAGAAACAAATATATACATGAGATTACAATGGATAACCATTAAATACTAAATAATAATATATACTATCTATTATCGTAATACCCTCCCTTTATGATTAATCCATCCACAACACCGAGTTTTCCTCTGAATTGGACAAACTTATATGGACCAAGAGGCTTGGTGAGAATGTGTGCAGTCTGATCCGCTGTAGGAATCCACTACGAGTCAATTGTCCCATCTTCAACCAGTTGCCATATATAGTGACAATGAACATCCACATGCTTGGTTTGTTCATGGAAGACTGGATTTCGAGCTAACTTGATAACACCTTGGTTGCCAACAAACAAAATTCTCAGGCCTGTTTGTGACATCTGCATATCCCGAAGCATCTGATGAAGCCAAACAACTTCACCACCTGCCTTGATTGTCCCTCAATATTCAACCTCTGTAGAGGAGAGAAACTGCCTACTACTTATTGGTCCATGTGATGGCACCAAAACCCAAATTGAACACATATCCAGAAGTTGACTATATATCATCAACAAAACCTACCCAGTCTGAATCTATGAACCCACTAAGTTTAGGATTAGAACTCCAAGAGTAAAGAATTTCATAATCAGTAGTACCCTTCACATAACGAAGCGTACGCTTTGCTGCCATCCAATGATCAGCCTTAGGAGTTGTCATAAAACGTGAGACATAGCTGATTAAGAAGTTGATATCAAGTCTAGTAACAAAGAGGTAGATGAGGCTCCCTACTAGTTGCCTGTATGTAGTATCGTCAACTAGAGGAGAATCAAACTTGGCTAATAACTTCAAATCTTTCTCCATGGGTGTAGATGTAGGCTTGCACTCCTGCATACGAAACTTGTCTAACCGAGCCCTGGCATATTTGGACAAAGAAATGAATATACCAATAGATTGTTGCTAAACCTCAACACCTAGGCAATAATGCATGAGTCCAATGTCAATCAAATCAAAAGACTGACATAAAATCTATTTGATTACCTAAATTAAAGATGTCAAACTTCCAGTGATGATCAAATTATTAATACATATAACAAAAAGGATGATGTCAATGTTAGTAGTCTTGATGTACAAATTTGAATTTGAAGAACTCTTGAAGCCTTGATCACTGAGGTTCTTATCAATTTTCATATACCATGCCCTAGGGGCCTACTTCAAACCATAGAGAGCTTTCACCAAACTAAGAACCTGGTGTTCTTTACCAACAACCTTGAAACTAGGAGGTTGTTTCATGTAAACCTGTTCTTCTAGGTCACCATTCAGGAAAGCACCTTGATGTCCATTTGATGGACCTTCCAACCAAACTGTGTTGCCATGGCTAGGACTAATCTGATTGTGCTCATCTTTGAAGAAGGACCAAAGGTCTCCTCATAATCAATGCCCTGACGTTGAGAAAAGCCCTTTGCAAGTAAACAAGATTTGTACTTATCCAAAGTACTATCAAACTTGTATTTGATTTTGTTAACCTATTTGTAGCCAATGGGTTTCCTCTCTAGTGGAAGATCAGAAAGGACCCAGGTGTTATTCTTCAGCAGACTGGTGTTCAGATATCATGGTTTATTATCACTCTGGAATTCCTTTAGCTTCGGAATATGTTAAAGGCTCAAACACACTGTAAATGTTGGAGATGAGAACAAAGTTAACTAACTCTGTAGGTTTGCTCTTTTTCCAAGCAGTTCTCTTATCAATGAGCTCATCATCTCGAAAAGCAGCAAGTGTCTTAGCCTGCCACTTAGACCAAAGAGGAGAATAACCAACATTAATATTAGGAGATTCTCTATGATTAGGTTCCTCATCAAAAGTATCGGGATCAAATTCAGGTGAAGCATCAACATATCTAGGTGATCTTGCGGGAGAAGCCAGAAAAAGTGCTTGTATAGAAATCGTTGGTATAACTGGAGCTGTTGGAGCCCTCACATCAGGTGGACCTAATGGAAGTCGAACTCCTGAATCATGAGCCTTCATAGGCTGGTCTTTTGGATCAGGAATAGAAGAAACAGCCATGAATGGTCCACGTTGCTCATCAAAGACTACATCATAACTGTACAAGAGACAAGATGTCTCAATGTCGATCAAGCGGTAGGCTTTTTGAAGACTCTTGTATCTAGCAAACATGAGTTTCTGACTCTTGGCATCCAACTTGGTGCGTGACACATCAAGGAGCCAAACAAAAGCTAGAGAGCCAAAAACCTTTAGGTGACTGATTCTGGGCTTGCAATTTGACCAGGCCTCCTCCAAAGTCTTACCTTTGACAACCACCGTGGGTGACCGATTCAAATGAGATCCTTCCCAGCAGACTAAATCTAAATGTTGCCTTTGCCAACAATGGTATACTCTTCCCCTCCACCAAAAATAACAAAATCTAAATAGAGTTGGTAGTCAATAAACCAATCTCTACAATGGGTGACATGACGAGAGGCACCTAAATCAATGTACCAGGCAAACAACTTCACATGATCTACAGGTCTTTTAGCCATGAAGACGTAAAAGGCAAATTCTATCTGCTCAATATGCTCTGTATTGTTCACTTTAGGCTACAAACCAGATTGCTTAGATTGGGCAACTAAGCGCTTCTGACATTCAACCTTCATGTGACCATACTTGTGGCAATAGTTGCATTGAATGTTCTTTTCCTGGGGCCTTCAAAAGTTGGAGCAGAGGACTTATGCTGAGAAGACTCCTATGAATGAGACTTACCTTTATCCTTCCGAAAGGATTTAGCAGCAAAGGCTTGCTCTGTGGAGGTGTAGCTGGAACTGCTACCAAACTATTGTTTCCACCAATCTTGCTAAAACAGAAGTATGCGGAGATTAGTGAACTTCAGGTCAACACCAATAGAAGTGATGTTGAGAGTCTTGATAAAATGCTCATAGGACTTAAACTCCTAAGGGTTATGACCACAATGTCCTCCTTCTCTATCTTGAGTCCAATGGAAAGCAACTGATCACAGATTTCTTGAATCCTATTCAAGTGTTCCTAAAGCAATTTTTGCTCATCCATGACAATAAAAAAAAAAGAGTTCTTGAGAAATAATAAGGCTCTTCTTTTATCTAAAGTCTCATGAAGTGTCTTGAGATGGTCCCATATCTTTGCAACTGTCTTGCCGGATGGAATCTGAGGAAGTTGATCATCAGCTACGGATAATTTGAGAAGCATCACTGCCTCCCAATTATGCTGATCATATGCAATTAAATCAAGAACAGCTTGAGTAGGTCGAGTTGGAGTACCCACGGGCTAGAACCACCTCATCACTACTGCAATATTTGAAGATGGTTAGCATCCCTTGTTTCCATCTACTATAATTATGATCGTTGAACTTCTTATTTCCCTTGAGCAGACTATTAGTCAAAGATGCCATAACACATTTTTTCAATGAAAAAGTGTCAAAATTTGTTAAGGCATGTACTTCGAGGCAAAAAAGCAAAAGACCCAAAAAAAATGAAGATTTACCCAAAAGAGAGCTCGAAAAACTTAGAAAGAATATGTTGTTGGATTCTAGACCTGCCAGCTTGAAAGTGAAGGCATGAAAAATCGAGGCACCGAGAAAAAACAAATACCCCAAATGAGCTCTCAATAAACCCACTAAGAATCTGTAAAATAAACTTGGATCCGGTATAGAAAATTAGGGTTTTGACCAAAAGCGGTCCTCGATGCAAAAAAACCCCCAAAATATGGTGGATTTGCAGAAAAAATGCCAATTTTGAGCACAAATCAATACCAAAGGTTTGTAAAAACCCTAGGCGCATCCAAACATTGCAAAAAATGACCATTGTTTTTTAGAAAATCATGGCAAAAACGGGCAACAAAACAAATGCGTGATTTTCAAAGAAAATTGGACGGAAGTGGCAGAAAAATTTGGGCCTGAGATGTAGAGAAATGGTGCTCAACAGATCTCCACATGAACAGCAAAGAATAACCCTTGATTTCATAGGATTCAGTCGTGTTAGTTGCAGATAGAAGGGCACAAGTTTGCAGACCCAAAAAAATCGTGAGTAACAAACAAATTGGCCCGATTTTTTGGTAGAAAACCCTAATTGAACCAAAGGTTTTGGAAGCAGATATGAAACTAATTTCAAAAATAAAAGGCAAATAATTTCGACCAAGAAATTATAATAGTTTTTGAAAAATAATGGAGTATTGGCTCTGATATCACATTACGAAGTAAATGGAAAATATTTGTTTGATATTAACAATAATCAAGAGATCAATGTATACAAAAGAATGAGCAATGTTTCCTTAGGAAACATTATATTGTAGATAAAGGAAACTAAATATTAGAAACATTCTAATATGTGCAAGAGATTACAATAGATAACCATTAAATAATAAATAATAATAATAGTAGTAACTATCTATTATCGTAATAATTTTCAAATTATGTGAAGGGTATTTGTGAACATGTCTCTTGGAGAATTATAAAAAAGTGAAGGCAAGAAAAAAGGGGTTCATTCATGACTTGTGCATTTTTTTTTGTTTGTGTAGAGAAGAAATTGAAACAAGGGTTTCAGATTTCAATCTTGAAGATTTGTGAACTCTTCCAACTGATTTTGCACTTTGAACTAGTGAAACAATTCAGCAAATTGTGCTTGTGATGGTCTTATTCAAAGGGCATAATTGTGCTATGAATTGTGGTCGTATGTGTGAAGGGTTTCAGCATTTTTCATCAGGAATTCAATGCAGAGATCCAATTGGTAGACAGAAGCAATAAAGATGCTGCCTCTAGAAGAGACGTCAGGGGTTCAAAAAAAACAGCCGCTTCAACATATGCAGCCGATGTGAGCTTTCCCGCATTGATGCCAAGCTACATCGCATGATTATTAGGGGCTGATCATTGATTCCAGATTTGAGGCCAAAGAGGGTTAGTTGCACTGAACGAAAGTCATGAAATAATTTGGATCGAATTACAGAGCTGTGAACACATTCCAGGTTGTCATTATTGTCAATTAATTTCATTTCTCAAATTCTAATAACTGCTGTTGTATGCAATCAGATTTCATGCTAAATAAATTGGAATACTTCTGTTTGGATTTGGAAAAACTAATTTATTTCATGCAGAGTTATATGGTTTGCAATTGCAAAACCATTCAAATACAATCAAACAAAAACACATTTAACTTCAGAAGTCAGAAAATTGGACTTTGACTAAATGTCGAAAGGGAAACATATAAAAAGATCTTGGAAATTCATCCCCATCATTACTAAGGTAGTTACCCACTAGACTCCCAAAACATTGTGAAATCCACAAATAGGAATGGTATATATAGGACTAGGACTATGTGATTGATATTTTCCCGTGTAGAGCTTCACATTGTGGCATTTTCAAATTCAACTAGTCATATCCTCATCAGCCCACCCTTTCAAGTATTAATCCATTTCTTTTTCATTCGCAACATTAATGCAGAGCAATTTCTTTTCTCCACACTTATGTCCTAAACTGCACTTACTGTCACAATTAAAGCATAACCTCCTCAACTTGTTAAGGAATCAGTCTGGTAGGCAGAGGATAATTGTGCAGGAGTGTTTGTATCTCTAAATGCTTACTAACCCCTATGTTTTGTTGACCAAAAACTTTTCCTCTACCTATATATCTCGATTGAGAAATGGAGTCCACTACACATATCCCCATGCATGTTATAGATTAAGGGCATAGCACAATTATCAAGGATTCCCACGGTGCTTCTACCTATGATCAAAGACTATACTGAACAAGAAAAGAGTGAGTTTTCATACTCTCTATTGCCATAGATATGATCTGATTCTGCACAGAAAACCACAGCAGAGTCCTTCATTTGTCTCCTCCCCTTTAGGTCAAGAAAAATCATAAAATATCAATTTTTATCCATAAACACAATTTTTTTGGTCAATTTTGATCTTTTTTGGTTATATAGTAATGTTTATCAAAAGTTGAGCTTTTTGGTTAGAAAACATCAAACTCCGGCATAGTTTATCATGATCTTCAGAATCTAAAGTTCCAGTGGAATGTGCATGTTCCTCTTCAACAATCATATCTCAGAAAACGTCCAGTTAATTCTAATCCTTTCATTTTGACAACAATAATGTAGTACTCAAAATCATGTATGGTGTTTACCTGTTCTAACCATGGTCTGCATTTAAACATTCGCTAGGAAGTAATTCATAGCATATAGCAAACACATGATTTGTGATCATTCTATTTTAATATAAAATGTCCCATATTGTATAGTTGCAAACATATAATGAAACACAGCTTTTGGATTAAGAACAAACAAGTTATGATGCCACTTTATATAGAACTCAACTATATCATGTAAATCACAGCATAGTAATATTAACTTAAATATTCTCTTTGCAAGAATCTATCCACAACATGGACATTTATATACATCTAGTTGTTGCATTAAAGCACATCCTATCACAGGTATTATTTCATAATTATTACATGACCTATCAATGCAAAACCATATAAATTCAACCATTATACCATTTCTAAACTCTGGGCAAATTTTTTTAGGGGAATCTTTCTATCATATGAGTTGTATGGAAAAAGCCAAGAAGAGAAAATTGACCATAGTACCTTTTTTCAGTGCATAATTCAACCATAGTCAGATTTCCAAAACAGAGAAGACCCATCTTCTCTACAATGGGGTCTATTGAAGGAGCTAAATTTCTTTAGTTTCCCATTTTTCTACTATCCTGATCACACTATGACCCATGGTTCTATGTTGTGCATGATGACCTATAGAAAAGCCCTAATGACCATAATGTCCCGACAATGATGTGGCTTTAATACAGTAATTGCAATTGAGCATATATATAATTTCATTGATAGAAAAAAATGAACAGCTTCTCTTCATAGTGGCATAAATAGTAAAGATGACAAGAAACTTACTAGTTACGCCCAGATTTCAGTCCACGAAATTTCACCTTTCCAGTACCTCTGCACCTTGTACATTGTAAAGCCTCCCATCCCTTGCAAGTATCACATCTTCTGCATTCATTATTACAATTTATGCTGATTGTTATTACCAAATTTATCCTAAAAGACAAGCATTGTCAATGTACTAAGAAAACAACTTGTTTATTACATCTCCAAAGAGGAAGAATAATTTTATATTTTTTATCAGCCCGAAACAACACAATAGAAAAAGAAGAGTTCAAAGTTTTGTAAAAATAATGTCATTTGATACACTTGTACCGTAGGTCCACTTCTGTATACTCTAAATTATTTCTAGAACAATAAAGAAGTTTTAAGCATTACAATTCAAAAATTAATTGTAAAAAATGATGTAGTCGAGGACCCATATAAATCTTCATTCAAACAGGACTTGCACTATCATAACTTTATAAGTGACTACTTAACTTATGCACAAGGGCAGAACAGTCTTTTCAGCGTAACCTTGTCATATCCCCTTTTTAATGACATGTTATTTTTCAGTGAATTTGCCTATCATGCACTCTCGTAGGCAGGTGATTTTGGTGAGAGAGTTGTTCTGATGATTATTTGGGGATTGGATGGTCTATTTTGCTCTTGGAGAGATGGGGTTTATCATATTTTTATTTTATGTGTTATGCGGGGCCAAAATATTATAATTTTGAGTTGAGTTGCACTTTTTATTTTATAAAGTTACTTTTTATATAAAAGTGCATTATAAAGGAATTTCATAAGAATATTTTATGGATACTTCTAGAACTTCTTAGTAGCTTCTTAGAAAAGTGAATAAATAGAGTGCTTGGCCCCTCATTTGGACATCCCATGATTTGAGTTTACACTACTTTTCTCTTTAAGCATTTGTGGCGCCATCTTGGTCTGCAGATTGTCATTTGATCATTAGGAACGAAATCTCCTAAAGATTTGCATAACTAGGGAGGTGAAATATCCTTTGAAGGGTTGCACTTTGGAAGTGGTATTCAGCTACTTCAAATTGGGCTTATTTGGTATTTAGACATTTCCAGCAGGGTTCGATTTTCAGCCTAGACATACATTTTTGCTCATATCTCACTATTGGCTGGGAGTTTGAATTTTATTTTTTGGGAGAATTTTCCTTGGAGCCTGGCGATTATTTCCATACCATTTTCGGCACCTTTCAGCCCAGCATTTATTTTTGCCAAGTGTCGTACCAGTTCGTACATGTATGGTTGTACCTGCAGGTCGTACGGTCAGCAAGTCTAAGGGTAGGTTGGAGTTGCATTTTCATCATTTCATCTTCAACATTCAGTCTCTAGCATTTGCTCAATCTAGGTCCTTTCATTTCAGTTTGTAGTTGCAAAAAATTCTCAGTTACATTCAGCCAGTAAGGGTTTGTTTGTAATGTGCCATGTTGTAATGCCTTGAACTGAAAATCGCATATCATATGTAGAAGCATTTGGTTATCATTGAATGAATATATTGGCACTATTTTACATCAGCTATTTGACTAGATTTGTTGCACAACAATTTCCTTTATTCAACATTTTACTTTCAGCAGTGTATTTAGTTTGCATGTCAAGTGTTTGACGAAATTTCACAGTTCAGTATTAGTGGTTATTAGTGGCCTATTGGCAAGGGCCATTACAGTGATATCAAAGCGGTGTTCTTGCCATCCTATTGGGTAAAGACTCTTTATGCATTCTTCAGTTTTTGGGTATCACAAGTATTATACACGCAGGAGAGCAACACCTAAAGGTGAGCAAGAATTCAGAGATATACTTACTATGGGTGAAAGACAGTCACAGAGTCCACCTAGAGTCCCCAGGACTGATGAGGATGAGGCTAGAAACTTCTTCCGAGCTATGCATACTGGACAACAGGAGAGTTTAGTCTATACGTGCATTGACTACTATGATGGAAAGGGTTGTTCAGCTGTGGAATCAGGAACAGGGTAGGGGGACACCACAGCAAGATAACAGGAGTGTAGCAGGTTCACAGGGTGTTCCTAGGCACAGGTCATGGACTCCAAACAGGCCTACACATCCTACATTCCTTAGAGAGGCGACCCAGGAGGCAGTAGAGGATGATATGCCAGAGGACTTTCAGGATGATCTTCGAGCTGCAGATACAGAATGGCAGGCACTACCTCCACATGTTCGTGAGTTGCTGAATTTTGATCGCTACCTGAGTTAGAGAAGAGAGCACACGAGGAGTAGCATGCAGAACTGGAGGCCTAGAGGAGGTCAGGACAGTGAGTTGCAGCGAGCTGCTAGCAAGCTCACCTTACCATCTTTCGACCGCAGTGGACAGATGACAACACAAGCCTGGATCCATAAGTTAGATACATTCCTAGCATTGAGGCCTATGTAAGAGACAGATGCTATCAAGTATGCCACTTTGCATTTAGAGGGTGTAGCACATGATTGGTGGTCACATGGTATGTTTACATTGCAACGTAATCAAGTGACATCCTATCAAGATTTTGTGGATAGATTGGTAGAGCGCTTTGATAAGAAAGACCTGGAGGTCTTCTTCCGTGATCTTGCACAACTAAGACAGAGAGACAATTTGGAGGTCTACATCAGTGAGTTTCAGAGATTATCAGTGATGGTGCAGGATGTGTCCGAGAGGAGGTTGGTTATACTATTCACAGAGGGGTTGTTTGAACCTCTAAAGGGGTGGATCAAGGCATTCGATCCCCCTTCATTGCAGGAGGCTATGAGGAAGGCACAGAGCATGGAGCTCACAACACCCTCCAGCAGGTTCACCTCCAGGGGCACTTCTTCATTCAAGGAAAATAAGAAGTTTGATAAAAACAAGGGCAAAAAAGGTAACACCAAGGGTAAGTCTAATGCACCTTTGGATATGGAGACACTAAATGACTTGCGTAGGAAGAAGCTATGGTTTTACTGCAAGGGTCCCTACAACAGAGATCATGATTGTCTTATGAGGCCTAAGGGGAAGGCCAACAGGGTTATGTGGGCTTACTACGATGGTTTAGATTCTGATAATTCTAAACATGAGGTTGATCATAGTGATGCAGAGCCCGAGGCAGAAGCAAAAGCTCAGGAGACTAAAGAGGAGCCCAAATTGCACTTACACAAGGCACACTTGTCTAGCATTCAACAGGAAGGATCTTTTAGACTGCGTGGTGTTCTAATAGGGAAGAGAGTTATTACTTTGGTTGATACAGGTGCTACGCACAATTTCATTGATGCACGTTTTGTTGAAAGTCGTGGAATTATGACTGAGGAGTTTGAGGGACTACGAGTACAGGTTGTTGATGGTTACACTCTTAAGTGTAATAGGATGGTTAGAAATTTGCCCTTACGCCTGAACAATTATGAGTTCAAGGCGGACTACCGTGTTGTCAACATAGGTGTTCTGGATATTGTTCTTGGGATGGAGTGGTTGCGCTCATTGGGAGAGGTCACCTTTAGATTGAAGGACATGGAGATTAAGTTTGAAGTGGATGGGAAGCAACACATTTTGAGAGCCATCAGGAATGGAGACATCAGGACTATTTCCTTCAAACAGCTGGAGAGGTTAACCAAACATGATGACATTGAGTGGGCAGCCGTATGTACTCTCATGCCTACACAGGAGTGACAGCATAAGACAGCATATCACCCAGACATACAAAGGTTGAGAGTGAAGTATGATAGAATCTTCAGTAACATTCCACCAGGCAGACCACCAGATATAGGTATTGAGCACATCATTGAGTTGGAGGAGGGTGCTAAACCTATGATGATTACACCATACAAGCATCCTAAGAGGCTCAAGGATGAGATCGAGAAAACCATCAAGGAGCTTCTTGCGATGGGACACATCAGGCCTAGCAAGTCTCCTTTTGCTTCTTCAGTTGTGTTGGTGAAGAAAAAGGATGGTACATTGAGGATGTGCATTAATTACAGGGTGCTGAATAAAAGGACAATCAAGAACAAGTACCCCATTCTAGGGATTGATGAGTTGATTGATGAGCTTCATGGTGCATGTTACTTCACGAAGATTGATTTGAGATCCGGCTACCATAAAATCAGAGTTAGAGAGCAGGATATTGAGAAGACTGCCTTCAGATGTCATTGCAGGCACTTTGAGTTTGTGGTCATGCCATTTGGGCTGACCAATGCGCCAACTACTTTTCAGTCCACCATGAACAAGGTCTTCTATCACCAGTTGAGGAAGTATGTGTTAGTCTTCTTTGACGATATTCTGATTTACAGTTGGACTTGGTAGGAGCACATGGAGCATTTGGAAACAATTTTGGGGATCCTGCAGATGGAGTCCTTGTATGCCAAGGAGTCCAAATGTGATTTGGGCATGACAGAGCTATTGTATTTGGGTCACATCATTAGTGCAGAGGGAGTAAGGATGGACCTTGATAAGATCCGTGCTATTGTGGATTGGCCTACTCCAGAGAACCTGACACAATTGAGAGGGTTTCTTTGGTTGTGTGGGTTCTACCGTAGATTTGTCAATGGGTATTCATGCCATGCAACTCCTATGACAGATTTGCTAAAAAAGGGAGCCTTCGTTTGGACACCTGAGGCACAAGCTTGCTTTGAGAGATTCAAAGAGATCATGACTACATGCCCTGTGTTAGCATTACCCGACTTTTCGAAGCCATTTGAGCTTTAGTGTGATGCATCTGGAGAGGGTATTGGTGTTGTTCTGATGCATGACAAGCACCCCAATGCATTTGAGAGCAGGAAGCTTCGTGGGCCAGAAAGATCATTTAGTATCTATGACAAGGTGATGTTGGCTATTATGCATGCATTGGCTAAATTCAGGCAGTATCTAGTGGGTGGTAAATTTTGCATTAAAACTAACCACAAAAGTTTGAGACATTTCCTTGGACAAAGAGATCTCAATGACAGGCAGCAAAGGTGGGTTAGTAAACTACAAGCTTATGATTTTGACATCTGTGTGAAAAGGACTCAGAATGTGGTAGCAGATCCATTATCACGTAGATCACATCTCAGTGCTATGATTCAGATATCAGAAGATTGGAGGCACTTGATCATTGTTCTGTATGCTAAAGATTCATGGGCATCTGGGATTGTTGATGGGACAGTAGTTGATACCAGGTATACACTTGTAGATGATTTGATTACCTATAAGAACAGGGTATTCTTAGTCCCAGGATCGAAGGTGAAGCGTATTGTTATGAGAGCACTTCATGACTCACCTACAACTGGACATCCTAGATACTTCAAAACGTACAGGCAGGTACGCGAGCAGTTTACATGGAAGGGGCTCAAGGCAGATGTGTTGCAGTATGTTAGAGAGTGCCTTGTTTGTCCATGGATTTCATTATGGGCTTGCCTAAGGCCCAAGGGCGAGATTGAATCTATGTGGTGGTAGACAAGTTGACAAAGTATGCACACGTCTTTCCCATCACTGCTACTTACACGGCAATGCAAGTGGCTGAAGTCTTTTTCAGGGAGATTTTCAGACTACATGGGATACCTCAGAGCATAGTGAGTGATAGGGACAGCAGGTTCCTGAGTCATTTTTGGCAGGAGGTGTTCCGTTTATGTCGCACTGAGCTCACACCTAGCACCAGTTACCACCCGCAAACTGATGGGCAGACAGAGATAGTAAATAAGTGGGTGGAGGGATATTTGAGGAACTATGTGGCTGACCAGCAGAAAGCCTAGGTTAGATGGATTTATTTATGCGAGTATTGCTATAATACGACCTATCACATGTCTATTCGGATGACTCCTTTCAGAGCACTATATGGCTATAATGCACCGAGCTTTGTTGATTTGCTTATGAGTGATGTTAGAGTTACTCATGTTGGGGATTTTCTTTAGGAGAGCAAGGACATTGTTGATGCTCTCAGAGATAATATTGCCAAAGCACAGAATCAGCATAAGCAGTATGCACGCCAGAAGAGGATAGAGAGGAGTTTTGAGGTTGGTGACATGGTTTACCTCATGCTGCAGCCTTATCGAAAGTCTACCCTCAAGAAGAGGGGGTCAAAGATACTATGACCCATTCAGGATTATCAAGCAGATAGGTGAGATGGCTTATGAGCTTGAGCTTCCAACAGACAACAGGGTGCACAATGTTTTCCATGTGTCACGGCTCAAGAAGACATTCGGTCAGCTTGTTGTGCCTTCAGCAGTTCTTCCTCCATTGGATGATGAAGGGAAATTGGTTCTTGTTCCTGAGTGCATCATTGACAGCAATGAGAGACAGCTCTGCATGAGGACTATCAGAGAATACTTGGTGAAGTGGAGAGATTTACCTGAGGATGCCACATGGGAGGGAGAAGATATTTTGCAGCATCCAACTTTGAGATTGCTTGAGGGCAAGCAATTTCAAGAGGGGCGGACTGTCATCTCCCCTTTATAATGACATGTTATTTTTCAGTGAATTTGCCTATCATGCACTCTCGTAGGTAGATGATTTTGGTGAGAGAGCCATTCTGATGATTATTTGGGGATTGGATGGTCTATTTTGCTCTTGGAAAGATGGGGTTTATCATGTTTTTATTTTATGTGTTATGCGGGGCCAAAATATTATAATTTTGAGTTGAGTTGCACTTTTTATTTTATAAAGTTACTTTTTATATAAAAGTGCATTATAAAGGAATTTCATAAGAATATTTTATGGATACTTCTAGAAGTTCTTAGTAGCTTCTTAGAAAAGTGAATAAATAGAGTGCTTGGCCCCTCATTTGGACATCCCATGATTTGAGTTTACACTACTTTTCTCTTTGAGCATTTGTGGCGCCATCTTGGTTTGCAGATTGTCATTTGATCATTAGGAACGAAGTCTCCTAAAGATTTGCATAACTAAGGAGGTAAAATATCCTTTGAAGGGTTGCACTTTGGAAGTGGTATTCAGCTACTTCAAGTTGGGCTTATTTGGTATTTAGACATTTCCAGCAAGGTTTGATTTTCAGCCTGGACATACATTTTTGCTCATATCTCACTATTGGCTGGGAGTTTGATTTTTATTTTCTGGGAGAATTTTCCTTGGAGCCTG
The DNA here is from genome assembly GCA_028749045.1 of Cupressus sempervirens. Taxonomy (NCBI): domain Eukaryota; kingdom Viridiplantae; phylum Streptophyta; class Pinopsida; order Cupressales; family Cupressaceae; genus Cupressus; species Cupressus sempervirens. The sequence continues at coordinate 337,427,479 of CM053788.1, forward strand.
GCGATTATTTCCATACCATTTTCGGCATCTTTCAGCCCAGCATTTATTTTTGCCAGGTGTCATACCAGTCCGTACATGTACGGTTGTACCTGCAGGCTATACGATCAGCAAGTCTGAGGGCAGGTTAGAGTTGCATTTTCATCATTTCGTCTTCAACATTTAGTCTCCAGCATATGCTCAATCCAGGTTCTTTCATTTCAGTTTGCAGTTGCAAGAAATTCTCAATTACATGTAGCCAGTAAGGGTTTGTTTGTAATGTGCCATCTTGTAATGCCTTGAATTGAAAATCGCATATCATATATAAAAGCATTTGGTTATCATTGAATGAATATATTGGCACTATTTTACATCAACTATTTGAGTAGATTTGTTGCACAACAATTTCCTTTATTCAGCATTTTACTTTCAACAGTGTATTTAGTTTGCATGTCAAGTGTTTGACGAAATTTCACAGTTCAGTATTTAGTGATTATTAGTGGCCTATTGGCAAGGGCCATTACAAACCTCTTCAACACTAATCTCCTACTATGGATCTTGACCAAGAAGCTAGCCATATTGCTGACCTTTGCTTCTCGAATAGCTCATGAAGCCTGTAAATTTTCAAGATGTTTTCTTATTAGATATGAATATCCTCATAGCCTACACACTCTTGATAAAGTAGATTAGATGTGATTGGCTCTAATGTTGTGGTCACCATCTCGTCCTCTTTGTTGGCCAACGCCCAGCCAATTTTGCTAGTACAGCCAGTTTCACCAGTACAGCCAACGCTGCCTGATGAGAGCATGCAATCGTACAGGCAGCACAACCCGAGAAGATGGAGGTGATGGACAGAGCAAGTGCATTCCTGCGACAGCAGTTCCAACTCATTCCTGCAGAGGTCGGTCCTTCCATTCAGTCCCCGAGGCATGGAGGGGTATCCCCAAGACCAACTACCGTATCGGAGCCACAAGGGGTGGGAGTTCCACAGACCGAGGATGCGCCCAGAGAGGAGGAAGCCGCACCGAATGTGGGTGTGGCTACCGCAGGCAAGGCAGAGATGGATAGTGATGGGGAATGGACGATGTGGCAAAGGAGGATTATGGGTCAGATGACGATAGATGCAGGACTACCTCAGAGCTATGCGGGTTGCGTTGAAGAAAGGACACATCGTTGCACTACAGGCTTTGACTCATAGGAGAGAGTTGCATTTGATCCGAGCTTATATTTGGTAGGTTTGTCCTAAGCGGTTTCGTTCCTGCTTCGAGGACAAGGGATGGCTTCCAATTGAGACACCAGAGATCTTGGTTGATTGGGTTACAGAGCCTAAGCTGGGACTGTGCAATACTCTGATGAAGAAACTGGCACACGAGATAGTGGGGTTGTATAAAGGCGTCTATTATGCTCAAAGGCGAGCAGAGGCGGACAAGGCATTAGAAAAGATCGCAATTGAGAGATCTGTGACGGTTGAGAGGGAGACTAGAGAGAAGCTAGCGGCTAACTTAGTTAGCCAGCAAACAGTGTGGGCAGCCAAGCACACAACACTTTTGCAAGACAAAGAGATGGCCGAACAAAGACTACAAACGGCCGAGCAGGAATTGCAGACAGCTAAGGCCCAAGCTATGGACACAGCCCTTCTTCTGAAGGAAGCAATGGAGGTCAGTACGCGGACTCAGAAGGATTTACGCATCCGGACGGATCAAGTGTACGAGTTGCGTCGACAGTAGAGCTCTTCAAGGACACAACCTCCTCCCTAGTCTATATTATTTCTATGTTGTATGTTGTTGTCTCCTATTTTGTTAGTTTCTGAAGTCGCCAAGAGACGACTTTTCTTTTTTGGGGGGGATGATGTTGTCCGGAAAAAGGGTAGTTAGAACAGTTACCAGTGCGGCAACAGTTGTGTCATTTCATTGCACTGTTTCATACATTATAAATGTTGCGAACACCTTTGTATTTGGCATCATGATCATAGTCATTGTCATTGTATGGATACCATTGCTATGTATGGAAACATTTTGATAATGAATAGTAATTTGCATTGAGTATTTGTTTTCTTTCTTGTTCACCACGGGCTGAACACTCATTTCATCTCCACCACCACCTTACTATAGAATATGCAAGTTCTCTCTTCCCAAACTTCCTTAGGTATAGTCCATCTCCCGGTCTCACACCTAAGATAATGCAATCTAGTCCTCAATAGTTCAATTAACAACCTTGCTTTTGTCTTCATAGCTGCCACTAAACATGTTTTTCACCATGTTCCCAAGTTGGGTTAACTCTTTCATGTAGTAATCTTTCTTCCTCTCAATCAACTTTATCCACATGGCAATCCTAATTTTTTTGCCACATGTTTTTTGCTTCCTTATTGTCCTTAGGGCATAAAGTTTTGGAGCACTCACACAAATTGATGTTTCACTTGTTCAACCATTTGTTGTTCTACTTCAATCACATTTTCTTCCTACAACTTAATTCCTCCTCCACAACTATTTTGAGCCATGTCAGTTATCCAAGTTGTCAACCCTCTTTAGATAGTTTAGAAATTGGGCTAGCATTATTGCCTGTAGGGAAGTTCCAATGTAAGCCAAAAGAGTCTCATACAAGACCGTGGCTTCAACTTTGAGACTGCTTGATTAGATTCTTTTTTAATTTTGAATTGTTCTCCATCTGCAATTTCACATGCTAATTCACAGCCATAGACAACAACTGTTATCACCAGCAAAAATGAAAAGTATTTTCTTGGTTTTTCAAGCTAAAAGTTCAGCTTTCATGCATTTTTTTAGGACTAAGAAGGTTTCCATTCTCCCTATATCCTTTTTGCTCTGCAAGTCTTCCAACTAAGCTTGCAGTGAAAATCAATCACAAAAGTTCAGCTTTCATGCATTTTTTTAGGACTAAGAAGGTTTCCATCCTCCCTATATCCTTTTTGCTCTGCAAGTCTTCCAACTAAGCTTGCAGTGAAAATCAATCCCAAAAGTTCAGCTTTCATGCATTTTTTTAAGACTAAGAAGATTTCCATCCTCCCTATATCCTTTTTTCTCTGCAAGTCTTCCAACTAAGCTTGCAGTGAAAATCAATCCCAAAAGTTCAGCTTTCATGCATTTGTTTTGGACCATTAAGGTTTCCATCCTCCCTATATCCTTTTTTCTCTGCAAGTCTTCCAACTAAGCTTGCAGTGAAAATCAATCCCAAAAGGTCAGCTTTCATGCATTTGTTTTGGACCATTAAGGTTTCCATCCTCCCTATATCCTTTTTTCTCTGCAAGTCTTCCAACTAAGCTTGCAGTGAAAATCAATCCCAAAAGGTCAACTTTCATGCATTTGTTTTGGACTAAGAAGGTTTCCATCCTCCCTATATCCTTTTTTGTCTGCAAGTCTTCCAACTAAGCTTGCAGTGAACATCAATCCCAAGATATTTGTATTCTTTCACTATTTGCAATGGGCTATCTTAAAAAAGACAGTATCTTGTCTGTCTTTCCCTATTTATGCAAAGACATGGCTTTGGTCTTGGTAAGGTTCACTTGCACCCCAACCTCTCAATGAAGGAGTTCCAAGGCCTTGAGATATTCTCTCAATCCATGGTCTGTTTTTGAAATTAGGATACCATCATCAACATATAAGAATAGCTTCACCACAAAACCTACCAACTAGATACCACTCTGCCAACTTCCCCATCTATTATGTTAACCATTCATCCAGCTTGTTTATGTATAGATCAAATGGACATCCCTGTTTACCACCAACATTGTTCCCAAAACATTCAAACATCCCCTCGGTCATTCTGAAGTCATCTGGAATACCCAGTTCCTCCATTGTGTACCACCATTTGTCTCTAGGCACCTTATCAAAGACTAGCTTAAAATCTACAGAACAAAAATACAAAAACTTACTCACCTTTTTTTAATTAAATACTAAGGATGATCAATGATCAATGGTAGAGTGCCTTGGTCTAAAGCCAACCTGCCCTTTCTCTTTTTCCCTCTTTTTCTGCTCAGTTGCTGATTGGAAGTTAACTCAGTTGTTTAAAGAATCTCTCTCTCTTACTTCAATAATTCAGCTTTAACATTTTATTGCCATGAATACTGAAAAAGAGGTTAGCCGTTTCCTATAAGCACAAATTCCCTAGATGGTTTTCTTCATAGCTCTTGATTAAACATGTATAAGTGATAGATTAGCTTAACAACCAAGGAAAACTTGAAGCAATATATTTGACAATTGGCTTTTATCAAAACTAATTTCTTGTAAATATGGTCTCCAGTCGGTAATTTTTTCATTAAATATTACCCATTACAAAAATGAGATTAATTGACCAGATGTAATAATTTAAGAAAGAAACTCTATAGAGGGGCTAGTAACATGAACATAGACAAAGTTGGGTTTTGAAAATAATTTTGCAGCTGTGTTAGGGTATTTCACATCCCTGTCCAAGTTCTATATGAAGATTTTCAAGTATTATTAGAATTTATTGATTGATTTTAGACATCTCCTTAACATTCTAAATGAATGCAAAACAACAAAGAAAGGCAACAAGCCTTCCTGATTTCTTCTTTTCAACATATAGTCGCAGAAGGAGACTTGGGAACAACTCAAAAGGAAATATTGACCGTAATGGGAATAACAAAAAGTCAAAAAGTAGTTTATCCCAACAAGTTCTCTTAACCAACCATTCCGCTTACTATTAAGATTACTACATTTATTAAGGTTAATCCCTTGTAAATTCTACATGTTAACTTCACAATCATATCTCATGCAAAGCATGAGAATAGATCATTACCGTTTTTAAGATACTCATTCAATAAACACAAGAACAATACAAATAACTATGATCTAGAAATTAAGCATATACAAACATATAGAACTAGCATTAAAAATAGTCATGCCTCCATTATAGTAACTAGAGGATTACATTCAAACCAGGTCCATTAACTCTTCTAAGGCATATTTCCCTCTTTACTCAAAGTTGTGTGCTCAAAATGCACATCTACAAGATGTGCTCAAGATTACTGCTCAAAGATACGCACTAAGATAATCATATATGAATATGATTTATCTTGTGAAGAAAGAATGAGAGTGGCCAATAATGGTGCCAAAATTCTCCTAGAAAGACAATGGCTCAATGAGTTCAAAATCTACATAGTTAAACCTCAATAAATAATTCAATACATTGCAAGAAATACTTGATACTTGTAAGTGGATGAGATAAGGTGTGGATGAAAAAGGGGCTCTATGATGAATGTTTGATGAGTAACAATGCTTGTAGAAGGGTTTTCAAATAGGGTAGAAAGATATGGGGACTTGATCTCAAGACATGATCAAGCATTCTTCAATCAATCTATTAGTTAGATGAGTTACCTCCCAAGAGGTCCCAATGCTTATCCTATTAAGCATCACCTAAAGATACAATGAGTGCTAAATAGACCATTCATGTTCAAAAGAAATGAGTTCATCTGACCACTGATGAAATATGGTTCAATGAATTTGATGAGCGGATGAGCTTACGGGGCTTTCTAATGAATGGTTCATAAGGCACAACACTTGGTGAAGGTTTTGCAAATGGGGTTGCAAGCAAAGTGGGTTTAACCATGGAGGAAACTCGGTAGTTAAGCACGCTCAAGCTAGAGTAGTACTGGGATGGATGACCTCACGGGAAGTCCCGATGCTTCACCTCTGTGAGCATCACCTAGATCCAATGAGTGCTAAGCATAGTTATGAGGAGACCTATCTCCCCGCTAAAAGACACATCTCGAAGATGGAGACACATCTCGAAGACTTTTCGCATCTCTGGAGACCTCAAAAAAGGTTGGAGGGAGACTCCATGATGAAGTCTCTTGAAGTCTCCTAATCCAAAAATTGAGGTCTCCTCGAAGTCTCCTGATAAAAATAAACGTAAAATATAATATTAAATTATTTTATGTATTTTAGCCCTCATTTTTAAAAAAATTAATGCAAAAATTAAGACCAATGACAATATAAATGATTTTTTGGAGAGCGCGATAGCTGAAGATCTTGAGATGGATGATCACAACCTTGTGGAGTAGATGATAGTACAAAAACATAATACTACTAGATAGATTTCTGGTTTTTGTTTACTGTACTAAGTTTGTTCATTTTTGTTTTCATAACGGCAATTTAGCATCAAACTATACTTTTTTTAATTTAAAATTTGAATATGTAATGATAATCACAGCGATTATCAATATGATATGATGATGATCATATGCAATATTTGGAAAACAAGTATGACTTTGAGATATAGTAATGCGAATATGTTAGTTTTGAAATATTTGACTCTATATTAATGTGACATTACTATTATTATTTACTTTAGTCTTTTAGTTTTAAAATATTACTATTTTGTATTTAGTATTAGGCTCTTTAAACTATTAAAAAAAATTGTCGTCTACAAGTACCCATGTCTCCTATTTTTGAAAAAATGCCATAGTAGTACTAATACCAAAGACCTCCAAGTCTCCAAGTGACCTTGGTGCTAAGTGTTCCATTTATTCTCATGAGAGATGGAATCATGTGTGAATCAATACTCATGAAACATGGGTCGATGAGTTTGACTCAAAACTACACAATTAAATCCTGATAGCAATATCAAAAAAAAAGATAGTGACATTTATTATTTTCAATGGTGTTATCTCTTGTGTTCTCATCCATATATATAACCCTATGAAAGGGTGGTCATGTCTAATCAAAATAAGGAGGCATGACATTTCAACATGGTTAGTTTCCAAGACCCCCAATCCTAATTGGGTGTTAGCAGTTAACTAATATTAACACTAAACTCATTAGTGTTTGTTTGGATAACAAGACAAGATTGATCTATATAAAACAATGAATATACGCTTGAACAACACTCGATCAATTTGCATGATTTCAAGAGATAATCGCAGATTTCATACTTGTTAAAATATGCACCATCAAATCAGTGATGGAAAGGATAGTTAAGTTGGATCATATATATGATTGTGTATGTATGTATATCACTTCACATGGTGAACTAGCATACATGCATGTATACACAAATATCAATTTCATCCTTTCATACTGACCGACGCTACCATATTTTAACACTCACTCTTTGCTAGGGAAGACAACATGGTATGATCACCTAGCACGTGATATCAAGAGTATACACTATCAAGTCAGCAGGATTTTTGTATATCCCAATTATGGTATGTCCACTGACACCACATCGTATGATGTCTATCATAACATGTCATGACATGTCCACAAACATTACATCACATAATGTCCACCATGATTATCTCATTAAGACCAAATTGATCTACAATAGATATGAAGTCAACATGATATCAATCAATTAGTCTAGGAGATACTGAATATCAAGGTATTCCATGAATATCAAGTTTTCATGATAGTAGAAATTGTAAAGCCATCACCTTATAATGTTGAATACAAGTGTACATTATCAAAAGTATACATAGTGGAGGACCATAAAGCCATACAGTCACACATATGACAAAAGAGTTTACACAAGAAACATCTTTAAAATATATATTAGTACAAATAGAACAAATTTTGAGATTTAGTCTCAATGAATTACATTTCAACAATACCAAGTTTCTTTTTGAAGTGCTCCACTTTAACTTTGAAGAGAGGCTTAGCAAGGATATTTGTTGTTCGATCACTTGTACAAATATATTCCAGCTGAATTGCTTTCCCTTCAACCATATCCCTCACATAGTGATAAGGGATCATGGAAAACAGGATTCACTAAGAGCTTGATGCAACTTTGATTGCCACAATGGATAGTGGTAGGTTTCAAGAATTTTCCAAATAATCCCAAAATGAATTTTTTAAGCCATATCGCTTCTCTAGCTCCCATGACAGCTACGAATTATTTTGCTTCTGTAGAACTTTGTGCTACGAAAGATTGTTTCCTTCTTAACCAAGAGATGCTCTTTCAATCAGTCACACTTCTGGAACAATCTGAATCTGATTATCCATGTACGTCTAGATCAACATTCTTATATTTAGCCCATATCCAATCGTACCCTGTAGGTGCCTCAATATGTGTTTAGTAGCAACAAGGTGTATTTCACGTGGTTCACACATAAACTAACTCAAGGCATTCACTGCATAGAAAATATTAGGTCGTGTGTTAACCAAGTACATCAAGGATCTGATAATTTGTCTATAGAGGGTAGCATTTGCAAATCTAGATTCAATTGTTGCTTCTTTCAACTTGTGTAAGATTGTTTCCATGGGTGTGGACATAGGCCTACAGTTTAGCATTCCAAGTCTTTTTAGAATATCAACGGTATATTTACATTGATTTAGAAGGATACCATCAGGTTTCTGTCAGACTTCCAATCCTAGCAAGTAGTGTAGGATACCCAAATCCTTCATATCAAATTCTAAAGCCAAATCCTTCTTGCATTGAGCAATGAGGTGACCTTCTCTTGTAATCCATATGCCATCAACATATAGAATTAATATTAGCATGTCATATTTAATAATTTTAAAGTAGAGATTTGGATTTGCATCATTCTTAGAGAAACCTAGTCCCACAAGGTAGTTGTCAATTCTTTCATACTGAGCTTTAGGAGCATGTTTGAGTCCATCCAGGGCTTTCTTCAATTTGCATACATGGGAAGTTGTATCATGAATCACAAAACCGTCAGATTGTTCTAAATAGACTTCCTCTTCAATAGTCCCGTTCGAGAATGTTGTCTTTACATCCATCCGGTGTATCTTCCAACCCTTAGCTACAGCAATAGCTATAACTGCTCTAACAAACGTATATTTGGCAACAAAGGCAAATGTCTCCCGTAATCAATTTCCTCATTCTATGAGAGACCTCTTGCAACAAAACATGCCTTACGTTTCTCTATACCGTCATTTGCAACATGTTTAATTTTGAAGAGCCATTTAGAGGAGACAATGGATTTCCCTTCAAGTCTAGGTACTATATCCCACACGTAATTTTTTAGAATGGATAGATACTCTTCTATCATGACATCTTTCCATACTTGGTGTTTAAGAGCTTCACTTACACTAATGGGTTCTGAATTTATAATCTCGTTCATTAGTGCCACATAGTTTGATAATATATTAGGCCTCTTACTCTCTCTAAAAGTGTCTTTTGGTGCAGCAAAGTTTTATGCTTCCTCAACAACTTTTCTAGCCCAAAGTGGTTGTTTCCTTTTGTTAATATTATGATTTTGCTCCCTCTGAATTTCAGGATCAGTATGGTTTTCATTAGGGATTTCTTCTAGTTGCTCCCTTTAAGGCTTAGAAGTAGGTTCTTCCTCCATATTCTTAGGTGACACCTGAATTTCTAACTAATCTGAGCTCTTTGACCTTTTGAAGGCAATGTCTTCCTCAAAGGTGACATCTCTACTCAGTTCTACTTAGCCTTGATCAAGTAGGTATATCCTGTAGCCTTTAGAAGTTTCACTGTAACCTACAAAAATCTCTTTTCTCCCAAAAGGTTCTAATTTTGTCCTTTTCTCTTTAGGTACATGTATGTATACACGACACCTAGACATCCTAAGATGGCTTATATTAGGCTTTATCCCGATAAAGGCCTCTTCTGGTGTTTTATTATCAAGATGTGAGTGAGGACATTCATTTTGTATGTAGACAGTTGTTCTTGAAGCTTCTGCCCAAAATTAAGTATCAAGATTTTGGTCATACACCATTGACTTTGCAGCTTCCACAATGGTTATGTTTTTCCTCTCAACTACCCTATTTTGTTGAGGATTATAGCGTACAGTGAACTCCCTCTTAATCCTGGCATTAATACAAAATTCTTTAAAGATAATGAATTATTTCCCATTGTCAGTTCTCAAGGTTTTAACTTTCTTTCTAGATAAATTTTCTGTTAGGGCCTTGAATTATTTGAATTTCTTAAGGATCTCTTCTGACTCTTTGCATTTCAAGAAGTAGATCCAAGTCATCCTGGAGAAATCATCCACAAAAACTACATAAAATAGAGACCCTCCCATAGATAGGGTTGACATAGGTCCACATAAGTCTGAGTGGACTAATTCCAATACATTTTTAGTTTTGCTTGAACTATTTTGGAAGGATCCTTTAGTGTTCTTCCCTAAAGCACACCCCTTACATGTCCCATTATGGATCGTGTTTAGTTTGGGAAGTCTTGTCGTTGATTTTTCCATAGATGTTAGGACTCGAAAATGTATATGCCCTAATCTTTTGTGCCAAATTTCTTTGGAGTCATAGGTTTCACGAATGACCACTTGTTTTGACCCAGTGTTGAGTTTGTATAGGTATCCATGTCTTACACCTATTGTTTTAGCTTTCTTAAAAGTAGCATTCTTTGGCCATGCCAAGACTTTTCCATTCATGAAAGTGCCTCTAAATCCATTATCTTCTAAGGCAGATATAGATACTAGTTTTCTTTTAAATCCTAGTACAAATAGTACATCTTCTAGTTCAATAATGATGCCTGAATCTAATTTGATGTTACAGGTCCCCAATTCTTTTACAGGATGTGTGGAGGCATCTCCAATGGTTACCTCTTCCTCAATTTCTTCAACCATAATATCTAGATGTTCTCAGAATCCAGCGATATGTCTAGATGACCCACTATCAATCACTCAAGTATTGACTTTATTTGATAAATGATTTGATAGTGTTAAATAGAATAGGAATTTCTCAAGATCCTCTTTTGTATTTGTTTTTCTAACTTTAGCATAGGATGCTTGTTTCTTAAGTCTGTCAAGGCATTTGGCAGCATAATGTCCATATTCATCACACCTAAAACATTGGACTTGTGAAGCATCTCTCCTTTCTCTGCCCTTTCCATGAAATTTTTTCTTCCTTTTGAAGTTTATTTTCCCTTTATTATGATGTTTGGCATGCAGAACATCAAGGTCTTTGTTTATGGATTTTCATTTGATTCCTTTTGGTAACTCCCTAGCTTCTTCTTGTAGACAGTCAGACCTTAGGCAGTCTAACTTTGGGAGTTTTGACCTTGCACTTATGCCTTTTTTGAATGATTCCCATGAGTTGGCTAGTCCACTTAGAGCTATTAGAAATAATTCTTTTCTTTCTATCTCATACCCAATGTTTGATAGTCGATCCCTTAATTCTATTATTCTCATGAAGTAGGCAGTCACAGATTCTTCTTTATTCATACTTGTATGATTCAGCTGTGTTTTGAGTGCAAGGGTTCTACCTGTATTATTTATCTGAAGGGTGCTCTCTAAAGATTTTAACATGAGGTATGCAGTTGTCTGATTTGCCAATATAGGTAGCATTATCAATTTCATAGCTTTCTTGTTATTTTCAATCCATTGGGGTTTTTCTGGCTCATCCTCAGGTTCTGTCCTTTTATCTTTTACATATGAATCTACTTTGTTCTCATCTAATATCATCATGATTCTTAATTTCCACGCTATGAAGTTGTTAGTACCCTCAAGGCAATCCTCATATCTGATTGGATTTGTAATTTTGAGTGATGGAAGTGTGACAGAATTTTATCAACGTAGGTAGTCTGATTTCTCAAGTTTACCTTTGATCTTCCTAACTTGGCTTTGATACCATGTAAATGTAGTGGTAAACTTAGTAGTAAACTGCAATTTTTACAACTTCCAGAATTCTGATCTGATTGTCTTATTATGCAGCTATCAGTGATCACAATACTTATTTAATGTTGAGATTTGAGATGGAAATTCTGAAGATTATACTTTGCTTTTCCTCTGATATTCAAAGGCAAAGATAGTACTATTTATTCTTTTCGATGGTGCTATCTCTAGTGTTTTCATCCATATATAACCCTATGAAAGGGCAGTCATGTCTAATCCGAATAAAGAGGCAAGACAGTTCAACATGATTAGTTTCCAACAGCCCCAATCCTGATTGAGTGTTAGCAATTAACTAATATTAACACTAAACTCATTAGTGTTTGTTTGGATAACAAGACAAGATCGATCTATTTAAAGCAATGAATATATGCTTAAACAATGCTTGATCGATTTGCACGATTTCAAGAGATAATCGCAGATCTCATCCTTGGAAAAATATGCACAGTTGGATCGCTGATGGAAAGGATAGTTAATTTGGATCATGTAAATGATTGTGTATGTATGCATGTTTATCAGTTCACATGGTGAGCTGGTATACATGCATGCATACAAAGATATCAGTTTCATCCTTTCATACTGACCGCCGCTGCCATATTTTAACACTTATGTTGCCAGCTGCATGGAAGGAAACTCTTGGCACATTTAGCAGTCATTTGGTAGAAACCCAAATCTTCCTATTTTCTTATCTCGTTTGCTATTATATTGAGTCGTTTCAGATTTATGGACATCAGCCACATGAAGAGAAGGGTCGACAGTTAGTCAGTACCTATATTATAACAGAGATGTTTTTAATCTATGCTCAGCTATGTAAAGACAAACGAAATTCCATCCTTTCTCATCTATAGGCATAAGCAAGTTTGTTTTTTAATATATGAAAAGGAATTATGGTTTCACGTAGATCATTAATTTCTAGTTGGCTGGCTGCATACCCAAACAAACTGGCTATTAATGAGCATAGTTGTTATAGCTTGAGGTTGTATATATACCAGAGCTCTGTAAGCAGAACAAAATACAGATTGTATGCACACAAATGGGAGTTGAAGCGGCAGATTTCTGTGGCTGGATATTATGCACTGTCCTTGTAATATTTATGGATAAATAAAATAATGTTCGTTTGATCAAAGTGTTAAGGTTGTAGCTTCTATCGGATTAATTTTATCATGAAATACCTTGTTGATGGTAAATCATCTTTAAGATAAATATCTTATATGTATAATATATATTATATATGTAATATAATATATATTATACATTATATATTATTATTATTATATAATAATAATATAATAATATATTTCATATATGGTTACTATATTAATATTACATATATGCTTAAAGATGAGTTATACATTTAGTTATTTATTAACTAATGATGATCAACTATAGAGACATGTCTCTTCATGAGACATGTCTCCTCCTCTCATATTTAGGAGTCTTCAAATCTGCATTTGGAAGACATCAATCAAATTGGCAATGTTAGTACATTTGCAGAAAACAATCCGTGTTACTTAACATGCTATCAAAGCCAAACTGCAGATGTAAAGGAGGTTAAGAGATCTAAGAAATATATAAATTGATTTGAAAGATTGCTTCAGTCAAATGTCTTCACATGTAATACGTTGATTGAAGGGAACAGACTGAGGAGTCAGAAATTAGAATGGAACCAAATCTTGAAGGAGATGGCAGATATAAAAAAACAAAAAATAAAACACAACTTCTGCCGTGAGCAGACCAGAGATCCTCAGCAGTTGACATGGATAGAAATGATATTAGAATATAGTATTTTCTGCTTTGCCAGCAACATAGTCAGGCGCCTGTATGACTACACATTCACAAGCACATGATTGAGGCATTGCTAAATGAAATTTCATTCAGGCATTGCTACAGGAATATACACATGTGGAGTAGTATGGATCTAACAGGAGATGCAAAGGATTTCTCATGATCTGAATAACATATCAGACATTAGGACAGTGCCCATACATTTGCAACCAATCCGAGAAAACCAACATGAAAAAATGCATATAAACAAATCAGAATTCAAGGAAATCTAATGACATAGCAAAGGCATTAAACGTCAACATTTTAAGGAGAAAATATATGATTATATAAAGGCAACATAGATTGTGTATACTATTTTGATCATCATCAATTGGATGGGAAGGGTTCAGTTCTTTTGTCAGAAGTGTGTGTTCTACTAATTCTACCATTTTTTCATGCTTTAACTAATCCTATACAGTCAACTCTATGAATTCAATTGACTCTCAAATTATGTTTAAACGTAATGGTTAAGTGTGTCAAAATCAAGGTAGAGTGGAGTTAAAGATTAAATATGTACATAATCAAGGTTGAAAGTCTCACAGGAGAGGATGGATTACAATAATGTAACTGGGCCTACATGCAGAGTCAGTCTTCCGTACTATAAGACATCTGGCCCACTCAATCCTTTCATAAATCGCACACATAAATTAGATGTTGCTACAGACAAAGAAGGGACAAGTGAGCGAATTAGGAGTGAAGGAACCCATTGAATTAAGGGATGCAAAGGAGGGTTGGAATGATATTTGCTACTACTAATTTGCTACTCGAAACTGATTGTTATCATCCAATGAAGTATGGCGTGGAAGCCAAAATGCATCGAAAGGGGATAGGAGATTTGACGGATCAGAGATTCACATATTCCCTGCACACCGAGCAGTGACTAGAAATAAGACATTTACTGCACCCTTTGACTCACGATCATTAGATATGATAGTGCAGGGTCACGTCAGCAATCACAGGCTGCCACTAAGGCTTAGGTAAGAGAGGTATGTACTTTCCTTATTCATTAATTTTGATTAGTGAGGTATATTTTAAGAAATGGAAAATGTTATGTATAATATAGTTAAGTAAGAATTACATGAGAAATTTTGTAATAACTATATTATGGGATAATTAAATAAGGTGAAGTAAATATTTGATAAATTATTACATTTTAATCATCTTGAATACAAAGAATTCAAATATATGTTAATAAGTAAAGAGACTAGGTGGGTCAGAGGGTAGAGTTGATCCCTAAGGAAAGAGGGGTATGTACTCCACTCTTGGGCTTAGGCTTATCGAGCCATTGAACCACACCGCAATGTCCAAGTACTTAAATGTAGTATAGCATCTAGACATGGTGAAGGATGGAAAGCACCCATTGGAAGTTAGGAGACAGGTCTTGAGAACTAGGGACCCACCTCCGATCAAGTAAGTATAAAAGATGATACTTGGTAGGGTTATATTCTATTGAGTATATTCACATTTATATATATTTCATATAAGTTTTGAATTATCATTCTCCTCTTAATTAGTATGGCTATTATTTATATGAATATGAATTAGGATTGATATATAAAATAAAACAAATTCATTTCACATGGTATTAGGAGATAATGAAAAGTTATATGGAAAGTAATAAAAAATAATGAGATGAGTATTTCCATTATATCTTCAATATTACTTTTGTGGTCAACTTTTTATTTGGAATTCTATACATACGAGCTATATACCTTGATATTTTCCTCTAAGAATGTTCTTGCAAGAAGAGGGAGATTGAGATTCAAAGGGAGACTAACATTTCAAGCAACTTTGAAAGAGAGGGAGCAGATAGAGGATATGATCCAATCAATCTTCAGAAATCTCGATCATATTGATTCAGAGAGAGTAAACTATGTTGCAATGGAATCTTCATTGATCGATATTTTGTAATAGTCAAGAGGAATGTAATTCATGCAACTATGTGATCCTAATGGGCCTACCCCTTGTATACATCATATCAAAGTGGTAACTTCAATTGAACCATCTACAGTAAATGATAAACAATGTTCTATTCTTACTTGAACCATCTTTAAAGGGAAGATGTTCCATTCATGGGGAGATAAGAATCTGTTGTCTTTGAGTATTACATTGATCTACTCATTGTGTTCTCTCTTATTTGTAATTTCTATACATACTATAAAGGTTATTTTCCTTGACCTTTTCCTTTATGATTGAGGATGTTCTAACAAGAAAAGAAAGTTGGTACTTTACACATGCTACCAAATATTGTGCAGACTCAACCTAATGATAGTAACTCCAAAGACCTTGATGATCAAGATGGATAAAATAAGGCTCTCATCTTTGATGATTGAGATTGTTAGATTCTTCTAAATTAAGAGGGAGTATGACACTGATTCAAAGGCAACGCGGGAGCTTAGAAGATCGATACTCAGAGGGAGTCTAGAAATACATGTGGGTGACTACATGATGTTGATGGGCCTACTCCTACATATATTATAAGGGAGTGATGAGTTCAACAGGCATCCTTGGGTAAAGAGAGTTCCTAAGGAAGTAACTAGAGGCCCTGACTTCCCACGATTGATGTTAAGAGAGAGGAATTTTGAGATGCAATCCTTTGTGGATGATATCTTCTCTATGAGGAGAAGTTCTAAGTGAAATTCCTTGTAATACATTTTTCTATGAGAGAATGAGGTGAAAACCTTTGTACCACCCTTTGACTAGGTTCATGGTGGTTAGTATTTCACATATGATATGTAATGAAAGGTGACAATCTTTCATTGACATATATAAACACAAGGTAACCATTATAAGATGATTATCTTATAAATGGTAGTCCTGTTATCATGGTTCTTTGGGTCGGACTTTTTCGGACACCATGATAATGAACAGTCAAAAGGTAACCATTATAAGATGACTATTTTATAAATGGTAGACCTGTTATCATGATTCTTTGGGCTGGATTTTGTCGGACACCATGATAACGAATAGTTAGAAGGTAACCATTGTAAGGTGGTGATCTTACAAATGGAAAACCTATTATCATGGTTATTCAGGCCGAATTTTGCCAGACACCATGATAACCAACTTGTTATGGTTCTTTAGGCCGGATCTTGCCGGACATCATATAGACCACACCGAAGGTGGTGTTTTTTAAAAGTTATGGAAATTGCTTTAATTGTGTGTTATGAAAGGTGAGGAATTTAACCTCTTAGTGAATTGAATATCATACTAAGATGATATCTCTTCTTATTCTTGAAAGCATAATGTGTTCTATAAATCCTCTCTAACCAAGAGGGAGTGTTAAGGTTGTAGCTTCTGTCCGATTGATTTTATCATGAGATACCTTGTTGATGGTAAATCATCTTTAAGATAAATATCTTATATATAATATATATTATATATGTAATATAATATATTAAATATATAATACATTATATATTATTATTATATTATATAATAATATATTTCATATATGGTTAATATATTAATATTACATATATGCTTAAAAATGAGTTATACATTTAGTTATTTATTAACTAATGATGATCAACTATAGAGACATGTCTCTTCATGAGACATGTCTCCTCCTCTCATATTTTAGGAGTTTTCAAATCTGCACTTGGAAGACATCAATCAAATTGGCAATGTTAGTACATTTGTAGAAAACGATCCATGTTACTAAACACGAAGTAGTGTAGAAAGGTGTTCATTATTTCTCACCAGATGTACCAAGGAGGCACGATCCCCTTCTTGGGATTTTTGGCGATTTGTTTTCGACTAGATGTATTTTTATTTATTGTGTTGTCATTTTAATTGATTTTGTACATATAATTGTTATATTAATTTAAATATTTCAATTTATGTAATTGTACATAATTATAATTGATTCTTATTTGCTTCAGATTTGATTATAGGTTAAAGATTTGTGGTTTGTTATAGATTTATGTGGTTTGTTATTTATTTCTTGCAGGATTATTCCCTAGATTAAATCTTCATGCTTTATATTTATTTCTGACTTTTAGAATGTTTGCTTTAGAGTTGTGAATTTAATTTTATTTCCTATTGCCAAGAAGTGATAGTTCCTAACATCAAGAAGTGACAATTCCTGTCGCCAAAAAGTGTATGTTTATTTTTGTGTGTTCTAGCTGCATTCATCCCCACTTGGCTTTCTATCTTCATCCCTAGAGCAGAGAGATGCTATACCTTTCATCAATCTACAACCCTAGATTGACATGAGATGCAAGATGACTTGGCTATTAAATCTTATTAATTATTCTCAATACTGGAACAGCAGTTTGTATCTACAATTTACCACTTTTGACATGATAATAATAAATTGCACAATTGATTCCATATTTTTGTGACTTTGAAAATTTTGATGATGTATTAATAAATGATGTCATTCACAAAGAGTGTCACTTCTCACTTGAAACTTAATTTTGGTCTCCTCTTTGGTGAGCCATGCAAATTCACCACTAGCAAGCGAATTTTTACCTTGGAAAATTTTGATGCAATTTTAGAATTCAAGTAAATAATGTTAATGCCACTCGTCAATTTTTTTGTCCAAAACTTTACTTTTCATCAGTAAGGTTGAATGATTCTACTCTCTTAAGACATTTTATGTTTTTGAAATTTTTTAAGATCGTCTTGAGAGGGTCCATGGTTTTGATATGTTTGACAATTCTGTCGTACTATTGAGAACTCACACAATTTCTCACTCTATTGCCACTTTTAATTTGTACACAGCTTTTGGATGTCTATAGACCTGTCATGCACACAAGGGAGACTTGAGTCACTTCAAAGTTTCCACTGAAAAATTGACAACATAGTGTTGAATCACACAATTGATAAGGAGATGCCTCGTTTTGCATTTTTCAAATAAGTTTGATGATGCAATGGTATATAACACAATCCATAATAAAGATTATGTCTCTTTTCACTTTCACTTAATTTCAGTGCTCCTTGTGGACAACTTTCCGATGAGGAGAAGCCATTTTGCATTCTTCTAAATTTTGGGTAGTCTTGTGGTTGAATTGCACAACTCACCATTAGCATTCCACCTTTTCTGTGCTCCAAATTTTGAGACAATTTTTCACTTGCTCAATAGAGATTATATCACATTTCACTTGAAACTTAATTTTTTCAGCTCTTCATTAGTGTCACATGATCCACAAAGAAAACTTCATTTTTCACTTGATTTTAGGCTCCTCTTTGATGAGTTGTCTGGCTCGCAAAGAAGAAGCAACCTTGCACTTAACTTTTTGGTGGCTTAGTGGTGAATCATTTTTCTAACTTTTTCAGGTGACTCGACACTAACACACCGCCTTTCCATCCTAAGCAATTTTTAATACAAATTTGGCATTTGAGCACTAATTTATGGCCTGATCAATGATCAAAAAGCATCTATCATTCCCTACATAGTGATTTTAATTAGAGAGCAAAAACATGACATCAATGAACATAGGGCATGAGAATTCCACAATGACCAATTACAGTGAAAAAAATAAATTTTCATTAGCAATATGAGTCTATATGAAAAAAATTGTAAGGGTACAACAATTACCATTACTATTATAATTGCCATCAAGGTATACTACCATAAAGAAACCTACTATATTTAACATGAAAAACATGGGACGCTTTAAGCATACAAAAATAACAAAAGATTTTCTCTCAATAGAGAAAATAAACCATATCCTTCGTACAGGCTTTAATGAAGTTAAATTATATATGATGTTCTACCAACTACATCCTTTAAACAAATTTACAATTTTCATTGCTTTTAAATTTTGGTAAGATCACAAGTCTTTTGTCATCATGTACCTTCTTGTAGTTTAACAAGTTAGAGACAACAAAAATTCACAAATGCATTTGGCTCCAATAACCTCTGCAGATAGGATAACTTGAGCAGAAAAAAATTAAATATAATTAACTTTAAATATTTGTTTCTAGTTCTTATCTTTTTTAAGTGTGAATTCAGTTCTCTCCCATGCATCTTAAACGTAAGCATAAAACGGAAACCTAAGAATATCTTAAAAACAGTTTGCAAAAAATGATACAAAAGCATCAATTTAGAGGTGTCTCTATACTGATGACAAAAAAGTAGAGATGAAACCTTTTGCATATGAAATTGTTTGCCATTCGAAAACCTACTTCTGTAGCGCCAACTGCTGCAACACCCTACAATGCACCAACTTTTATGTGCACATTAAATACCACAAAGAAAACAACCCATTCAAGATAGTATGACAAGAATATTAGAAGGAACAAACGTTATATTAATTTATTCAATGGACAAGAGTATTCTGAGGTATTGATTAGAAGCAAAAAATTAATACAGTTTCACCCAGATCTAAAAAAGAAACATAAGTAGCAATACCATTAAAATTAGCAACTATATATATGGAGGAAAGATCATAAAAACAGATTCTGCTCAGTTTGTGATAACATATGCTTTTAGTGATTTAATACATGAATATATAACACCACACTCATACCTCTAGCTGGGAGGGGCCATTTCCAGAACCTGTAATTTTTATGGTGCAACCTTCTAGTTGCCAGTTCTGTCTTGAAGGAAGGACTTCAGTAGAGATTACCTTTGGTGGACCAGAGATGACATGAGTTACAAGGAAATATGAAATTGAGTGAGACCACCAAGATTATCATCTTGTTGATGTTAGCATTGGGAGGACAAACCAGATTACTCAGAAAGAACAAAGAAACAGATTACATCAGGAAGGATGTTGATAGGCATTTAGTGAGATAAGTAATCTCTCTTGAGTACTATTTGTTATTTTGTACTCAGTTTGCTATTTGTATCCCTATATGTACTATAAGAGTCATTTACCTTGTTATGCTCTTGTTCTTTTCCTTGGTCCACGCATATGTTCTTGCAGGAAAAAAAGAAAGGTGCATTAGAAATGTTGACGAGGTATTTGCGCAGGTAGTGGTAGCATCTGGGATTACAAAGCAAAGTCAAGACAGGAGGATTCTCCAAGTAAGAGGGAGTGGACGGTGGGAGATTTTGTTCTAATCTCAGGATGATCTTATTCCTGTCTGGCCTAGGGCTCAATCTTATGATAGTAGGTCCAAGGTAGTCTTGGTCTAGCACTTTCAGTCGTATATGGATCATACCAGATGATGAGAGTCTGTTGGAGCAAGATATCTTCCATGACTGGAACCATGTGTGCAGGTTATGCTTCCAAGACAGAAGGAGCAGCTAGATGATTTTCTTCAATTGACTTCCGAGGACCTTGGTCATATTGGTTTCGAGGGAATTAACTATGTCAAGATGGTTTCTCTACTGATCAAGAAATTGTAGCAGTCAAAGGACTGTGATTCATGGGATGAAGTTCCATATGTGCAGATTGGAAGGCCT
Source organism: Cupressus sempervirens (assembly GCA_028749045.1). NCBI lineage: Eukaryota > Viridiplantae > Streptophyta > Pinopsida > Cupressales > Cupressaceae > Cupressus > Cupressus sempervirens. Next base: position 337,448,217 of record CM053788.1, read on the forward strand.
TTATGCGGACATCTAGGTCATGATAATTTTGGATAAATGGATTCTTATTGGATCGAGAAGCATTCAAGAGAAGAGCTTAGCGCATCATATGTGAAAGTCATGTAGGTTGAAGAATGAAGACACAACCTGCTTCCATGAGGCTAAGTTGATGGCACATATCTAGATCAATTTCTTTGAAGAGGAAGAATTAACATTTAGAGGGAGTATGACAATCCATCACAGGCAACCTTGGAGAAGGAGGTCCAAAGGTTGATATCAAATTTGAGTCTAACAATCCATCAAAGACAATCTTGGCCAACAAGGTCAAAAGGTTGATATTAGATCCAAAGGGAGTCTAACATTTCATCATATGCATCCCTAGACAAGGAGGTCAAAAGGTTGATATATGTTTCAGACAGAGCCTACTTAATGCATTCTTCTCTGTGAGATCAAAGTTTGAGGTGCAATTCTTTTTTGTGAGGGAAAAATTTGAGGTATCAACCCTTGTACCATTTTTCTTTGAGGCGAAGAAATTTGAGGTACCAGCCCTTGTAGCATTTTTCTCTAGGACGGAGAAATTTGAGGTACCAGCCCTTGTAGCATTTTTCTCTAGGACGGAGAAATTTGGGATGAAAGCCCATGTTCCACCCTCTGGGAGTAGCTATGGTAGATCTACCCTCTGGGAGTAGCCATGGTGGATATGTGAGAAAATCCATGACTTAGCACTTGTGTTTATTCACCCTCTGGGAATAGCCATGACAAATGTTATGATAAGATGATGACATCAAGTTGAGTGATTTTGGGTCACCCACTTGTGCTCATTCATATTTCCATTCATGGGAGTAGCCATAATGGACCCACCCTCTAGGAGTAGTCATGGTGGTCATGTGACTGTAACTAAACACTTATGTTGAGTAGCCCTCTAGGAGTAGTTATGGTGATCGTCATCGTGAGATGATGACATTATGTGAGTGATTTTGTGATGAACTCGTGTTTGTTTGCATTTCCATTCATGGGAGCAGCCATGATGGAGCCACCCTCCAGGAGTAGCCATGGTGAACATTACTCTATAAATTAGATATCAAGAAGGATTCCTCCCTATCTAAGACGGAGTGTTAATATTATTGTATGATCAGATTCCTTCAGGCCGACATAGATAACATAGATGTTGTGATAATATGATTATTGTGATATAATAATTATATTGATAAAATTATTGTAATTAATAATTGTTAAAACATGTAGCTTTGGTCTGACAATAACTGTAATCTAGATCAATATATACATATGTATATATATACCAGTATGATGTACATATTGTTATACATACATACATACATACATACATACATACATACATATATATATATATATATATATATATATATATATATATATTGGCAGTATGTGAAATTATGCATTTGATCGACACAGTTGAACCAATGAACATATATATATATTATCTGAGATTACATCTCAGTCATGATCCATACTTATTTCGATTCCTTTGATTTAAAGATCATTATCAATCTATATTATACCGGGCTGCATATGAATTGAGTTCATAATGATCGGTTATACATGGTTAAGACTTGTATTAAGTCTAATTAAATCGGGTATGATAAACAAACACCGAACCAGTATGATGGTGAAAGTTCATGTCTCCATTTGGAGACATGTCCCTTCAACCTCACACCCCTCTGCGTGATCTGTATACTTGATCTACCCGACATAACGAGGCATCGAAATCAATTAATGCAAGCACATCAAAGGATCGTGAGCATCTCAAGTTCAAGAACATCTTTATTATCTCTGTTATTTCTGTACTCACATATATAGATTCTGGAACAAATCGAATTCCTTGACATGGGTGTTCAAATCTGCAATCAAAGTTGTGAATTAATCAACCTCTTAATGAAATCTGGTAAGAAATCTACATGGTATCAGAGCCTTGTTAAGGAGAAATCTCATTAAGTTTAAGAGATCAGATTTCACATTAAGTTGCAGTCATTTATTATTCTTCAAGATGACAAACATGTTAAGATTCGAACACCACCTTACAAGTTCGATGGAAATGTGAATAGACTATACTGCTTTGGACTACGAAGAAAGTCAACTGTTTTGCTTTATACTGTATTAGATTTGGATTTATTTTGAAGAACTATCAAACATATCAGAATTTCAATTCTTCAATATCTGCATATAGTTTGGACCCTTTACATTCCAATGGACTGTCAACAGTACATATTGTATGCTGCCTACAAATGTGAACATATTAAACCCATGGAGATGCGGTGGAAATGTATTCGTGGGAAAATATCAGGATATATAATCAACACTAAAAGATCTGAGTTCAACCTATCATTCACAGTCAGAGATTGTCTTGCAATACATCATTGATAGCTATGTATACACAGAGACTTGTACTTCATCAGCAATTGAATACAGAGACCGAGTCTAAAATCACTGTAGAAGTTTGACAGCTATATCGAATAATTTTTATTTGCAATGATGAGAAGTGATATATATTTAGTGCATACTTAAGAATATAAGTTATTCACCAATCTATGATTGGACGATTATCATAGTTAACTGTCATGCTACTAGTGCATAAAAGTTCCTGTTTTAAGTATATTCAAGGGATAGTTATGAGACATTCATCCTGTGTTTGAATATATCTTTTGGCAGTACTTCCAATTTCATGTGGCAAGAATCTAGGCAGAGATCATATAGCTGATAGAAGTTGCTATCAAGTGCTCTATATTATGGCTGTGTTGACATTTACCGAGGACCATCATGACATGTTGTCAAGTTCTGCAACCGTCTTTTCTTTTGCCTTATACTGTGCACTTAATAGAGGAATAACTAATTATCCAGTCAAAGTTGGATAGAATGGGATTTCAAGAATTACGATACTGATTGGAATGTCAAGAAATGCCATAATAGTTGCTTATATACTGGCCTGTATGCATACATCAGAGATGGTAGGATTCATCTTAACTTTTGTGGAAAGTTGAAGATCATCCTAAAGAGTCTAAGCATTATAAAGTGTGACTACTTCATGTTGAAGTTGAACATTACCAGAAGATATGAGTTTCATGTAAGGCTTTGGTGAATTTCCAAACATACGATACTGTTGAACACATCTTCCACTCGTTACATGATATTCTTAATTTGGAAGGTCGAATAGACCCTTATATTAGTATATGCCAAATACAATAGAATAATGTATAATCTATGGAAGTTAGTGAATCAGAGGATTGGCACCTAAATGATGCTTTTGGGACAAAATGTCTAAGGTTACAGATTCACATGAAACCTTGGACATTGATCATGATGCCTGGATGAGAGACACTCTGTAGTAGTAGTAGAGAATGATGGTTCATCCATCATGAAACATTGGACAAAATTCAGACCCAATTGAATTCTTGGAGCAAGATATGCTTCCGTAAGAGAAGGGGCAGCTAGAGGACCTGCTTCAATGACTTATGAGGAACTTGGTAACATTGGCTCAAAGGGAGTGGACCATGATGCTACCACCTAAGTCATGATAAATGCATACTCTTTGAGCTTGAGATTCCTCTTATTAGGGAGCAACTAGAGGATCTATTTTAATTGACTATCAAGAATTATATTAATTCAGAGGGAGAAGATCATGTCTAGATGACTTCTCTATTGACAAGGAAACTATAGCAATCAAAAAGTAGATATACAATACATTGTTGTGAAATTCTTCGTGTTTTGCTTAGAACCAGAAAGATAGCAAAGAAAATAATATTACTAGAGTCTTGTGACCCAGCTCTAGACTAGCTTTATGATGTGTTAACATAAGTGATCATTATTTCATACCCTTGAATAATGTTCATTAGTTCATGCTGTAGACACCTAAAAACCTTTAGAAAATAAAGTATTTTTATTTTCTGAAAAAGTCCTGATGACATCATCATTTATTAATTAATTAATTATTTAATTAATTAATTAATTTTTATGCCATTAAATCCCTTTATCTTAATTAAAAATATTTAATTAAGGAATCCCTCCCAAAAATGTTTAAATCTTATTTAAACATTATTTCCCTATTTATTAATTATTTAATTAATAAATTGACCAAAAATCCTAAAATAAATAAAAAATTTATTTTTTGCCCAAAACTTAGCCAATTTCCTTAAGACCACTAACCTCTTCCAAAATCTTCTAATCCTTCTTTAATTTTGATTAAAGGCTAATCCCATCATTTCCTACCCCTAATCCCAACTCAAAATATTTAATTAAGATTAAATATTAATCCTCATGTTTATTAAAAAAGTTTTAATAAATATCTCCTCAACCCAAACCCTTGAAATAAATAAAACTTTATTTATTTCCTAAAAATCTAATTTATCCTCATCCTAAGAAGTTCTAAACTCTTCTAGAAAGTCTTCATCCTCATCCTAGGAAATTCTAGACTATTCTAGAAAGTATTTATCCTCATCCAAAGTCTAGACTCTTCTAGAAGATGTCTTTAAACCTAATCCTAATCCCCTCCTAACCTTGTCACATTCCCTAAAAATGGGTTAAGACTTACTAACCCAAGCCAAAGTTAATAAATATTTCCTCCTTCACCCACCTTCATTAAATGCCATCCACTTGCCTATCCCTAAGCTAATCCTAAACCATCCTAATCCATCCTCTAATCATTTGCACAATCCTAAGCAAGCTTAAAACCTTCCTAATCAAGCTCAAGTCGAAATTGCTCTCATCTCCCTCAAAATATCTCAACCATAAAACTTTATGAAGCCCACTAGGCCATAAATGACTTTTCCAAGCCCTTTTATTGCTCTTACAAGTCATTATGAGGGTCTTTATGAAGATTTTATCCCTTGAGCCTCCTTTGTTGACTCATGCTTCCCCTTTCCTCCATCCTCTCACCATGTGACATGTGTCACTCCTTGATTGGCTGTAAGGAAGCACAATCCATGTGCTCTCCTCTCATGCAATCTGAACCCTCCATGAGCTTTTTCTCATCCTTGCATCTTAGCCCTCAATCCCTCAAGCCTCTTGCCTATAAATTGGATCCTTCCCCTTTGCAAAATAACACAATCCATGAAGTAAAGTCATAATGCCATTTTGAGAAGCCATTTTACATCAAAACCATACACTCACACCCAAATTCCAACTCCATTTGAAGCCCTTTTTGAAGCATAAAACTTGAGCATACATCCTATCTATTTAGACAAAGCTACTCAACAAGAGAGCTTCTCATTGAGAGAGCCCATTAATGGCTCATATTCTCAATTGAGAGCTCATCTTAGTCTATCTTGAAGTTTATGAATTTTGTTTAGTTTGTAGAAGCTTTATTTAAATTTGGTTTCTATTAGCATACTAACATTGCTTATATACACATGCTATAACATTGGGATGACAAATCTTGTATGCTTCTATGATTAACATTTCCCTTTGAGATAGTTTAGTTTTATCAATTTTTGAAATGTCTTCAAGATGGAGCAAGAAGCCTAAGAAATTGCATTCAGGGGAAAGAAAACTTAATACTTCAAGTTATGAACCTGAATTTAAGATGGAAATCAGATTCAGAGGGAATTTGATAATCTATTAAAGGAAACCATGGATGAGAAGGTCAAGAGGTCGATGCATGTAATTGGAGCTTCAAATAGAACCCACATTATCATGAATGTTTGGTGTCACCAAGCCTGGGGATAAATCCAAAGCTTATTACATTCACTCATGTTACTATGGAATCAAACAAGTAAATTTGTGTATGAAAAATAACTGCCATGAATAATGTTGTGATCAAAATAGAGGGAGTTGTTAGAAGCACTGCCAAGTGGATCTTTGATGACTTTGATCATAGTGATTCATGGAAGTAGACCGTGGAGATGGTTTCTAGACAAGGTACATTATCACTGAAGAACAAGTGGCCGATATTCTCACCAAGTCTCCTACCAAAATATTTTTTGTGCATTTTGAGACTAGCTTGGAAATTGTGGAGAATGAAGCTATGACTAGATAGAGAAATGTGTCATATCATCTAAGACTGGATGATAAAGTGATAAGTTGATTCTAATTCTTTATGTTGATGACCTTCTGAGAAGACCATCTCATTAATCAGTGTAAGAAAGAATTAACTTCCAAATTTGACATGAAGGACTTAGGGATTCTCCATTACTTCCTTGGATTGGAAGTTCGTCGGAAGTCTGGGAATATCTTACTACATCAAAAGAAGTACACTGTCAATATTCTGAAAAGATCGGGAATGTGGAACTGTCAACCTATGTCAACACTTATGAAAATCAACTTATACAAGCTAAAGGAAGCAATTGTTGAATCTAGACTAGTTGATCCCACTTTATACAGCCAGATAGTTGGGTCTCTAATGTATCTTGTGAACACTCGACCTGAAATTTGCTATGTTGTGAGTGCATTAAGTTAGTTCATGTGTGAACCTCATGAAATTCATTTTGTTGCCTTGAAGCATATATTAAGGTACTTTCAAGGCACTATTGGGTATGAACTTAAATATGACAATACCAACTTGGAGTTACATGGATATACCAATTCTGATTGGGCCGGAAGTTTAAAAGACTGAAAGAGCACATCAAGATGTTGTTCCAGCTTAGGATCAGCTATGATCTCATGGATCTGCAGAAAGCAAGCTTTAGTTGCTAAGAGTTCTACTAAGGCAGAGTATATTGCTGCAACAATGGGAGCAAGAGAAGCAGTGTGGCTTCAAAAATTGCTTTCTAGATTATTCTGTGAGCCTCTAAAACCTACCACTATTCACTGTGCTAACCAAAGTTGTATAAAGTTATCCATGAATCCGGTATTTCATGATAGATCCAAGCATATAGAAATTCCTTACCACTACGTAAGAGACATGGTGGAAAGAAGAGCTATTCAGTTGGAATATATTAATAAAGGTGATCAAATAGCTGACATTCTCACCAAGGATCTTCCTAAAGTGAAGGTTGATCATTTCAGAAAGAAACTTCATATGGTTGAAATGTAACTTTATGAGATTGAGTCTCAACTTTGTAAATTTGTATTATTTTTTAATACAGATGTTTAAAGTGTAAACTCTTTTGTCATATGTGTGACTCTATGACTTATAGGCTTACCCTATGTACATTATCAAAAGGTGACAATCTTTTATAATGAAATGTTGACTCTAATATTATAAGGTGATGACTTTATAATTATTAGATTACTATTATGATGAATATCTTGTAGCTTGATATTCATGGACAAGTCATGATAGTTAAAACAACATATTGATAGATATCATGTGACGTGATATCTGTAGAAGATCAATATGTTCATTTTTATCATGGTGGATATTAGGTGACATAATTTCTACAGATATACCATGATCTCTTAGATATCATGAGACTTGATATCTGTGTACACACCATAACTGGAATGAATATCATGTGACTTGATATTCATGGACAAGTCATGATAGTTAAAAGAACATGTTGATAGGTGTCATGTGACATGATATTTGTAGAAGATCTGTATGTTCATTTTTATCATGGTGGATATTATGTGATATAATATCTATGGATATACCATGATCTCTTATGGTAGATATCATAAGACTTGATATCTGTGTACACACCATAACTGGAAAGAATATCATGAGACTTGATTTTCTTAAGTATATCACTATCTAGGTGATATCACTTTTCAAATAAGGAGAACTTATATATATGCACTTTGTCTTCCCTAGCTAAGAGGAAGTGTTAAAGCATGTAGCTTCAATCTGACAATAACTATAATCTAGATCAATATATACACATGTATATATATATATATATATATATATATATATACCAGTATGATGTACATATTGTTATACATACATACATACATACATACGTATGTATGTATGTATGTATGTATAACAATATGTACACCATACTGGTAATATGTATGTATATTGGCAATATGTGAAATTCTGCATTTGATCGATACTGTTGAACCGATGAACATATATATATATTTGTATGAATATTGGCAAATATGTGAAATTCTGCATTTGATCGATACAGTTGAACCGATGAACATATATATATATATATTATCTAAGATTACATCTCAGTCATGATCGAAACTTATTCTGATTCCATTGATTTAAAAATCGTTATTGATCTATATTATATCAGGCTGCATATGAATTGAGTTCATAATGATTGGTTATACATGGTTAAGACTTGTGTTAGGTCTAATTTAATCGGGTATGATAAACTAACATTGAACCGGTATGATGGTGAATGTTCATGTCTCCAAATGGAGACATGCCCCTTCACCTTCACGCCCCTCCGTGTGATATGTATACTTGATCTGCCCGACATAACAAGGCATTGAAATCTATTGATGCAAGCACATCAAAGGATCGTGAGCATACCAAGTTCAAGAACATCTTTGTTTCTCTATTATTTCTGTACTGACATATATGGATTATGGAACAAATCGAATTCATTGACATCAATATTCAAACCTGCAATCAAAGTTGTGAATCAATCAGCCTCTTAATGAAATATGGTAAGAAACTTTACAATAATATAATTATTAAATTATCATTGTGAGATAATTTCATTATTTATTATGTGATTATATAATATTATAACTATATTATACAGTTATTATATTATTAAGAGATAATATAATTATATTCTTACATGGTAATATAATTATTATATAATAATATAATATTTATTATATTATATTAATAATATAATTATTATTATAATATATTAATAATTTAATAATTATTCTATTATATTAATAATACAATAATAGAGTGGCGTCCCCTGGTGAAGTGGTGCCACAATAGGTATAAAGGAAGATAAATCTTCCTCTCTTGAAAAATGATAAATATCACACAATCTGCTTTATTGAGAATAAACAATCCTCGGGAGGGACAATCGTGTATTGTCTATGGTTGGGAGGGCAAGTCAGTGAGAACTTGAATTCAACTTCTTCCAATCACTCCCAACCAAATTAATTGCAAGGATAAGGGTTTACAAAATTTAATCTAACTTAAAGAATGTGAGACAATAGTGATGATAAGGGTTTTAAAAATGTAATCTATTTTTTAATCTAACTGACTCTCATGCTAAGCATGCGCTAATTGGCATGCCAAAGGAATCATATGCAACACATTTCTTCATAACCTGAAATTTTACCGATAACTAACCCTCACCTTCAGGCTAACCATGCTCAAATTGGTACACCAAAGAAGGGGAAAAACAGGGTATGAAAATGTTGACAGTATTTAGCTGTGAAATATAAGAGCGTACCACGGCTGCGAAGGCGGCGACATCAGTTATGAGCTTGGGAATGCCGAATATTTGCTTAACATTCGATTCCACGTCGTATTTAAGGCTGACGCCTTGATGCCTCAACGATGAAAACATCCCTCCCACTACCTCTGACATTCCATCTACAATTTTTGTCCCCGCATCCTTCGCATGACCCGCCACAAAGTTTACGACGTCCATCGCCTCGATTATCTCTGCTGCCTATCGCCACTACTCTGTTTTCATGTCATGTTATCCATTAAACGGAGTAGCCTTCGCTCATCGTCGGATGGGAATACACAAGCCAGGCTTCTCTTCCGTAGGGTAAAACAAAAAACAAAATATAATGTATATAATGCAAATCTCAAATTAGAAGAAATTAAAAGAGTCTCACTACCATATAGATTTCGTACATGAAATTAAAAGGAAAATCAAAATTTTGAAAATGGATTTTTTCTTACTCCACTAATTTTTTTTGAAATGAAAGAAATTTAGATGTTTAATTTGAAGTTTAAAATGTTTGATAAAATGAATTCAACAATATAATATTACTTTAAGAACATTGGCCTAAATATGTTAAACTAGCACGTATTAGTGGATAGAAGTCATTTGTGTAATATGATTGGAAAATAGGACCTATGTTAGATAGAGTTCAAATTTCATAGCTTCCAATATAGATGTTTTTATTATTTCTAGAATAGAAACATTTGAATATGTAAAATAAATAGTGAACAATTCACAATAATTTTAAATTTAGAAAATATATAACATTTTTTCTTTTTTTAGATATTAAAATTTTATGTTATCTTTTCAATATTTGCATGTCTTATATTTATTTTTTAATAGGATAGTAGTTGCAACTGGCCTAATAGACATGTATGCAAAATGTCAAAGTGTAGGCAAGTCATTTGAATTGTTTATCAAGAACACCTCAAAGACAAGTGCTCATATGAAACACGATAATTGCATAAAATGCACAAAATAGATCTGTTTAAAGAGTTGTATTAAACTTTCAATCAAATGCAATCATCATGTAACCTTTTCCATAACTTTTTTCTACCAATCTCCATGCCTATACTAAAATGGGGTTTTGGGTTAAGGCATGGACATCCATAAGAAAAATGTCAAAAGCAATCAATAGGAGTAAAGTAATAATTCAAAAACTTTGCTACTATCCTCCTTTTTGAGAACGTTGGAATAGTGTATGCACATTCATCAAATCACAAAGAAGACATAAATGGTATTAGACATAGTTGCAACATGTACACAAAATGTGAAAGCATAGACAAACTACTACATCCTTTTTTTATCATGGGATTTCATTAGTTTATACCAATTGTCAAAATTCTCTAAATTGATTCTAAGACAAAATAAAATACTTTTTATTTATATCATGTTTTATAAATAGATGCATTAAAGAAATCTTTCAATTAATATAAATTTTAAAATTAAAATTAAAAAAATTAAACTAAAACTAATTTGAATGTTTAATAAAATATTAATCAATGATTAAAAAAAAGATTTGAATATAAATTAAGAAAAAACTAAAAAATCAATTGTGTATTAGAAACTTCTAACTTTGTAGTTGTTAAGGGAAAGAAAGAATTGAATTTTTTTGATAGGATTGACAATGCTAAATGGAAAGTTAAATTCCTAAATAGATTTTTTTACATCATCAGAAAATTATAAAACAAATTAAAAGTATTACAAAATTTCTATTCAAAAACTAATTTCTAGGAGAAAAGCTCCCACAATAAGCCTATTGACTTGTTAAACTTAATTTATTTTCTTATATCAATATGTTTTGAAAAATCCTTGAAAATGATGAATTATGCAAAAGAAATATGTCCTTTGTGATGAAAAGCAAAATTTAACAAAAACCCTAATCCTTGCTCCCAAGAGAACATTACTGGACACAGAATTTTCCCTAAATGGACATCAAAACTATTAATAGAGAAAGCAAAGATAGAAAGCAATATCAAAATGCAAAACAGATTCAATAGTCTAGCACTAGAACCAGAAGCTCAACAACATAATGTACATTTAACAAAAACAAGCAGTTTTGAAGCCCTATTTCGGCTTCATAAAATTTGAAACGCACCTATTGCTATCAAGCAACCAAATGTCAAAATACAAAATAGAGGCAAATGGCAAAAGGTAACAAATCGAAGAAGTAAGAGACTAGGTTTCACCCTACACACTTTGGCTCCAAGTACCAATAAAAAAGTAGAAGATGAGCATTTGAAGAACCAAGAATTTTTCTTCAGTTAGACCAAGTACACAAAATCTAGAGAAATCTAAGCAAAAAAAGGACAATATAGACAATAGTTACAGGTCTATTGCCAACAAAGGTTTCAAATGCTAACAATATTGCACTGGGATATAAGAAACCTAATCCCCCTTAGCTCAAAACTCAAACTGACAGGTTGATTACAACGATAGTAGGCACCCCCAAACCCCTAGCCTACATTTCACCACATAAGAAAAAATAACTTGTCTTAAGCAAGCAAGTTGAAACTAGAAACCCTCACCCCAAAGAAATTAATCATGCTGAATGCAGAGATGTGATCATAATTAACAATGAAAACAGTGAAACAAAATGGTAGGAATGCTTTGATCTAAAAGCATACGCGATCTAGAACAGTCCAGAAAGATACAAAGCCAAACTGGTAAGTAATCTAGTGAAGATTTGTGGTGCAAAGGTAAGCAACATAACCTCTTTTGATAATCATTCCTTGTATATTCAATGTCAAAATCATAGAACTAGAAACGAATTGGTAGAAATATCTAATTGTTTTTCTAAAGGTCACCTAATCAAATTCATAGCATGGGAACCTAATTTTATTGATAGCACCAATCAGAAACTATAAATAGAAAAGTGGTTAGAATGTGTAAATTTTCCTCCAGAACTAAATGAGATTAACATCATAAAAAGAACAGGGCGATTCTTAGGAAATCTTATAGGTTTTGAAGCAAACCATAATAACTCAAGTAAGATCAGATTCATAGTTAATATGGAATCAAAACAAACTAAACTTAAAATATGAAAAAAGTTATAACGAATAGATCAATTTACAAAATAACCTTCACTCACTACGAAGGAGAAATTAACAAAATAATTGGAGCAAACCTCAGAAAGGAAAAAACAAAGGATAATTTGAAAGAAGCCCTAAGGAGTATCAGAAAATGGGAGAAGGTAGATGACAACAAGAAAAAAGGAAACTCAGTTGACAAAGAGAGTCCAAACATTCAAGCAATAAGGGAAAAAGAGTTTGAGCAAGAAGCACAAAGGAGAAATACAAGGCAAATAGAGGATTTAGAGAGAGAGAGAGAGAGAGAGAGAGAGAGAGAGAGAGAGAGAGAGAGAGAGATAAAGAGAGAGAGAGAGAGAGAGAGAGAGAGAGAGAGAGAGAGAGAGAGAGAAAATCATGGATAATCATTTCACATTAGCAAAATACAAAAAATGTGAAGATTGTAGACAAGAAAAGGAAAATATAGAAGAAATAAAACTCAACATGAAAAAATTGAATATTCTAACGCATGAGGTCTTGCTCCTACAAAATGACCTAAAAGATCAATTTATCCTAGCAGAATGTAATCACACAGAGCACAAAGGAAAGACAACCAAGGGAATAGAATTAGAAAAGAGCAAGTGAAATAACAACAAAAGAATAAGGAGAGGAGATTAATATGGAATAGGGTACGTCAAAAAGCAAAATGGAATCAAGAATAGATAATAGCAAAATCAGGAAACTAGATAGCCACACAACAAAAGAAAAGTGCCAAATAGACATGGAAGAAACAAAAATAGAAAATAAAAAATAGAGTCCAATCATATAGGCATCAGATTCAATTGAATGGAGTAATGTGACCATTAGGAAAAAATCAAAGAAAAAGAGCTATAAATTATGGCAGACACCCATCAATGGAAAGGACATAGTTGACTTAGATAAGGAAGAGGAAACCATGATGGTAAAAAAGATCTCTAATGAAACCCTGATACCAGTGGAGATAGAAACATTCCTCAGAGAAGCAGAATAGAATGACAGTCAATCAAGCATATAGAATGAAGATCAGGAAAACCAGTAAGGGAGCAACCCAAATTTAGAAGAACTTGGAATTCTAGAGGAAAAAATCCTTATGTATGAAGAAGAAGAAAACTTAGGAAATGGTGAGGAAGGTAAGAATTTAGAAGAAGAAAAAACTTCAATAGATAATCAAATGATTACAGAATTTTTAACAAAGGAAGAACAGAAAGCAGAAGAGTTAAAAGTCCCAACCAAAATTAGAGATCAGACAAATTTGGAAAATCTAGGAATATTCATTAACCAAGAAGGTTTGCAAACACCCAATTGTGGAAAACAAAAACAAAAAAGAGGATAGAAGTCATTGAAGGAACTCAGGGAGGTAGTAGGACAAGTAAAAGAGCAAAACAAGATAAGTGAAATACTACAAGTAGGGAAGGGGAAGATCCTTGCCAAGGACCAATGAGAACAACAACATGGAATGCTAGGGGCCTAAATGCCCCTAGAAAAAAATACTTACTTAAGCGTAACGTCGCATTATTTGAATAAGAAATCATATTAATTCAAGAAACTAATTTTTTTTTTTTAAAAGAAAAGGAACCAAGTTAGGATGGAAGTTAGTATATGGAAAATAGAATTTAAAAAAGAAGAAGGAACCAAGTTAGGATGAAAGTTAGTATATGGAAAACATAATTTAAAGAGTCAAACAGAGCCTTAGGTGGACTAGGAATATTATGGAATTCTCACAAGATTGAATTAATCATAATAGCTACAAACTCAAATTGGATGGGATGCAGAGCTTCAAGTCTTAGAAATAACCTCCAGGTCATAGTGATAAATGTTATGGGCCGACCCAAATAACAAATAAATTAGCAATATGGAATGAGATTAGTATCTTTATAGCAAGTCATTGGAATGAAAACTTTATCATTGGTGGAGATTTCAACACAACATTAAAAAGAGGAGAAAAATATGGGCGTCTTCACATAACTTCACAAGCAATAGTGGACTTCAAAGAATGGGTAGGAAAAAACTCACTTATAGACATTCCAACCAAAAATGGATCTATACATGGAATAATATGAGGAAAGACTTCAATTATATAGCAAAGAAGTTGGATAAATTCTTCTTTAAAGGAGATTTAAGCAGCATAGATAAGGAGATCAAGGCAGAGATAGTACCACTAGCGGATTTGGATCACTTTCTAGTAAAAATAGATATTATTGAACCATCTAAACCTATGAGAAACCCGTTTAAATGTGAAAAAATGTGGTTCCTAGATAAAAATTTCATGGATAACATGAAAAAATTGGTGGCAAGAAGGACAAGTTCAAGGATAAAAAATGTTTTGCTTTGTGTCTAAACTAAAAATGATCAAAGAAAAGATTCTAAAATGGAACAAACCGCAATTCAACAACATATTTAAAGAAAAACTAGATATAGAAGAAAAACTCAAAAAATTAAATAAAGAACTCATTAAATATGGAATGAAAAATGAAAAATGAAAAATACACTCATGAAAAAGAACTCTTATCCAAACAAGAAGATATTTTAGCTAAAGGGAAGTGTTCTGGAAACAAAAATCTAAGGAGAAATGGCTGGCAAAAGGAGACCAAAATATAAAATATTTTCACGCAAGCACCATACAACACAGAGCAATAAACAATATATCAAAAATTAAAAATAAAGAGGGAAATTCGAAATACAATCTGGTCAAAATTATAGAGACTTTGGTTGATTATTTTAAAGATATCCTAAATAATTATGAATCCTCTAATTGAGTAGAGTAGCACAAGAGGAGATGTTGAAAGCAATCCCTAAGATAATCATAGAAGAAGATAATAAATTTCTCAATAAACCTTACCCTCTGTATGAAATTAAAACAACTCTTTTTAACATTAACCTAGATAAATCACCATGATCAACTGGGCTCCAAGTATTCTTTTTCCAAAAATGTTGGGATATTATAGGGGAGGATTTATGGAAAGCAATCAAAGCAACTAGGAATGGTAGGACACTACTAACAAAAATTAATCACACATTCCTTACATTAATCCCAAAGAAGAAGAAGGTTGAGGAGCCAGGAGACTTCAGACCAATAGCTCTATGTAATACGATTTATAAAATTGTATCTAAATCTTTAGCAAACTATTTGAAAGAATTTATCGCTAAACTTATATTAGAATAAAAAATAGGGTTTGTTACTAGGCAATCCATTCTAGATGGCATTTCAACTATTCAAGAAATAATTCATTTGGAATTAAAGAATAAGGAGGTATGCATGTTGTTGAAACTAGACATACAAAAAGCATATGATAAGATGGACTAGAGATTCCTATGTAAAACCCTTGAAGCCTTTGGATTCTCACATCAATGGATTAACATCACTTATCAGTGTATCTGTACCCCAAAAATATTGCTTCTTATAAATGGAACCCTAGAAGGTTTCTTTAGTATTTCAAGGGGGATCTAACAAGGTGACCCTATTTCACCCTTCTTCTTCATTGTAATGGCTGAAACCTTTAGGAGAACTATAAAAATAGCTCAAAATGAAAGGAAAATAAAAGGAATTAAGGTAACAGAGGATGTCACAAACACCACACATTAACAGTTTGTAGATGACACAATACTAGCTGGGTTAAGTTCTATAAAAGAAGCAAACAACTTTTTAAAAAATCTTAAACAGCTGCGCAAAAACATCAGGGCAAAAAATTAATGCAAATAAATCAAAAAATTTCTTCCTCGATACATCATTAGAAAAAGAAGACTATATTTGCAATGAATTAGGATATAAGAAAGGAACCTTCCCATGCAAGTATTTAGGAATATATCTAAAAAAAGGAGCTAAAAAGAATCAAGGCTGGGAGCAAATACTGGAAAGAATAGATAACAAAATGGAAGCATGGAAAGGAAATGGTTAATCAAAGCTAGGAGAACAATGAAAATTAAAGCTACTCTATTAGCATAACCCACTTACCAACTATAGTGTCTTCAACTACCTAAGAATATCAACAGAAAAATAGAAATGAAACTGAGAGACTTTTTTAGGAAAGGCATAGAGGACAAAAAGAAGGTAGCTCTAATATGATGGAACAAAATTAGTGGGCCTAAAGAAGTAGGGGAAGTAGGAATTAAAAAGCTAGATTAGCAGAATGAAGCATTAGGAGCCAAACAAGTCTAGCAAAATGTATCAAGAAAGAGACAAAAAAAGGGCAAGAATAATGTGTAGTAAATATTTGAACATATTAGACAACACATCTCTATTGAGAACTAGGAACCCACCCCCCCAAAGGTTCTGTAGCTTGGAATTTCATGTTAAAGTTTTTCTCTTTGATTTCTAAATATGTAACTTGGGATATAGGTAGAGGTGACAAAGCCCTATTCTAGGAATCTAGTCACGGAATGTGCACCCCCCCTAGATCAATTAGACATATCTATTAATGGCAAAAATCTACTTAGTTTAGCATGGGGAACCAAGGTTGCATATTACATCCTACATGACCCCTCTAACAAAGAAGCCCCATGGAGATGGAAATCTCTAGACAATGTGGGTCTAACACCAGCAGAACAAAAGAAAATAAAATCTATTCTTAGAGAGTGCCCTATAAACTACTACAACAGGGAAGCCAAGCTCATTTGGGTGGCTTCCAAAGATGAAATATATAAGGTAAATGATGGTTACAACCTAATAATCAATTAAAAAATATAGGAAGCAATACAGATGCATTTAAACCTCTGCTGAGACCCGACAAGGCTACCTAAAGTAGTTATTTTCTTATGGGTAGCTTCGCAAAATCAAATTTTAATAACATATAGATTTAGGAAAATGGCATTTGAAGGCCCGTCTAGATGCACCCTATGTAGAGAAAACTCAGGAAATGCAGAACATCTCTTTTATCAATGTAAATATGGTAAGGAATCTTGGGAGTGCCTTAAACTTAAACTTAATTGGACTGCCCCACTCTTGGGGTTGTGGCAAGACCACTTGATAAGGTGGCCTAAAGAGACTAATAACAAATTGTATGGAAAACTATGGAATATCACCCACGCTATCCTAGTATAGGAGATCTGGAAGGAAATAAATAGATGGATCTTCAATAATGAAGAACTTAAAGCTACATCTCTCTTTAACAAGATTGAAGCAAGCATCACAGAAATTATAAATTGCAACCTTAGAAAGATGACAAAAGAAGAAGGCTTTTTCTTGGAATGGGATGCAAAAATGAAAAAGAATTGGCAACATCTAATTAATCCACCTCTCATTTACAAAAAAAGAATAGTATATCCAGAAGATAATGCATATGGGAACCCCCACCTAAAGGATGGAAGAAACTCAATTTCTATGGAGCCTTAAGAGGAAAACCGAGGGTAGTAGGAATTGGATGTATAATCAGGGAGGAACCTAGAAATTGGATCATGAAACGAACTAAACCCTTGGGTATAGCTTCAAACAACATTGTGGAACTAGAAGTTGTACATGAAGGACTAAAATAGAGTATTAAATTAAAAATCAAGAAGCTCAACATAGAAGTAGACTCTCAAATTATCCTAAATGCACTCAGGAAAATAAAAACCCCTAATTGGATCTTGAATTCTAATCTAGAAAAAACCCTCAATCTCATGAACAAATTTGAAGAAGTAAGATTTAACCACATATACAAAGAAGGTAATATACAAGTAGACCAATTAGCTAACAAATGAATGGGTATAGAGAATATACTTCTACTTGATAACAATCTAATTTCTTCAAGTAATCATGAATCTTATCCCCCTTTCTACTACCTTCACCTTTGGTATTAGGATATACATTTTACTCATATCATGTATTCTAAATAACATTTTATACTCATCACACTAAGCATCGATGATAGTTAGGAATCACATTATAATCATAAAACTTACACATTGCTTAGATCATACCCCAAAATGTAATTTGATATCATCATTGCTTGCTTCTCTCTAGATCTTTCTAGACTACCAAGAGAGTATTTATAAATTGACATTGTTTCATTTTACCTCTGCATATTCTAACTTGTCTAGATATTGACTAGGGTAGGTGTTAGTATGGATACAAATATTAGCTTCTATCATGCTATAGAGGTCCACACTATGGCTTTTCAAGGTAATGTGAAGCCTAAGAGATGGAACCGATTGCTCAACCCCATAGATGATATGAGCAAGGTAGCCATTAGTTGAGTGCTAGGTAAAGGAGTCTTTAATTATGAATTTTCTTTGAGAACAAACATAGATATTGTAGAAGTGTGGATTGGGTGCTTAGCTAGGGCCAAAGTTGGGAAATGGGATATCATCTTACTGTGCTATAATGTCTCTGACCCTATTTAGTTGGTAGGATTAGAATAGGTGGTATTCAATATACATGATAAACTTTATATCCCTCTACTAGAATTTTACATGTCTCATCCACCTAGGAGTTTTGATTTAGCAATTGTGCCTTGATGCCCAACCTTGTTCATTTGGGTAAACATCCCCTTTTTTTGAGAATGGCCAAAGATGGAAGCCAGTATTCAATTCCTTCTTTGTTGGAGAGGTTTTGTGGAGGATCCCTCCAAGGATTGGATCCTGCATTACTTACATGGTTCCTCAGTTTAGGATTGATGTTTTTCTATGCATTATAAATTTGTGGGCATTATGTCATATGATATTCTTTTTTGAGTATTTTTCTCTATAGTTAGATGTTTGTAGGAGGCAATTTTGGGCAAGCCAAGGACCAATTTATATGTCTTGGCTTTGATGTATCCATGTTTATAATATTAATACACTTTAAAAAAAAAAGCAAAGTAGATGAGGCTACTATATATATATATATATATATGTATGTATGTATGTATGTATGTATGTATGTATGTATATGTATATGTATATGTATATGTATATGTATATGTATATGTATATGTATATGTATATGTATACATATACATATACATATACATATACATATACATACATACATATATATATATGTATGTGTATGTATATGTATATGTATATGTATATGTATATATATATATATATATACATATATACATATATATATATGTACATATATATATGTACATATATATATGTACACATATATATGTACATATATATATTGTATATATATATATACATATATATATGTATTATATATACATATGTGTATGTATATATGTATATATATATACATATATGTATATGTATACATATATGTATATGTATATATATGTATGTATATATATGTATATATATATATATATGTATATATATATATATATATATGTATACAATATATATATATATACATATATACATATATATATATATGTACATATATGTATATATACATATACATATATGTATATATATACATATAATATATATATATATATAAAGATAAAAACCTAGTTCGAAGACTCCATGGGGAAAGATAAAAACCTACTATATATAATATATAGTAATTATTATGTTTGTCTATATCTTGTATTGTGGAATTTTGGTTTATTTTTCTTAACACTAGCTCGATCATATTTTGTCTGTTAATTTTGTAGATCTCTTCGACATTTATAAATTTCACTATCTTAGTTTAGTAAAAACTACAATAAATTCATAAAACTCATTTATGACTCCTTGTAGTAGATCATTGCCCACTTTCTTGAGTTCACCACTATCTAGCATGTATGATTCTTGTGGTTTGCATCATACTGTGGTGGTTTAGATGAGCCATAAATTAGGCTTGACAAGTGAAGATTGATATTAATCATTAACCAAAGTATACAATATAAAATTTAGTTGAACTAGTTAGAAAGTAAAATGCATAAATTAAGTGTTATCTTAATTTTAACCTAAACAATGGCTAAATAAAGTAGCCCTAATCAGACATCAGTAATATTTTCAACTAAGATGAATGAAAGATTCTTAAGGATAACTAGCCAGGAAACCAGGGATATCAACTCTGACATTTTTTACTAACAGAACTAACATTATTTTTAAGTTGCATTACTTATCAGCAGGTAAGTAAGGAGCAACTATTTTATCTAGAAAGATAGAAGAGGCTTTTTGCAAGTAAACAAAGATCAGGATGAATTTGTCACCCTCACCCCCTCTTCTGAATTGTAAATGAGGATCGCTATATTGTATTGTAACTTCAGAGCAAGAATTAAGCATTGATATTGTATTCAAAAACTAAAATTGGAAATTGGTAACTGGGGTATGCCCCATTTAATCATGTAAAAATGAAGGATTGTGGTCTTGGGCAAGGCTGGAGGTTTTCTTCTTCTTTCTTTACTAGTGCACATTTGAACAGAGATACTTTGATGTATTTTTTATTAAGTTAATATAATCAAAAGGCTTTGATCGTTTATCGATAAAAATAAAAATAAGCCAATTGGCTTAATAAACTATAACTGAAATAAAAATTATATGTATAATTTGAAGTTTAAAATATTTGATAAAATGAATTCAATAAAATAATGCAACTTTAAGAACATTCACTTAAATTAAATATAAATGATATAATTCATATAAACCATAAATAATGAAAAAAAACCCTTTCAACTATTGATGCAAGTATGATTTGATATTTATGTCATCTAGATAAGCCCACAGTTATAGATAATGTCAAAGGTGACAATAAATATTTGTGTCAAATTTTATAATAATAAATATAGAGAGAAAAAGATTAAAATTTGGACAAAAGTTAAAAGTCAAACTCACAACTGTAACACACTTCTACTGATAGAATTAGAGATAAATGTTTTAAGTTCAAATAAGAAAATTGCAAGATATATTCAAACTATATAGAATAATTCTTTTCTAAAAAATTCAATGTTGTGATTGGTCAATTAAATTGAAAAGTTGTTTTTCATGAATGCAATGGTTTCCTGCCTAGGACATGAACTAATAAGAATCTTACATTTGTACTTATAATACATGTATCAAGTTATACAAGTTTACTTAAATTTTTATTCAAAAGTCAATTTAATGTCAATGGACCCTTGGTCTACTGGTGAATTTAAATGGCTCACAAAG
This sequence comes from Cupressus sempervirens, assembly GCA_028749045.1. NCBI lineage: Eukaryota > Viridiplantae > Streptophyta > Pinopsida > Cupressales > Cupressaceae > Cupressus > Cupressus sempervirens. The sequence goes on from CM053788.1 coordinate 337,469,545, forward strand.
AGCCCACTAGGGATCAAATCTTGTTGAGTTCAAGGCTTCGACATCATAAGGGATGAGGTCAAGATCATGCCCTGGGTAATTTTGATGGCATGGATGCCCCTCAATCCTTGGCTCTAAGCTGAAGAGGTTTTAGGTGTGAGCGAGCTTGTATCAGGTTCCTAAATCGTTTCAATGGCAACCTTTGTTGGTTGGTAGCTCATAGGCTTCATGCCTTAGTCAGGTTTCCTTGCAGGTATGAACCCTCCATTAAAAAACAGTCAATTTAATATTTATGAATAGTATTAAAAATAAACAATATTTAAATAGCATAAATATAAATGACTAAAATTTATAGTATATCTTATTTAATTATAAATATGCATAACTATTAATATATTATATGTTACAACGAAAATAATTATAAATTTTATGTGCTTTTGTATGCTTGTGATTAAACTATTGTCAATATGGGAATTAAATGACAAGCAAGTGTAGTATAAAATGATTGATTATTTTCTACTCTATTTTCAAATTCAAAATAAACAATCATAAATAAATGCAATCATTCCATAATTGATATTTTTTTTATAATATGAAATTTGCAATATCATTTTCATTACAAGTTAGCTATGTTTATGTTGAATGTCATTTTTAGATTTCAAAGCTTGGGAAAGAGTGCCTCTACACATTCTTAATATCAAGGTGATTGTTCAGGTTAGTACCTTAGGATATTGTTTAATTCATGATGAACAATAGACAAAACCGTGCATTAAATAGTTAAAACCAGCCTCGACAAGAAGCAACAATAGATTCTCCACATTTTAAAAGTTACACAAAGAAAGGAACAAAGAAATCGTAAAGTAGAAGATGACTGAATCAATTGCAAATATACTTATTGATCAAAGCACTGGTTGGAAAATGGTGAAATACAAGAAGCGTATAATTAACATTGATCAAAAATCATAGGTTTTAGACAAAGAATACACTTGATGAAAGTATTTGAACAGAGCCAGAGGAAATAAAACACAAAAATAGATAGGAAAAAGAGGATCTGACCCAAATAACTGAACTCAGACTACCAAAATCAATCAAGGTAACAAGTTTCATGATCAGATAAGGCTTTCTTCATCCCAATCTTTAACCAAATCTCAATCATATCGTCTAGAAAATAGATCTAGACATCTTGAGAAGCCTAATCCGAAACATCACAAACCAGTAGTTATTTTGGCAACAAATAATATACCCATAGGAATAAACCCTAAACCATGGAGGATCCTTTCTTCTCCTCATCAGTGTCCCTATTCAAAGCTTGCCCTATCTAAATCCCACCAGAGACAAAGTATCTCTCAGAATCTCATCTGCAAGGAAACTATGGAGAAGCTTGAACCCTCACATATCTCCCATAAACTGTATCTGGCCCCACATTCTCCATCTCACAAAAACCCTAATAAAAAAATATCTAGCACCAATAAATAATAATCCAAAAATATAGAAGAAAAATGGTGAAAGCCAAAAGAAAGGATTGTATGCATATTGGGATGTCCCGGAAGACAGAGAATAAAGTCTAGAGGACTAGTTTCAAATGTTCAATCTAGAACAGGTAAGTATACTCCCTCTATCTAATAGATTAATTTATATACATTGCAAATTGAATTAGGTAGAAAAGAATTTTTAACTACTACATCATGCTTCTTTAAAGGTTATTTGATCAACTTTATTAAATGGTCACCTAATTTTACTGAGGCATCAATTTATCAATTTAAATTCCTGAAATAGTTAATTAACAAAAAGATTCCAATAGAAATGCTGCATTCTCAAACTCTTGCTAGAATAGGATCAAATCTAGGTAATCTTATAGGTATAGAGGTCGATAAAAAGAACTATAGTATAAAAAAAATACTGGTTAACCTAAAATTAGAAAACGAAGTGAATGGATACATTAGAATTATAAAAAATAGATCAACCTATGATTTGCAATATGAAAAATATGAAGCACGAATTAGAGACATATTGTAACGCCCCAATGGGGAACCCAAAAGAAATTAATCTAAAGTTTCACTATGTTTGTCAATTTTATTTTTTTGAAAGATAATAATTTAACGACAATATATATAATATAGCGGAAGCAATAACATACACACATACAACCATCATAAACAGATTTCATCTCCTAAGGGTTCCATGGTGCTGAATCACATATAAGTTTAATTAATACCAAATCAAAAATATAACAAATCCACATCAAATAATAGCTACAAGTATGAATCCATTTAAATAATATACAATTACATGATGCCACTTGGCAATAATCAAAATGCACAATCATCCACTGTACAAGTCACAAGGTATGAAAGTTTGAAAGAATATACATCATAAAATAGATTACATCATCTTGTAAGATCTATGAAATCAAATATAATACAATTAGAGTATAACCATCCATCATAGTACACAAGAACATAATGAAAAGTAATATAGAATAGGGAACTCCAACAATGACATCCAACAGTCAGATGTCAATGATAAAAGTAAAAGGCACTACCACCTGACCTCATGGCAACCTAAATGGCCCACTCCCACTTTGCCAAGGAGATAAACTCAAGTCCTATACAAATATCAAAACACAAGTCAAAACCAATATCTAGGTCAAGGAAACACTCGAAAGAAAACTATCTCAAAAAGGTAGCAAGACACAAGTATCATCTAATCCCAGAGGCAATAATGACACTTAGGAAGTCTACTATGTAAGTGGGCAAGTGTCATCACATGAGCCAACTCTAAGGTTACCCTGGTAGCCTCTCTAAACTCTAACCCCTTAGCGTCTCTATGCGACACTAGCATCCTTTCATACAGAAAAGGCATACTAACGAAGCAAGGTCACAACCAAGCATCCTCTCTAATCTCATCCTAGCCTATACTAGCACTTGAGGCATGGGTGAGGAAAAATAATGACTCTTAATAATTAATTTTTAAAAACTCACTTAATGAAATGTTGTCATTTATAAAACAACCTACAGTGGGTTACCCAAGAAGCCACTTAGGTCTCCAACCTCTATTGCAAGCCACTTCCCAACATACACATAGATTACCTACCCTATGCTCATAAAAGTACAAATCATAGAATCATAGTTTTCACCTCAATCCTTTACAAGCAACTAGAAAAGCACCTTTGTCCTATACAAGAAACTGGAAATCATCCAAAGATAACTAATCAAAGGCTCAAAAGTTACATCGAAAAAGTCACACCATTCACCTCAATTCTATACAAGAAACTAAAAAGCATCCAAAAGACAATCGATTGAACAATCAAAGGTTACATTAGGAAAATACACCATTCACCTCAATTCTACACAAGAAAACTGGAAAGCACTAACAATCATTTGATCAAACTCATAATAGACAACACATGACACATTAGCATGGTCAGGTATAAAAGATCATATACATAACATCATTAGCAAACATAACCGCCAAGCCTCTAGTAAACATCCTAATTTGGTCAAATTACTAAGTCAAACCCAAAACCCAACATGAAATACCACACATCACACAATGTCACTTCCATAACTCATTAGGTTTTGAAAACACAAAAGTTCAATTTTCACTATGGTTTCAAGTTTTCATTTTAGTTTTCAAGTATTACAAATTCACTAAAGTTCTCAACTCCACACGAGTCTCAACACTCAACAAGTCATAAAAAGTTGTTTAAACATAAACCCCAAATGTAAAACCATACACATCTCATCAGAGTCTTTTAAACATTTGTTTTCATCATTTGTTAGGTTTTCTTTAACATAAGAGTTCAATATACAAACAAGGTTTCAGTTTTCATTCTTCCAAAGTGTTGATTTGCTAATGTTTCTGAGTTCACAAAAATAATAGATTAAAAAATCTTATTAAAAGTCAATTAAATATGACATTGAACTATCAACCAAAACCTGAGTTTACTAAAATAATCTTTTCCCAATTTCAATTATCAATTACTTTCCAAATATGTTTTAATAAATTAGAGATACTTAATTTAAATATTATATAAATTCAACAATAATCAATTAAATTATTAATGATAATAATTATTTATTATTAATAAAATAATTTAAATTAATTTTATTAATAAAAATAATTCCTTATCTATTAAAATAATAATAATAATTAACCATAATAATATTTAAATTATATAATAATTAATAATAAAATGTTTAATAAAACTTAATATTTACAAACATTAATATTAGTTATTATATTTATTAAAATTTATTAATAACATAAAATAATAATTAAAAACACTAAAAACTAAAAAAGCTTACCATACATTTAAAGCTCGTAGGTTAGAGGGATGTTGTGGCAGCCTTGCTACCGCTGCAGCAGGTCTGCATCAGCAACACCTACTGCATCGGTAGTAGGCCTACCATGTGTGGCCATACTGCCATGACACCAAAAGGAGAAGGGAGGAGAAAGTGGGTGAGGGGGTCGGTGCCCTCGCCCACCTATATATATATATATATATGGGATGTTGTGGCAGCCCTGCTACCGCTGTAGCAGGTCTGCATCAGCAACACCTACTGCATCGGTAGTAGGCCTACCATGTGCAGCCATACTGCCATGACACCAAAAGGAGAAGGGAGGAGAAAGTGGGTGAGAGGGTTGGTGTCCTCGCCCACCTATATATATATATATATATATATATATATATATATATATATATATATATATATATATATATATATATATATATATATATATATATATATATATATATATATATATATATATATAACAAAAGGCCCCCGTACGATGCCATTTTCAACATTTATAAATATTATTATTATTATTTTTCCTATAGTTATCATAGTAATTATAAATTACTATGATATATATATATTTGATAATTTTGCAATATAAACCTGGTAAACAAACCCGAATCAAACAATCAAAACCTATAAAACAAAATTGGTTTTCTTTTCAAAATCCACATCCTGATTTTAACAAATCCATTACGAATCACCCAATTTAAATCAAACGAGGGTTTCCAATCTCAAATTAAAAAATAAGGGTTTCAAAAGGATGAAATTCATTCACAAACATCTTCGAAAATAAAGAATAGTAAATTCACAAACAAGGGTTTCCACCCAATTGAATTCTGAGAACAGGTCTACCACAAACACGGAGAACACAGAGAAATCAAAGAACAATAACTACTACACAAAACTCATAAGATCCTACCTAGATCTGATGCTAAACAATGAACGCACAAAACATGCAAGGGTTTTCATTTTCTTTCGAAGACCCTCTTCTCATAAATTAGCTCCTCCAAACCTCTATGTGGAGAAATGAACTCTAATTTCCTAATAAAGAGTTTTCCCCCAAATTAGGGCTTCAATTGTGAAATCGTGTGAAACCCCTTTTTCCTTTATTATTTATTATATTTTAATTTTCATGTGCAACCTTTTTAAAATTTAATTAAAATAATCTTTATTAAATCGATTCATTTCTCTCTCTTATTAAATCATGAGACGTTTATAATATAATTAAATATTGAATTTCCTTTATAAAATTTTCATTAAATTATCTTTTAATTTGATTTAATTATAACTAAAAATCACCACAGACCCACAAGACTATAACTATGAAAACCCATAATAAAGTACAAAATAATAGATCAAACTCAAGGTTAAAATCATGAATTTATGTCACTTGACGAATTCGAAAGGGTAGACAACTCAGATACTTGTCCTACTTTCTAAGAAAATTGGCTTAAGGTTAGGATTTGGATTCTAGAATTATCTCCCCACTTTTACCATTAAGATACTGCGATAAGGCATGCTCATCCTGGAAATTTAGGGAAGTTGATGCCCAATACCTACAATCTGCATAAAATCCATGCATGTAAACCCATATATTCTAAACTAAACAAGAAATGACAAAGAGTGGTGCATCGTGTAGATCCTAACTAGTAGGTGACTAGAACTCCCTCCCTCAACCACATCAACAACGTCAATCATAAAGTAAAATATACAAGTACACCATACACATGCAAGTATGGGATAATTAACCATGGAAACACCATTTAAATCATTCCTCTAACCAACATCATGGAATAATTGAAATCACTATATGAACATACATGTATCATCATCGAAATAATCATGAAAATATGGAATAACTAACTCATCACATGTATAAACTAAATATGAAATATTTCTAATAAAATCCAGTAACCAAGTACTGCTAATCATAAAACATAATCATAAAACTAGCCTACAAGAATCCAAAAATATGACATGAAAAGTCAACTAGGAGTAGGCATTACACATATCACTAGTTAATAATCCATCTTCAACAGACCCATCAAACTTCAAATGCATACCTATAAAGAGAAATACAAATCTTAAAAAATTAATCATCAAACAGGGTACAACAAATGTTGAGGAACCTTTGGAAGGTGAATAGTTGGGTCAATACAGTAGAGAGGAGTGCAAAATACAAAGCAAGATCATTCAAGAAAGAGATATTATAGAAGAAGGAGAAAATCAAGACAGTGAGGAAATTAGGGGATTAGAGAAAAACTTCAAACTTCCAAACAAACATATCCTAGAAAAAGGATCAAAAGACAACAGTGACAGTAGGGCAAAAATTAGTGATCAAAACTTAGAGAAGAGTCTTAGGTTAATAGGCTATAAGCATGAGGATGAAATAAAAAAGATCCAAATATGTGAAAATGTGTAGAACACAACATATCAATTGAGGACATAAGAAAAAATCTGAAAATATACAATCAACTAATAAATAATTTTATCCTAATTCATAATGATATATTAGATCAGATAGAAATTTGGGAAAAGCATATGCACTCCATCAAAAAGATAGTATGGAAGATTTGGACTATGAAAATAAAATGAAAAGGGAAAAAATAGAGAAGGGAGTAAGCTATAATAACCCTTTATTGCAAAATAATCAACATACTTTGGCCACATTCCAAGAAAGAGAAATGGATAAGAATCAAGAGGGACAAATAGGCAATGAAGTACACATGGAGTTAAGAAAAGAGTAGTCAATACTTACCAAGGAGGTTGAGGCACTTAAAACATCAAATATCTCTCTTCAACAAAAGACAAGAATCTAGTAACTAATAAAGAAATAGTAATCAAGAACCTATATATTATTAACAATGGACATAAGACTAAAAAATTAGGGGGAAAAAAAAAACACCACAGAAAGGCAAAAAAATGTTTACAAGAGAGCCCCAAACTTTTCAACAAAAATAAACTAAAATTCTGGTAGACTTCGGAGAATGGAAGGAATCCATTCTCACAAGCAGGCAAGAGTCACCAATTAGAGCTAGACTCATCAAGATCTAAGCAACTTATGCCACCAAAAATAGTAGCTTTTGATTTTGGAACAGACACAACAAATTTGCAACAAAAGAGACTTAATGAACCACCTAAGGAAGTAGCAATCCTGCTGAATGAAATTTGGACAATCAACCTTGGGAATATGGATAATACAGACAATGAAGAGAGGCTCACAAAAGAATTCTAGGAAGAATTCAAAGTAATGGATCAATTAGAGGAAGAGCATAAATCTAAAAAGGAAATTAAGAGCGGGAAAATGGCTAAGGTAGAGATAACAATGGTAGAAGAGGTGTGTGCCATTTAGGAAGGAATATTGGAAGAAGTTAGACTAGAAAAAATGGAAAATAATGAAGAAATAGGTGTCATTTAGGAAGGAATATTAGAAGAAGTTAGACTGGAAAAAATAGAAAACAATGAAGAAATAGGTGGTAATGTTAATCAACAAGCACAATCCACAAAGGAAAAATTAGGGATAGCACTAACTATAGAAAGGATTTATGTACCAAGATTTGGGGAACTAGAAAAAAAGAAGAGAGGTAGAAGATCACTAGCAAAGTTAAGGGAAAAAATTGGGAAGCATAAAATTAGAGAAAAATTTAGGATACATTGAAAGGCAGGAAGGGGAAGACCCTTCTCATTGAACAACTAAGATATCATCATGGAATTTTAGGGACTAAACACCCCTAACAAGAAGCACTTAATTAAGTGCAATCTTACCTTACTTAACTTAGAACTAATAATGATTTAGGAAACCAAACTAAGAAAACAAGAAGGTGAAAAACATTCTCAAAAACTTTGTACTTGGAAGACTCTATTAAAGGAATCAAAGGGAGCTTAAGGGGGAATAGGTTTGATTTGGGATCTATGAAAAAGAGAAGTTGAAGAAATGTCAATAAATAAAAATTGGATTGGGGGAAGAGTTAAAAGTTACAAAGCAGACACACATTCCATAATTATAAATGTCTATGGTCTAGTACAAATGATAGAAAAGAAAATACTTTAGAATGAAATTAGCAACTTCATTAACCTCATCTAGGTAGAGAATGTATGGGTGGGAGGAGATTTGAATGCCATTCTAGACTTAAAAGAGAAAAGAGGGGGTTCACAATCAATAACACAAACTATGTTGGATTTAAAAGAATGGATTCAACAAGATAATTTCATAGACATCCCTCCTACGAATGACCATTTCACATGGTTAAACATGAGAAGGGACTTCTATCAGATAGCAAAAAGATTAGATAGATTTATATTTAAAGGGAATATGTATACCTTCGACTTTATAGTTTAATCATTGATTATGCCTTATGCCAGCTATGGTCACTTCCCCATCAACCTTGAGATCTCAAAACCCCATAAATCATCTAAAAATCCATTCAATTGTGAAAAGTGTGGTTTAAGGATGAAAGTTTCATAGAAAACATTAACAAAAGGTGGCTAGAAGATGTTTTGCTTCGTCTAGAAACTTAGAATACTTAAACAACACATCTTAAAATGGAATAAAAAACACTTAAAAAATATCTTTAAAGAAAAATTAGAAATTGAAGAAGAACTAGAAAATCTAAATAAAATTGCCATCCAATAAGGAATGGATAATGATAAATTTGAAAAAGAAAAAGTACTTACACACAAACACAAAGACATCCTAAACAATGAAGAAATATTTTGGAAATAAAAATCATGAGAAACATGGCTTCAAGAAGGAGACTGCAACACCAAATTCTTCCATAACAACACAATTGGGAATAGAAATGTTAATAGAATTTTGAAATACAAGAATAATATAGTAACTATAATAGATGAACCAACACAAATAACATAAAACTTTGTCAATTATTATAGAGATATTTTAAATAATTAAGAACACTCAAATCTCACAGCTCAAAATTTGATGCTAGAATCTTGTCAAAAACAATTTTTCAATTGTATATTGTCTTTAATGTTACACAAAATGTCAAGTCTTTACTAGTTAGTGTCTTTTGAGCTCAGTCGAGTGATAAAGACAATTTCTAGTGTCTACTAAACATTCCAAAGTAAACCAAGTTGAGAGACAGTATGTGACAAGCTTCACTTAGGCACCAAAGAAAGTTTTTAGGAAGAGAGTGTCTACCGAGTTCACTCAGACACCAAAGAGAAGATGACATGGAACTAGCATTAACTAAGCTTACTTAGTTACCAAAGGAATTTAGTTTAGGATGTAGTGTTAACCAAGTTCATGCATTTAACAAAGGAGGTTTGAAGAAATTCTTTTATGAGTTATTGTTGATCGAGCTGGGTCAACTAATGAAGGATTTTCTTGAATCAACATATTTAGTTTAATGAATTTATTTGTTAAGTCTAGCTGACTTAAGGGATGAATATTGAATTTTTGTAAGTGTATTCAAGTTGACTTGACTAGGAAAAAGATATAAGTATAAGGTCAAGTTGTGGGATTGAATGAGAGAAGCATGGGATTGGAAAGATAAATCAAGGAAGCAAATTGGAAGGATAATAGAGTATCTCGAGTTCACCAAGTTGCAAAGTTTATTTGATCAAGGAGGATCAAGTATTCAATCTAGAATAAAGATATGAAATTAGTAATACAGTTGCATCAACAATCAGTTTGTATCATTATTCCTATCTAATAATTGTAGCAGTGTATCAAATCTCTTAACAGAGTTAGCTTAACAACTATTTGCCAAATCTTCTAACAAGGTGGCATTTCTAGATCGAAGTGTCTAAAGACCTCTAACAAGGCCAACCCTAATATCATGATTAAATCCTTTAACAAGGTCACACCTAATAGTGTGTTTTGTAACATTTAACAGGGTTAGCTCCTAATAAGGCTCACTTCAGAAGAGTGAAAAATAATAACTTGTTGCAATTGGTGGTTTTCCCCAAATTGGGTTTCCACGTTAAATCCTAGTGTCATATGTGTTCATATCATTTTCTTTTTGTTCCACAACTAAGTTAATTATGGTTAGTCACATTAAACATCTAAAGAAGTAATATTTCAGTGCTTACTGACTTACAATAAAAATGATTAGTATTTTCTAGGTGATTCAATTCTAACCGAGTTACAATAGTATTTTCAGTTTTGATAGAGTTTGGTTTTGATTTGTATTAACATCTAAGGGATCTGGGATTTATTTTTGTGGTAACAGATTCACCCCTCCCCTCTCAATTACTCCTCTTATACTTCCAACAATTGGTATCAGAGCCTTGGTGCTTGCAGAGAAGGTTTCAAGGACCTAAGCTAAAGATCAGGATGTCTCACAGAAGGGAGATCCCTAAGCTGAATAGAGATAACTTCAAGGCATGGCAAGAACTGATGAGATTGCATTTGGAAACCATTGGAGACTTAGGCCTAAAGTACCTAGACAACAAGTATGTGGCACCTTTTAGAACTATGACTATTGAAGAAATTACAGAAAAGAAGAATCATAACATTATGATGATTGATATTGCTTCAACTCTCAGCTATGTTGAATTTGATGAAGTCAAAGACTGTGATACTGCTCATGAAATGTGGATCAAGATGAAGGAAATCTATGAAGGAGATGATAATGTAAGAAAAGCCAAGGTAGAAACTCTTAGAGGCAAATTTGATGTCAAAAGTGTTGAAGGAATATTTCTAAGATATTCCAATAAGAGCAAAGCATATAAATGTTTGAATCTATCTACTCATAAAGGTATAGAAAGTGCACATGTGAAGATTGACAAGTTTTCATAAAGGAGTGAAGAAAAAAGTAGTAAGGAACCTGAAGACTATAGAAATCTTGTCTACCATGACCTTGATACTATTACTAATGTTCAAGCAAGTGGCAATCAACATTCTTCACCACCTGAGTCCCCAAAATCTGTAGTTGAACCTGAGTTGTAGCAAGTGCAACCTGAGTCATCAGAAGGACCCGAGTTTTAGCAAGAGGAAACTGAGTCATAGTCTAATGGACCTGAGTCACAGATAGTGGGACCCAAGCATGAAACAGGAGATCATAGTGAACCTAGTGACTTCAGAAAGAAGGAGCTCATACTTGTTGGATATGTCAAAAGGCATCATGCACTTGAGAAAATCATTAGGGATTAGTTAGTTGGTACAATAACAAGAAACAAATTGAAAGGTACATGTTTTCTTACTAAATTTGAACCTAGATCTATAAAAGATGACTTAGAGAATGAAAGTTAGATTAAAGCTATGAATGAAGAAATTGATTAGATTGAAAGGAATAAGACTTTGAATCTTGTTCCTAGACCCAAGGATAAGAATGTAATTGGCACAGAATGGTTATTTAGAAACAAGTTGAATGAGAATGGAGAAGTTTTCAAAAATAAGGCAAGGCTAGCTTGCAAGGGCTATGCTCAAGAGGAAGGTATTGATTATGGCAAAACTTTTGCTCCTGTTGATAGACTTGAAGAGGTTAGAATACTCCTTGCATATGCAGCATATAAAGGATTCAAAGTGTATTAGATGGATGTGAAATCAACATTCCTAAATGGAATCTTAGAAGAGGAAGTCTACATAGAGCAACCTGAAGGTTTCGTTGATCCTAGCAAAAGGGACATGGTTTGAAAACTACACAAAGCTTTGTATGGTCTCAAACAAACCCCCAAAACATGGTATGAGAGATTCCACAAGTATCTCATAAATATTGGTTTTCAAAGGACTAATGATAACAACCTATACATCAAAGAAAGACCAGATAAGAAGATTGTGTTGGCGGAAATCTTTGTAGATGATAAATTATTTACTAGAAATGATGATTTGTGTAAATTGTTTTATGAGGAAATGAGTAAGGAATTTGAGATGTCAATGTTTGGAAAGATCAAATTCTTTGTTGTCTTACAAATTCAATAAAAAAAGGATGGTATCTATATTAATCAATCAAGATACATCAAGGAGATATTGAAGAAGTTTGGAATGGAAGATTCTAGACCAATTGGAACACCTATGTCTACAAGACATAAGCTTTTGAAAGATGATGATTCAAAAGAAGTAGATCAGACTACATACAGATCAATGATTGGAAAACTTCAATATGTACTGCATATAAGACTTGATGTAGCATTAGCAGTTGAAATGGTGGAAAAATTCTCTGCTAATCCAAACAAAAATCATATGATGGCAAGCAAAATAACCATGAGGCATCTAAAGGGTATTGAAGATCATGGTTTGTGGTATAAGAAAGGAGGAAACTTTGAATTGAAAGAATTCATTGATGCTGATTGGGTAGGAAACATTGATGATAGGAAGATAACTAGAGGTGGAGAATTCTTTCTTGGAAAGAGGCTAGTATCTAGGATAGGCAAGAAGAAAAATTGTATCTCTTAGTCAAAACAAAAGCAGAATATGTTGCTGCAGTAGTCAATTGTTCAAATATTATTTGGTTCAAACAACTATTGACAAGTATTAAGGAAGATATCAAGGATCTAGTTGTTTTTATCTATGATAAAACTAGTGCAATTAATATTTCCAAGAATCCTGTGATGCATACCAAAACCAAGCACATTGCAATTAAGTATCATTTCTTAAGAGAATTGGTGCAAGATAAAGAGGTAAGATTGGAATATGTGAATACAAAAGAACATATTGTAGACATATTCACCAAGTCATTACCTAATGATGCATTCTTGTATCTAAGAGGTAAGATAGGGGTGATTCCCCTATCTGAAGCTCACTATTTAAATTTTAGTGATGCATCAACCAAGCATATTGAAGATCAGTCAAGTTGATGTAGTATTCTAAAGGGAAGATTACATAAGAATCAATGCAATAGGTACATGGAAGTTCATTGAATGCTATCTTTGGCATAAGATGTCAAAGAGGGAGGGATTTGTCATACATATACATTAGAGAAATTTTATGTCTAATAAAGGGATCAGAGATATTTTGTATATATGTTAGAGATGTCAAAGAGGGAGAATGAACTTGAGTTTTATATTGCAGTCACTATAATCAGATTAATTAGAAAATCATTCTAGAAGGAGAGATTGATGTTAGAGGGAGTTCACATTGATAGAGGGAGTTCTCATGGATGAGAATCAGGTTGAAACTAAGGATATTATCCTTTTATTTTTCTCTAAAAATTTCATTGTATTATGACATGTTGTGTTGCCATCAATGCCAAAGAGGGAGACTATTGAAAACAATTGTTCAATTGTATATTATCTTTGATGCTACACAAAATGTCAAGTCTTTACCAGTCAGTGTCTATCGAGCTCACTCAGGTGATGAAGATAGTTTCTAGTGTCTGTCAAACATTCCAGAGTAAACCAAGTTCAGAGATAGTATGTGTTGAGCTTCACTCGGGCACCAAAGAAAGTTTGCAGGAAGACAATGTCTACCGAGTTCACTCAGGCACCAAAGAGAAGATGGCATGGAACTAGTGTTAACCAAGCTCACTCGGTTACCAAAGGAATTGTGTTTAGGATGCAGTGTTAACCAAGTTCACATGGATAACAAAGGAAGTCTAAAGAAAGTCTTTTCTGAGTTACTGTTGATTGAGCTGGGTCAGCTAACAAAGGATTTTCTTGAATGAACATATTTAGTTTAATAAATTTAATTGTTAAGTCTAGCCAACTTAAGGGATGAATATTGAATATTTGTAAGTGTATTCAAGCCAACTTGACTAGGCAAAATATTTAAGTATAAGGTAAAGTTATGGGATTGAATGAGAGAAGCATGAGTTTGAAAAGATAAATCAAGGAAGTGTATTGGAAGGATAGTAGAGTATCTTGAGTTGATCGAGCTGAAAAGTTTATCTAATCAAAGAGGATAAAGTATTTAAGCCAAAATAGAGATCTAAAATCAGCAATACAGTTGCATCAACAATCGGGTCATATCATTGTTACTCTTTAATAATTGTAGCAGTTTATCAAATCTCTTAATAGAGTTAGCTAAACAACTATTTGCCAAATCCTTTAACTAGGTGGTATTTCTAGATTGAAGTGTCTAAAGACCTCTAACAAGACCACTCCTAATAGGGCGAGTAAATCCTTTAATAGGGTCACACCTAACAGTATATTTTTTTAACCTTTAATAGGGTTGACTCCTAACAGGGCTCACTTCAAAAGAGTGAAAAACATTAACTAGTTGCAATTGGTGGTTTTACCCAAATTGGGTTTCCACATTAAATCCTAGTGTCATATGTGTTCATGTTATTTGCTTTTGATTCTGCAACTAAGTTAATTGTGGTTAATCACATTAAACATCTAAAGAAGTAATATTTCAATGCTTATTGAGTTATAATAATTCTTAATGTTTGCCAAGTGATTCAGTTTTAACCGAGTTATAGAAGTATTTTTAGTTTCAGTAGAGTTTGGCTTTGATTTGTATTGACATCTAAGGGATCTAGGATTTATTTTTGTGGTAATTGATTCACCCCTCCCCTCTCAGTTACTCCTCTTATATTTCTGACAAATCTATACTAAAACTCATTATTGAAGAGGACAAGAAGATGTTAAATAAAATATTCACAAAAGAAGAAATTAAAAATGACTTATTTAGTATGAATCCTTATAAGTCTCCTAGACCTGATGACTTTCAAACATTATTTTTCTAGAAATAATGGTATATACTAGGAGAGGAATTATGTGTTATCATTGAAGTAATAGGAAACTCATATTCTCTCTTATCAAAAATCAATAATACCTTCATTTCACTCATCCCCAAGAAAAATGAACACATGGAATTTGATGACTT